>JAWWEV010000043.1:48771760-48793390 GCA_035583235.1 Hafferia zeledoni
CTCTTCTCCAGGCTAAACAACCCCAGCTCCCTCAGCCTCTCCCCATAGGACTTGTGCTCCAGTCCCTTCACCAGCTTAAAAAAACACCCACCCCAGATGGGACTTGAGCCCACAAGGAGCCAATGCCTTATCCGTTAGGCCACTGGGGCTGTGGAAAGATTCCCCAGTTCTGATGATTCTACATTCTTTTTCCATCACAAACTTGCAATGCAGTGAACATCTGCTGCAAGGATACACTATGTTCATTCTGCTTGAAATTAAAGGCAAAAATAATGACCTGTGTCTCTCAGATCACCAGCTCTGGTCCTGGCCAGCTTGGCTTTAGCACTGTCGTTGGCATGAGGGTCATCCTCGTTGGTGAAGAGCATGATTCTCTTGTGGCTGAGCCTGACTCGGACATCACTGAAGAGATTCGAGCAGGCCCAGAGTGCTTCTCCCAGGGAATAGTCAGTGCTGTGGCCAAAGCTCTCGCGGAAACGTGCCCGTCCCTCATCTCCCCTGTACTGGTCCAGCTCCAGAACACGCTTTGCACCTGAGGGGGCAACAGCATCCACATGCATTAGAAATACACAAAGTAGTACCACAAGCTCTCCAGGGGAAGAAAATAACAATTCTCTTCCTTTTTAACAACACTCACCTTTCATTTGGCTGTTTTTATCAGCATGGCGAGGCTACTGCCTCTGGAATGGGGAAAAGGGCAAGCAGGGAAGGAGGAGGGAAAAGGATGAGCAAGAGGCATATGGCACTTCCCTGCCCCTATGTCATTAAACCTGTCCCCCCTAGTTAAGAAAATTAAATCAAACCTCCTGAGAGATAAAGGCTGCTATTAAAAGTTGTAGACAAAATCCCCCCACAAGACTCTCCACTGTCAGAGAACCTGTCACCACTAGCAGGAATTTTTTGCACTCCTCCTACTGCCTCTTTCTATTCAGCAACCAGAACTTGTTATCAAACATATGCTATGTCATTCTAGGAAAAGGAAGGAGTGAAATTCAAGAATTTCAGAGCTTTGGAACACCGCAAACAGGTTGGTATGTTGGACCAGGTGTTCTAGCTTGAACAGGAGGATTGGAAATCCCATCCAATCCCAGCCTTTCCGTGATATTCCTCATCAGCAGGAATCTGTGTGCCTTAGCACTGACACGAATTTTCCAGAAGTGCAGCAGACACGTCATGAGCTTTCAAGAGTTCTGTTGAGATCCTCCCAGGTTTAGTAGACAGCATGTGAACCACGTTAAAATAAAGGGATACGAACCAACTATAAGGAAAAAAATCTAAGCTCTCACGAAGTTTCTAAGCTTTGAATAAATTTCTAAATCTCTCCCCACCACCAACAGATTTCAGTAACAAAAACTTACTTATGCAATACCTGATTTTAGAGAGATCAGTTACCAACAATGCCACTACTACACAAATTTCCTTACTCTATCTTTTGACACAACCTTCATACCACTTTACCTGGATTGTCCAGCTCTTGAAGAACATAGATGTGCTTGAAATCTGCCGAGTTCTTGTTGTTTTCTGTACCATAGAACACGACACTTAACAAGTCCCTGTCACTACTGATAATTTTGCTGGTATACACATTTCGGATGCACTGAAAAACACGCACACACAGCAAAATATGAAAAAAAATTGCAGTAAGGGTGCACAAGTTTTGTCCTTGGCAAGCACCAGTTAATCGATCCTTACCTGGATGGTCATGTCGAAGGGAGTCTCTGCGTCCCCGTCGGACTCAAACATGGCCCTGGAGGCATCCACCAAGAAGATGAGGCTGTCCCGGCCCCCGAACCTGTCCTCCGCTACAGACCGGGAGAAACGGTTTTAGCAGCGACCCCCTCCGCCCGCGGACCCCCGAGAGCCGGTCCCTGGCCCCGGGTTGCCCTCCGAGAGGGCGTGGAGCGCCCTTACCGACGGTCTCAGCCCCCTCCTGCTGCTCCTCCTCCTCCTCCTCCTCGTCCGGGCCCTCGCCCCGGTAGAACGACCCCCACCCGGCCATGACTGCGCGGCACCGCCGGCCCGGGGCGCGCGGCAACCACGCGGGGAGCCCCGCCCCCCGAGCGCCTCTGACCAATGGCCACAGCGGAAGGGCGCCCCGCCCCGCCCCTGCCGCAGGAAGCCCCGCCTCCCGCCGCGCGGATTGGCTGCAGCGGGGAGGCTGAGGGGGGATCTCCGACCCTCAGCCAATGACGAGAGGACCTGCCCGTCACCGCCCCGGCCGTAGCCCCGCCCCCTTGCACGGCGGCGCAGTAACGGGGCGGCCCGGCCGGCTCGCGGCGGCTGCGCATGCGCACGGACAGCGTCGCCCCTTCCGCCCCGTCTGTCACCTCAGGCTGGTGCCGCCTCACCGGGCACCGGCACCGGTACCGGCGCTGCCTTTCCCCCGTTCTCCTCCGCTGTCTGGAGGGAAGGGCCGTTCCACCTTGTTTGCAAGGGCTCCGGTTGCTGCCCGGCGGCCGCGCCCGCGCCCCCATGGAGGAGCCGCTGGCGCTGCACCCCGTGAAGCTCTATGTGTACGACCTGTCCAAGGGCATGGCCCGGCGCCTCAGCCCCCTCATGCTGGGTAAGAGCGCGGCGGGGCTCCGGCGCCGCCCGCCCCGGCCCCTCGCGGCCCCACCGATCGGCGCGGCCCGGCCCGGCCCCGCCGCGCCCGCCAACGGAACCGAACCCGCCGCCTGCGGCCCCGCGGTGCGATCCCCGCCCGGCATCGCGCTCCGAGGGAGCGGCCCGCCGGGATCGGCTCCCTGCGGCGGGGGCAGCACGCCTCGGGATGTGCGGGGGGGGCCGGAGCGGGGACACTCGGCGGGCTTGGCTGCAACTGCCCCGTCCCCGCTGTCAGCGGGACCAGCTTGGCCAGTGCGGCAGCTCCGGCCGCGCTGGGTCCGGCCGCTTCGCCCCCGTCTGTTCGTTGGCGCTGCGCTGCTGGCGGTGTTTACTAAAGGCGAATTAAAAGTGTTCCTGAGCTCCTGAAGAGAGGGACAGCTCAGCTCCCGACAGCCCGCCTGCTGTGGCGTCCCGGCAGGAAGGCTGAGCTGGAGCAAAGGCGCCTGCTGTTTACAAGGTTATAGAGTTCAAGCGGCTCCATGTTGTGGCGAGTCCGGGCTGGGCTGGGGATGTGCAGCCAGCAACTCTTCCTTCCGAGGGTTTGTAGGAGTCTGCTCTATGTCTTGTGAAGAAAGTGTGCATTTCCAGCAGAACCTTGGACTTGGGACACGAAGTGAACTTGGGTTTTGCTTGAAGTTTTGGAAGTGTGAATTAGGAATGCAACAAGAGAGTGTTCTATACCTGTTACATGTAGACGCTGGCCCGTGTCAGACCAGCAGTCTGTGTAGGAAAAGACTTCTCAACAGGCACAGTGTCTGAACAGATGGCTCTGTGTAATCTTGTTTTACAGTTTGTTGGCACTTTGCTCATCTGCCCTTTGAAGAGACTCTGTGCTTTCCTGCAGGCTTAAAATGAAAGTCCAGATAACTCTTGGTGTGAGATTTAATGCATGTCAACGATAGGCTTGTGAAGTTGGGAAAAAATATGACAGAGATCGTATGTGATGTTCTCTGTTAGCCAGGCAGCAGCAACAGCCTTGGGAGATGTGTGGTTCTTGCACTGCATAACCTCAAATCTTTTTGTGTGGTCAGAGTGGCTTCTGTTGTAGCCTTTAGGCCAGTAACTTTTCACCTGTTAGGTCATAATAGCCATGTTTTCTCTTGTGGTTAGAGTTACAAGATACAGATTACAGGATTTACCCGTGTTTGAGTTAAACAGAATGTAACTAGTCTTATTTCAAAGTGTTGGTCCAAGCAAAGACTTCAACAGAGATAGGTAGTCACTATATGTATCTCCATGCCAATCTTCATACGGGTCAAGCAAAGACTTTTTAGCTCTTTTCTTAGCCACAAAGTAAATCTCAGGTTCTTGTAGCTTTCTGAATTTCCACAGAAAAACACATAGTGCATTACTTCATTTTGATGCTCTCTATGCTACCCAAACAACAACTTGAAGCTTTGTGCTTGTGATATGCTTTGGTGCTAAGTTTTCAGGAGTCTGAGCAATGGATAGTTAAAAACCCGAGCACTTCTTTCAGTAGTTGGGGAAGTGCTCGCTAGTACTGCCTGATAACTAACCCAGTTCAGACGTGTTTGTGGAATGGGGCCAACTAGGCCTGCGTGGTCACAGTGACAATGCACACTGCAGAATGTTTGGGATTATGGGGTCCAGTGATGTGATTTCCTTCCTCTGTCTCTCTCTCTCTCTTTCTAAGTTAAATGTCTTCTCTGTTTACGCTCTGCTCTGTCCTATCTCCAAGGGGTTTTGGAAACCTTCCCAAGAGCAAAGTGATGGAGAGAATACTCCTCTTGCCTGACATGTAGACCTTTCTTATTCTTAAAGAACAACAGAAACTGTTGTTATTTCTCTGTATATCAACTTTAGGATGGTCAGTAGCTTTTTTTTTCCATTTGTTTCCTCACTGATGTTCATAAACTGTAGGTCATCAGGGAAACTCAACAGAATTGAAGAGGAAGGCATTTGTTAAAGAATTTAGTGCTAAACGTTTGTCATCTGTACTTATGGTACTTTCCATTGATGCCAAGTTTGAAACAATGCTTTTACTTTGAGTGATGATTCTGGAACATCGCCTATATTGAAATACACATGTTTTAGAGAGAAAAACAACAAACACTGTAATTGTGCTAAAATCAAATTCTAGCAGGCTCAGAAACAGCAGCTCAGATCCCCTTGCCAGAGGGGGATGAGTCCTGTCTTACGGGACTGACCACTGGGACAGCATCACTGCACAGTGTCTCCAGTTGTGCTGGTGGGATCCAGAGGTACTGTGGATCATGTCAGCAGAGCATTCAAGGGTCAGCTCTCATTGCTGAATGTTTTACTAACTCTTTCAGTATCAGTCCTCTCCATTGCCATTGAATGATGAACCTGGAAGGCAGAGCTGTACAGCACTGTTCATAGCAGGCTTGGAAGTGACTTAGTCACGTCCCTTGGACATATCTTCATTTTTCTTGGCAAGTTTACTCTTTTTCTACCCAGACTGCTTTTATTCTTCTTACTTTTCTGTAAGTTTCCTGTAATTTTTCAGTGAGTGTTTCTATTCTGAAGTACACATCACCAAGTATTGTAGTTCTGCCTTTTGTATCAGAAGCAGCACATTTTAATTTTTATGTTGCTCTAGATGCAATTTCTCCACAGGCACTTTTCCCCCTTTCTCCCCCACTTTCAGTCTGCAACTACATTTGTCTGTCCAACTATGATCTAATCATTAGAAATGTTAACCTGAATGCAATAAAATTCTATTTTCCAGACAGAAAACATAATCCACCTGATTCTGTTGAGGGTAAAGAGGAAAAGAGAATAGTTCAGCTTGCAGTGCTGATTTTGAAGTAGGTGTTCAAAGGCAGAGAGGTCTTTAAGGAATATTAAAATCCTATTGCATCATGGTCTTAAACAAAAATGTCTTGCATCTCTGAAAGTTCTCCTGTCTTGTAATTGGTCATGTGACTCCCAGAATAGGCCAGGAGCTTCGTTAACTACAGCAGCTTTGGCTCACTGTAGTATAAACTAATGTGGAATTGACTGGGAGTATGTATTGGTTGAAATCTCTCAAGTGGTGCATTCAGCTGCAGGGACTTAACAGCCCAGAGGGAATTGGAGCAAAAGGTAACTGCTGAAAGGAGGTGCCTTCTGCTTTGTTACTTTTTTTCCAGGCCCAGCACATTTCTGTGCCTCTCCTCCATCTGTTCTGAACAGCTTTGAATTGCTTCAGCATGAGATTCCATCAGCTTTGCTCCAAGCATTTGCTAGGGATTTCATGAAACTCAAGTGCGTTACCCTCCCCCAGTCCAACCTCTTTCTTGGTCTCTACAGGCATCTCAGTGAGAAGGGAATTGGAGCAGGGTCCTCTCTCTCTGTTGGATTTTGGGTTTTTTTGCTTTGTTTGAGCACCGTGGGTAGCACATAGGAGAAAGTGCTTCACTAATTAGAGTAATTATCAATTCAAAAAAAAGGCAGGAATGTTAATGGATTGTCCTGAGGAAAGTACACCAATATGCAAAGCAATGCACTGCTAGAAATACCCATGCTGGTTGACCAAATTGTATTGCTTTCGATTCCACAGGAGACCAGTCCACTACTTTTCTTAGAGTCTTTCATGGTCTTCTTGGGCTTGAATATCCATTGCAGAGCAAAGATTTGTTATTAAAAATACTGAATTTCCTAGTATTTCTCTACTTTACAGCTCAAGAGGCATTGTTCTTTCACTGAGGGTTGGGTGGCCTAAACTCTGAATGGAGTAAACTAGATACCCATCTGAATATACAATTCCTTCCTTCACACCTTGGAACTCTTCTGCCTTTACTAATTTGGATTAGTATACAAATGCCACTTTCATTTGATACTTAAAATGCACAGGAATAATCTACATTATTTGGCGCTCAAGAATAACAAATTACTGTGATAGTAAAATAGATTGGTATGCACCTAATCTCCCTTGCGCTTGGCCTTCCAGATAAATCCAAGCATGGAAGTAATCCCGTTTGATTGTATTCTAAAATTATATGGGCTTGCTTGCTTCTTTCAAATACCCCTGTATCCAACCAGTTGCAGTCTCCTGAATCAGTTGTACAACAAACAAATCTAACTACTTCATTCTCCACATTCCTGTGACTAAGCTGAGGGTCCTGGAATTGTTTAATGCATTTGAATGTTATATTTTTCTTGTAGGTTTCTGGCTCACGTAAGCACCATGAAAGTATTTTAGCAATGAATGTTATAAAATAAAAAAATAGCAAATACAAAAACCTTGTTCACTTGCCAGATGATACTCTGCCTTATTGAAACAAGTTGAGTGTTTGAGATGCTTAAGCACACAGATCTATGTGGAATTGGCATCCCCTCCCAGGTTCTAGTGAGTATTTTCAGGAAAAAGCCATAGAAGCAAGTAAAAGTTAATAAAACCACACCCAAACAAACCACAAACCAAAAATCCTCACAAACAAACACACAAAAAAACCCCAGAGGACTTAATGATGGAGTTTCCAAGGACTGACAGACTATCACCCTAAACTCTCACAGGTATAACACAGTAACTTTTCATGTCCATGGTTGTGGTCTGTGACAAAAACAAGGCAGCTTGACTCACATTGGCATGGAGTGGAAGCAGATCAAACCAAGTTGATTTGCTTCACACTCTCCTCAGGCTGAGCTTGCACATGGGCAATTTCTGTGGGAGAGTTGATAACCTGATAACTTGGCCGTGCGCCCTAACTGTTGTGTGATTGTGTACTTCTAAATTTGCAACAACCTTTCTTGCTCAACAGCCCTCTGTCCTTTTAAATATTTAAACTCTTTAATACCTTGCTGTTTCCCTATTTTACCTGGTTGAACAGAATCACAGAATGGGTAAGGTTGGAAAGGACCACAGTGGGTCATCTTGTCCAGCTTTCCTGCCATGCAGGGTGATCCTGGAGTGCATTGCACAGGATTGTGTCCAGATGTTTCCTGAATATCTCCAGTGAGGGAGGCTCCACAGCCTCTCTGGACAATCTACTCCAGTGCTCAGTCACCTGCACAGTAAAGAAGGTCTTCCTCGTATTCAGGTGGAACTTCCTGTGCATCAGTTTCTGCCCATTGCTTCTTGTCCTATTGCTTGGCACCACTGAGAAGAGCCTGGCTCCATCCTCCTCACATTTTCCCTTCAGATACAGCAGATGCCCAGTCCCATCAGGGCATTCCTGTTCTGCTTTATGAGCATGTGCATCCTTTGGGTTAGCTTTACTGTTGTCACTAAGTGAAAGGTAACACCTGCAATTTAAGGCTGCAAAGGCTTTTGCAGCTCCAGCAGAAATTACTGGAGAATCAGACTTTTCTATATAGTTAGAGACAGCCTCAGGTTATGAGTAAATGTGTTAGTGTTGGTGGAAGTACCAACAGACAGTTCTACCCACACTGCAGGGAGTTTGCAGTGTTGTGGCAAAGAGTGGAAGAGCATGAAATGTCCTGATGTCTGTCAGTGTCCCAGACAGTATTTGCAATCCCTTCTTCTAGACTGCTCGCTTGACTACAGGGCACAAGCCCTATTGCACTGTCAGATTCTTTGGGGAAGTTCATGGCAAGCTTGAACTTCTGTTTTTTTAAGCTGGACAGTGCTGCCAGAAGGAATTTTACTGGAAAGTGTCGCTGTAAGGCCCAGATACAACTTGTGCCTTAGCACTTAGAGCAGTACTGTATCCTTAGTCATGCTGTCAGGGCTGTTGTGTGTGTATCAGGCCTTCAGAGGCAGAGGGCAATATATTTTACATATAGTGGGCAGTGTCGAGCAGAAAGCAAGATGTAACTCCTTAGTGCAGGCTGCCCTGATGGCTTTATCCGAGCTTGTCAGGAGTGGCAGTGGTGGTGAGCTGTCACCTGTTCTATGCAGTGTGTGAGTCTGGGAGAAGGGCAAGAAGAGTCATAGAGGAGAATCCCCATCACAGGCAGAACTTGAGGAGGGAGATAACTGTGGCCACGAAGGTTTGTACATAATTTCTCATATGCAACGTAGAAACAACATTGAGATTCTTGCTGAACAGCTGCAAAGGGAGCTGCCCAAGTACTTCAGGAGCTGCTGGGCATTGACCTATTCCCCTGTGGGTCAGTTTGGAGCAGAGGTGACAACAGCCAGCTCTGAAACCTGGGATACTGCATAAGCATACCAAAAGTTCTTGGTCTCAGATGTTTCTGGGTGATGTGGCCAGTAATGGCAGGTTTCTTAGGCATGGGATTCCCCAACAGTGTTGTTTTTGGAGACACTTGCACTGCCTCTGACCAAGCACAGTCCACCATTGGCAGAAAGGGATTTTAGTTTGTTTGCAGCAGGCTGGAGAGCTACTGTGGGTGCCTTACTGTCATCAGTGCTGCAGATCTGGCACATGTTCTGCATAATGCCAGCTTGGTTAATGACTTACAGGAGCCAAGCAAAAATGGCAGGTCTGCAGCTTCATTAAGATCTTCAAAGCAGTGCTTGGCACAAACTGACCTCACTGAGCAGCTTCAGACAGACCCGCCTTGTGAAGACAGGCAGCTTCACTTGCCAAAAGCCGTTCTGTTATTGCCCTGGCACTTGCTGCCTTTGGACTGCTACAGATTTCATGTGTAGCAGTAAGGATTGGATTGCAGTCCAATGCAAAGTCTACTTTCTGAATTCTGTTTGTGGGGTTAGACAATCAGACAATTGCTTTGGTGAAAAGGCACCTCGGGAGGTCCTGCTCAAGGCAGAGCTGATGAGAACAGATTGTTTAGGGCCCTGGGCAGCTGAGTTCTGAGTATCTTCAAGGATCAAAACCCCATATGCTTTCTGGACCTCTGTCCCAGTGTTTGATCACCTTCCTGGTAATTTTCTTTCCTGCTCCTTACTGAATTTTGCCATTTTCCAACTGGCACCTGTTGCCTTTCACTGTGCATCTCTGAATAGAGCAAGGGTCTCTTTGGTCCCTTTCCTCCATACTCATTAGGTACTTGTAGACAGGAATAAGGACTCTTGGCCTTTTCTTGAGGATGAAAAAACCAGTTTTCTCAGCTCCTCTTCAATACAGTGGGTGCTCCAGCCTGGTATGTCAGTGTCTTTTGTACTGTGGGGATCCAAAAGTGGACACAACACTCCAGATGTGGTCTCACAAGTGTCAGAGGGGGACACAGTCACCTCTCTTGAGCTGCTGGCTGTAGTCTTGCCAAAGCAGCCCAGTGTAGCCCTTGCTGCAATGATCCTTTCAAGTAGGTGATGTAACTGCATGAGCAGGTCCTGGCAGCACCTGTGAAGCTGTCACATCTGATGTAACTCTTTCACCTGCACACACATTCTAGCTCAAAGTGGCAACTCTGTGGAAAGCCTTTCATCCTTGTTTGCTGCAAGTGCGTGTGAAAGTAAATAGCAAGATACTGTCTTTCAGTTTAGCGTGCAAAAGGGGAGGCACAATTCTAGTATGTGCTGCCTTTGAAACTGTTTGTTCCTCTGCTCTGAAGGATAAAGTTCAAGTTTCTAGTGGAAAAGTTATTTATTGTGAGCCAATGTATAATTATCTGTAGATGCACAGAATGCTAACTGTGCAAAACCAAGAGGTACAGCCTATCACAGGCTAAATTAGCGCAGCACTGCTGAAGTTAAACCCTGCCTCGTGTTGCTGGTGAGCTTGCAGTGTTGCTGGGTTGTGGCAGCTCTATAGAGCACAAGGTGAAACCTCTGGTGGGGAAGGTGTGGAAAAAGGGCCAAAGAATCAAGGAGCACAACGGTGGGACACACTACAGAGCCAACAAATGCTCCTAAGATACTACAACACACTGCTCTGCTTCTCTCACTGCTCCTCTCTTTTGGCCTTCATCCTACTCCATGCCTACATTTCTGTGCAACGGGTTGACAGGGAATATGCTTGCTGTCTGGCTGTGATCCATGGGAATGACTGATCAGTCCACCTACTTCAAACTACATGCACTCCCTTCAACTGGTGTCTCTCTTGTCCTAACAGCCTTTTCCCTGCCTCCAGTCTTACATGACCCTTGTCTGAATCAGGTACCTGCTTTGCTTCAGACTTGAGCAAAAACAACATGTTGGTGATTGTTTTTTCCTGTGGCAGAGGAGCACACCATCTAATGCTTGGGTTCAAGAGAATACCAGATGTCAGTGTGCACACAGTTTTTCTATCCTAAATCTGCTTTTCTGGGTATTGTGCACCTTGTTGGCAAAATACGGTTACAGCACATCTGTCACAGCATGCAGTTACTGCCTACACACTCCCAAAGGGGTACAATGCCAGGGACCAAGCTTTTAGGTTACTATAGATAAAATAATTAAGCCTTGAGCAGTAACAGCTGGTGACCTTTTGGAAAGAGGTTTAATCTTGAGCACAGAGAGGTTTAGGTCTCCCACTTCTACGGAACTGGAAACACATTTTAGAGGGGACTTTTTCTCTAAGACACAATTATATTATCAGTTTAGTGGTGCCTGAAGCAAATTGTTGCTGCTGTGCTCTACTAAACAGAGTTTTATAACTTGTATAAATTTCAACTCTGCACTTTTCTACTCCAGTTCTAACTTAAACTGCTAATTTTTAAGGGCAGGAGGAGGGAAGGAAAGGAGGAAATCATGGAATAGATGGTAGAGGCTATCACCACTGATCATATATTCAAGTCAGATTTCTCATCAGTTACTGAAAAATCAGCTGAATACACTCTGCTGGCCAACTGTCTGTGGTTATGAAATCAGTGTCAAATTCAACTCTTCTGGTCCTGACTGAAGACTCTAACTTTAGGGAAAGGTGTCCTTTCTTGGTTTGTAGAAAAGCACCCAAGGAAGGTAAGCACTGGCAGGATAGGATGGCATTGCCACCTCTGCATGCCAGGAGGGAAAAAGGACAACAGTAGTGTGGATGGAGTAGTTAATTTGAAAGACATTATGGCTTTTTTAGAGGCAACTCTGGGATTAAATCTTTGGTGTTGCTGTCATGGTGAAATAATAATCATGGTTCTTAAGTGATTGACAGAAAGTAGGCTGAAATCTGGAAAATACATTGCTAATAACTCTTCTTTTCTCTGCATACAGGGAAACAGCTGGATGGCATCTGGTAAGTGACTAGATTTGAATTGCATAATGTGTGTCAAACACTGTGGTGTAAGAAGCATTTTCAACATGGGTGATAAATGCTTCAGATCTTAAGAACATTTTTCTGTAGAAGAGAGACAAAGTCACTTTTTGTTCCTGAACACAGATAGATGGTAAGATGATGTACAGTCAGGTGCTAGTTAAACCTCTCCATTCAAAGCTCAGTGGACCCCATGGAAAAAAGTGTTGTTAGTGCACCTGTACACTTTTTCGAGGTAGGATGTTGTCCTTGTCCCAGGTACTTTGTCTTGTAATTCCAGGCATGACTATGCATGAGGGTAGAAGAGTAGGTGGGAGGAAGGTATTACAGAATCAGGCCTTTGGCATATGAGAGCGTGTCTAAATTCGGTTACAAAACACCCTCCAGTTTGCTATAGTTCATATAAAGAATTTTGATATCAAGAGGTTTGGGATTTTTTTTTTAAGGCTATAAAAATTCCAAACCTTTGTCCATCCATTTTTCTCTCTAGTGATCCATCCCTCCAGTGGTTCTCTGACCAGCTTCTCAGCCACTGTCTTTCCACCATGCAGTTCTGTCAGGGTGGTGGCAGGGTAGCTTTGTCTCTCTATCTCTGTGACTTCACCCTCAGCCCATATCAGAGAGACTCGTGCCTGGGCTCCTACCTAAGCCTGTTCTTTTCCAGCTGCTTACACAACTGCAGTAGGCTTGATAATAGTTGCTTCCATATCCATTCATGTCCCAGCAGATCCTGTTCGTACTCACAGAAAAACATTGACCTTTTCTTTCAGTTATTTCCTTCATTATATCCTTGGGCTCATAAATTTACCAATGATTTATGTGCTAGGCTATTTCCTTTTTTCCTTTGTTTCACCTGGTTTTTGTTCTCTGTGGCAGGCACACCTCCATAATAGTCCATAAGGATGAATTCTTCTATGGCAGTGGAGGAATCTCCAGCTGTGCACCTGTAAGTTAAATTTTCTGATAATTTTTTATGGGGTTACTTGATAAGAATTTCTGGTGTTACTGTCTTATAGAAAAGCAGCAAGAGGCTTCTAAACTCAGACATGCTGAAGCCAGCTGCTTGCCATGGTTTTCCAGGGCACCTGAGGAAAAGGGAGCATGGACAGTGGGTTTAAGCCCAACTAAGTACAGGTTGGGGATCACTGCTTCTGGTAGGGTCTGTCTGTCCAGAACACAATGCAGCTGCATTGCCAGAGTGACACCTTGTCCAGTTCTGTAATGCTAAGTTTTACATGCAGACTATTTAAGATTAAAAAAAAAAAATATATGCTTTCTCAGACCTTTCTGTTCCTGGAGAGGTAAAATGGATAGGCTGTTGTTCTAAAGCAGAATTTTTCCATAGCTTAGAGCTTTCAGTCAAAAGAGCCAAATGTAACAGCTGAAATGAAAGTTGCACGTTCTTCTCATTCTCTTGAGTGCAGAAGAGGGAAGGCCAGCAGGTCTTCTTGCTTGACAAACATACCAAAAGTTCCTCCTTTTGGGCTTGGACAAGCCACAATAGCTCTGTTCAGTAAAGTCCTCCAAAAGAAGTCAGTCTGATCATTTGACATTGTCTTCTGGCTGTTAATTTTTACAGGGAGGGACACTTCTTGGCCCCCCAGACACAGTTGTTGACCTGGGGAACACGGAAGTCACTGAAGAAATTTTTCTGGAATATCTTTCCTCTTTGGGGGAATCTATGTTCCGGTGAGTAACAGCTTGTACTAGAAAATCTGTATACCAAAACAGTGCAGTGTGGAGGAAGGTATTGTGAAACCAAACCAGCTCACAAAAGTTTTGTCTGCTTGGTGTATTGTTTGATACTCTTTAAATATGAGACTGGAACTGATGCACCAATACACAAGGAGCTACCAGCTAGGCAACCCTCTGGTGTGCCAGCCTTGAGCTAGGCTAGGAAAGCATTCTTCTGGGAAGTCTTTCACACTGCTTTTTGTAAAACTGAATGATGCCTGAAATGCCTTTGAGAGAATCTTCAGGGAAAATTATCTCTCTCAGTAAATAGCACTTTGCCCCATGAGTCATAGGTGAAGTGCTGTAGTAAAGCTGCCAACTTTCACATGAGCAAAAGCACGGTCTCGAGTAAGTCTACTCTGCTTCTTGCAAGAAAAGGAAACTGTATCATTTAGTGTTCTGGCTATATTTCAATGTCAATAATTCCTGTGATTTCTCATTACTCCTGTGGTTTTAAGTGAAGAAACCTGACCTCACTTACCTTCCCAAAACCTGTTGTATTAAAGTCAGTGATGCAGAGAGATTTCATTTTCCACTCTGATTGAATTGAATTTGCGGGTGAGTTGTTGTCTGTATTTTACCTATTTGCCTTAGAATTCTTTGGGGGCAGTGGGGGGTGCTAATGTAAGGAGATGTTCTTCATTAGGGGTCTTACGTTTGTCTGCTTGTAAGATTTATTGCTGAGTCTGTATGTTTTGATTTATTTCCTGCGGCACAGAGGAGAGTCTTATAACCTCTTTGAACATAACTGCAACACCTTCAGTAATGAAGTGGCACAGTTTCTGACAGGAAGAAAAATCCCTTCTTACATCACTGACCTTCCATCTGAAGTTCTTGCCACGTGAGTATTGGATGTCCCTCCTCTCTATGGCTGATCATGCTAATGCTGAGGACAGAGTGAGCAGTACCAGTTTCTGCTGGCTCTGTCTATAGGAGTAAGGAGTAGATGCTATATATCTGAACACTGACAACACTGTATGACAAGTGCTAACTGGCACTGGTGTTACGAAGGACACAGGAGAATGTTGTTCTTCTGACAAGTTAAACTAGTTACTTTGTGATGTTTTCTTATTTGTGACCAGACAAGCATAGAAAGTTCCAGAAAACAATGCAAGTTTTTTTTTGAAAACCAGTATCGGTTAAAGGTTGCTCCTCTAAGCACCATCATTGCAGTTGAAGTGTCAGCTTTGCTTGGGAAGAGGCAGGGGAGATGTAAATTTAAAATTAATTAATGCTGCAGTTTTAAAGCTAGGACTGGCTGAAAAAAGAGGATAAGAAAAAGAGGAAATTGAAAAAAAGAAGTTGATCTGAATTATCAGACAGGAGTTAAACTCTCAGCTAGTGAGGATCCCCGTGGAGTGATTTGAGCTCCATCATTTATGTCTTACTTCTGATAACAATGGTAGAGCACATTATTTGAGAGACATGTGTCTTCTACCCTGGGCTCTTACAACATCCGATCTCCCAACATCTGTAACAGAGTGAAAGACATATTGAAAGACAAACCAGGTGCTACAGATTGCAACAGGAATTATTCTGTGAGTGTTGAACCATTGTCTTTAAGGGAGCTAGAGGCTATTCCTGTGGGTGATCTCAGTATTGGTGTACTTAATGGAGCACTGCAATTGCATAACAGGCATTGCATTTGCACACTTAAGTAGAATGAATTACTGAAAGCTAGTTTCAGACACAGTATTACCACATTAGCATTCTAGGCATGTTAGAACTCAGAGCTAGCTTACATTAAATCAAGTTTAAGTTCCTTAGTTATCGAACAGTAAACTCTCTTTATTGGGTTAAATTAGTTTGTTTTAGTTTGTGGTGTAAGTCTGTTCTTCACATTTGCTTCTACAATGTTGGTTTGATTGCACTCTAGGAAGTGAGTGAGCTGGAGTAGTAAATGGGAACAGTTGTTAATCAAGTAAACTGTCTGAGGTGTTTATTTCTTTACCTTCTCAGACCTTTTGGACAAGCTTTAAGGCCCCTCCTGGACTCCATCCAGATCCAGCCACCTGGAGGAAATACTTTCAGCAGACATAATGGACAGAGCTAACGGGAGTGACCCAGTGTGCCCAGCCTCACCAGGCCTCTTCCTTTTTAAACATGAATCTACCAGATTTCTATTTTATAATTTACCATCAGAATTAATGCTGAAGAAGTTACAAGACAAGTTTTAAAATTTCCTAGGGAGAGGATTTATCAGGGTGCATGTAAGACAATGCTACCAAAAAGGTTGCCATAATTTCTAATAGCATTACACTAATTTATAAAGGCTGTCTTGTCTGAATAGGCTGACACTTTCTGCGTAACTCCTGTGCTGGTAAGTGGGAATTCATTCCATGAGATATCAAGGGCCCATCACACAATTTGAAGTAAATCAGGGGATGTCTTAGCCATCCCTTGCAGACTTGCATCTCTTTCTCCTGTCACTGCCTGTATTATGGGGGTATTTACTGAAGTCTGTAGCAAAAAAGGCAAAGGAAGTATTGGTAGCCTGCGAAGGGAGGGTGTCCCAAGATTAGCCTTCAGTGTATTTCATTGGCATTGCTATTTTCTCAAGAGAAAAGCTGAACTCACCTGACTAGAACACTCGCAGTGGCACAGCTGTGTCGGAAAGGTGGTGAATTTGAACCATACATCAGTGTCACACTGGAAAGCTGAAACTCGGTGGAACTTGCTGTGCTGGGAGGGAGGCTGGAACTGAAGGTTACCAAGAACCTTGTAATGCCAGATCCAAGAGTTCTGGGAAAGAAACAGCTGAAAGAACAGAATCTCGTGACAAGAAGTGATTGAAACAAATTTCAGATGAAAGTAAAATGAAGTGAAATGTTTCCTTTTCTCGCATGTAAACTTATCAACAGATAGAACCTTGTTAACTACTTACCTTTGCATAAGAACTGTGTTTTCTTAGGTTTTTTTCCTTACTAAACCAGAGTTACAGTACAGTAAGGCAGGAATGCCATGGCAACTGCATGATGATAATAAGTAGGACCAATTCCACCTTCAATATCCAGTTTCAGACACAGTAGGAGTTCCAACTTTCATTGGTATTACTGCCCTTTCCAGAGCAGTCAAGCACATCAGAGAGGGCTCTGCTTAAGATAAGTAAGTGCTAGGTCTCCCCAAATGTAAAGAAGATGAGGCAGAGTAAAATCAAGCTATTCCATGGAGCAGCTGAGTTGTTTGGGAAGCATGCAGAAGCAGTCTTGTCGTTAGACTGACCTTAGATTGTATCAATACTGCATCTTCTAGTTTAAGATTTTTATACCTTTGCAATTATTTGCAGTGGGAAAAGAACAGGGGAGTTAAAGAATAGGCACACTGTTTTCTTTTCATGCATGTATATACATTGTTTTCCTGAACAATTTTGTAGCAGTTACATTTAGGAAGGAATACAAAAAAGACATCAGACAAACCCCAAAATATTGCTGATGCTCTGTAAATGGGGATTGCACATCCCAGATGCTGCTGAAAAAGCATCTATGCAAATGTACAGCCCTTTGTCCAGTGCTTTGTTGTGAAAAGTAAGCTGCAAGTTCAGTACCACATCTCAAACTTCCTGCACTGGAAACTTTCTGCATACCTAAAGGAGATGTCTTTCCTCTGTGGGGTTCCTTCTCCCAGAATAATACGATTTGATAAGTTTCTTGCACTGTTACTCTGCGTGGACTATAATAGTTTGTATTTCTGAGGGGTTGGAATAGAGGAAAACTGCAGTTTCATGACTGTCAGACACTCTGTTGTCCTGCTCCTTGTGGAGCCACTGCACAGATGGAAATAGGGTAGACAGCCCATTCTGCAGTTTTGTGTGTACCTGCTTTCAGTGCACAGCAGTGGCCCCTGCAGCCCAGATCCTTAAGCATTTAATGTGACGGAATGGACTTGGAGGTAACTGTAGCAGTTACTACAGATTGCTTTATACAAAAGCTTTTGATATTTCCCCTTCAAAGTGTCCTGTTTGCAGAAAGTATTCAACAGTAAGTCATTTATGAATGCCTTTTGACACTGCTGAAGGAAGGATTGGTGTTCGTTTTCTGCTGAGCCATAGCTTGGTTTTCCTGTTTAGTATGTGTATCCTCTCCAGTCTTTTCCCATACATAATCTGTGAACAGTAACCAGCCTTTCATCTTAATATACACATGACTGTGCCTCAAAATGCTGTAGATCATGTTAGTTCTTGGAGCTTCCTTAGTTGAGCAGGTATACTTGAGCTGATACAGGTATGCCACTTTGGTACCTGCAGCAGCACGGCTGTGCTTGCTTTGCTTTCAGCAAACTATCACTTCAGGTGCAGCTGCCTGTGGTAGAAGTGCTGGTGCCATGGTTTCTGCCCCACACTCTTGCACAATGAGGATATGCCCTGTGTGTGCACCACTTCAGACGTCCTGAGCCTGATTTCTGCTTGGCTGCCTACTTCAGGACTCTTTACATCCTCTCAGGGGGCAGGAAAGGAAAGGAAAACATTCACCCTGTGCATTTTGCAATCTGCCTTTTCCCCTCCTGAGCAGCCCCTTTATAGAGATAATGCTCCTACTTTAAGGTTACTGGGTAACATTTCAATTAGCCATATACTGTTTGCAACAGCCATGTTGCTCCTGGCCGGGGAGAGGGTCTCCTGGACTCGGGACTTACTCTTGTGTTTCGTGGCAAAAAATCTGTAGGAGGGAATCCTGTTTGCTTGGTCTCACTGGGTAATAAGACCCCTGTACCCTGTAGGACCCCTAGGACCCATTTTCTCCAAAGATGGTTATGAATCAATTGCAGGACTGTGCCCTCAGTGTTCCACCCAGTTGAATATAAACTAGACTGAGAAGTGTATGTAAGTGTATATAGGTGACGAACTTCAGCCAGCTGATTGACAAAGGGGCAGGGAAACTGACCCCCTGAACGGGAACAGAACCCTTTTGTCCCCACTTACTATTCTGTCTTGTATTGCTGGGGCTTGCCTGTGCCATTTTTAAAATGTTAATAATGTCTTTAGGCAGAAAGTGATGTTTTGATTTATTTGTGGTTTTTTTTCTATTACAATAAAAAGAAATTCAGCAAATCTTCCTGTTTGAATGCATGTGCCCACACGGCTGCCCAGCAAATGCAGCTGACCAGAAGTGATTGTCTTTGCTCTGACCCTTGCTGGGAAGTGCAGGATGGGAAATTTGTCCAAGCAGCTAGTCTGTGCCAGGTACTGCTATAGTAGTGGCTACTGCCCTTTGCTCAAAGTGGCCACAGGCAATGTTCTTATTTAAGTTTGGGAAACCTTTTCCTCTGTGAGTACCGTGGTGTCTAAAACCATACTTCTGAGGCTTGACACAGCTTGGATGAGCTCAAAGATGATGTTCTGTCAGCACAGGTTTTGTGCAGCCCTTGCTCATCTAAGTGTGCACGAATGAAATGTCTAATGTCTGTTGTTGAAAAAGAGGCCCAACAGAGTTTAAATATAGAAAAAGACTCTAAGCTTGATGAAGTAGGTGCCTGGGTTCCTCTGGACCTGCAGAGGAGATACTGGCGAGGATTATGTAGCACTTAGCCAAAATATCTGGCTCTGGGGAAGAAATTACTTCGGCTTGGTTCAGCCTTCTGCATGCTTATTGATGCCATCCAAGTGTTAAACCACACAGATCGCTGTTTGTGTAACATCTGTATCAGCATAATACAGAAGAGGTCTTGGAACAGAAGGAGGTTGTAACAAGAATGCATGATTGTGGTTATTTTGGGCTGTGTTATTCAGATGTGGTGCTGATTTGCCATCAAGTTCTAGTATAGAATCATAGAATCAGTTGGGTTGGAAGAGACCTCCAAGATCATCAAGTCCAACCCTTAATCCAACCCCAGTTTGATTACTAGATCATGGCACTAAGTGCCACGTCCAGTCTCACCTTAAAAACCTTGCTGCACACAAAATATCTGCAACGGAGTATTTTAAAATTAAATTAAATTTTAAATTAAAAATATATATATATTTTAAAAAAACTTTAAAGGAAAACCTGGACCTTACTGGCATTCCTAGGCAGGGTGAAAGCCAGTGCCCACAGCAGCTTACCTTCTAAACTTCTAACAAAATCTGTGCCTTTGCTGCTAGTAACAGAGATTTTATTCCTGATGACAACTGCTGCCTCTCTGAGCAGCAATCAAGCGAACATATCAGGAGTGGTTGAAGTGCAAAGTATTAACTGGAACAGCCACAGTGGCCCTGGGCTCAGAGCTAACCTGGATGAAGGAACAAACACATCCGTGTACTTCACCAAAAGGCAGGATTATGCTCTCAGGGAAACCAAGATGTCCCAAGTCCTCACCAGCTGATACCAAGTGGCCAAGGACTGCTGGGAGAGGTGTTTTGACTTGAAGAGAGTATCTAAAGCAGTGTGACAAATAAGCTGGAGAAACCACAGCAAGTAGTTCAAGTTTTGGAAAGCTCTCCTGGTGGCATAAACCTGATGGCACTGCAGGAGCGTGAAAATATGAATGCTGACTTTTAGCAGACTTCCCAATTCTGGAAAGTGCCCCGAGGTGGCACTGCTGCCTTCCAGCACAGGCACGCACGTGAGCCTGGGGAGAGTGGCTGGGATGGCCGTAGCAATGTCAATGCACCAGGCAAGGAGAAGATCTCTCCCAGACAAGAAAGCTGCAGGTAGGAGCAGCCAGGAGACAAGACCATGGGGCAGCTTCGGCTACAGCAAGAACCTGGTAGCACCACAGTGCCAGGGCTGCAATAGGTGTGAGCTGGCAGGTTTTCCTAACTCTAGGCCTGTTCCACCCAGATGTAGGAAGTCTTGTCCTCATACCATGTTGTGGTTTATGAAAAATAAAGGCTTGCGTTCCTGAAACCCCGGGAGTTCACTGTGTATCTGCCCCCCCCCGGCTGTATTTTGAGAGCCCTGAGTGTTGGCTCTGCAGTTCTCTGGCTTCTGGTACTCAAGTACCCCAAGCACATGAAGGCATCTCTGCTCACTCATCAGCATGCCATGGTAGGCACACTTTGAAGGATTCATATTGTGGAGTAAGCATCCACACATTAACTGATATATATGTAACTGCAGCTAGACAAGTCCTATAAATGAGCATAACCTAAACTGAACTAAAAATTCACTACTCAATTGCATACAAAACAGCTGGGTGCTAGGGAGACCATTCTGGGAGTTTCAATGAATCTGCTAAAAGAGTCCTGCTTTCCAGAAGTGGGAGCCCATAACTGGGGGCTGACCCAGAAGGCCCCAGAGGCTCTGATGCTACAGGAACATCAATTTGCTAGGGCAAATAACACTTGTAATGCCCGTTCAAGACTGCCTGACCCACTGTGTTGTGGAGGCAACTCACAGAAACAGTGTGGAAGTAGCTGTCCTGGTGGCATTAACACAATGTTTCCCCAGAAAGTAGCTGTGGATGTTTCGGTAAACCTTGTCCAAGGGAATGGCACAGAGGTAAATTATTAATATTGTTTCTGTATATCCCTCTTTCACAGAGTGGGAGCAGGAAAATCATGAACCACAAACAAAAAAAAATAATCTGTGAAACCACCTGGATACTTCCTTTTGAGAGGAATCTGTTGGAGAGCTGGCAAAAGAGGTTGTGCAATATCCTTGAGCAAATAATACTGAGGAAAAAACAATCAAACTGTAAAAAAGTACCTACCCCCAGTTCCAACCTAGCTCAGCACTGAGCACCACTGGGGGAGAAAACACAAGCTGACTGTTGAGCAGAAAGCATTGAATGTTTCACATAGGTTGTTTTTGATTTTGAAAATAATTCAGGAATTATTGTAGGAGGTGGTATTGGGGGGGGGGGTGTCCACGTGTATCAGGCCAGCATAATAGGGAGCCATATGAATATGATCTGACCAGACAGCCTAGTTAAATGCTAAATGACGGGGGGGTGGGGGGGAGGGTGCCAAAGGAAAAGTTATTGGCTTTGTGCAGAGGGTATTTTCATTTCTCCAGTGAAAATATTAGCTAGGAATAGCATCCTATTGGAAAAGCAACATGAGGCACAGAGACTGACGGGGTGGGTGAGTGTGTGCTGCTCCTGCCCCCTTCACCAGGACACAGAAGCCCCCAGAGGAGCTGAGCTTATCAAGTAGCTCCATCCAGACCCACAACCCTTCAATTCCGGGGGACACTACAGTAATAACAGCAAATGTGAAACACATCCTCCCTCCTCCGAACTCCCGGGTCGCTCGTTGGGGCTCTAAAGCAGCACATTTAAGGGGAGAGCCCAAGCCGGGGAGCCGTTGGGGCATCTCTGGCGGGGCCGCGGGGGAACACGAGCCCGTGCGGCGCGGGCA
>JAWWEV010000043.1:48793400-48818153 GCA_035583235.1 Hafferia zeledoni
CGCGGGCAGGGAGGGCGGGCGGGCGGCCGCCATCGCCTCCCGGCGCGGTCCCGCCCCCCGCCCGCAGAGCCCGGGCCGGCGCGGGGATGGCGGCGGCGGCGCGGGGCCGGGTGCTGTGCCTCTTCGACGTGGACGGGACCCTGACGCCGGCGCGGCAGGTAGCGGGGCGCGGGGGCCTCGGGGTTTGTGCGGGGGCGAGGTCAGCGTGGCGGGGCTCGTCCCGCCGCCTGCGGCCTCACCCGCTGCTTCCCCTCCAGAAAATCGAGCCGGAGGTGGACGCGTTCCTGCGGGAGCTGCGGGAGAGGGTGCACATCGGCGTGGTGGGAGGCTCCGACTATGCCAAGATAGCCGAGCAGCTGGGGGACGGGGACGAAGGTGAGACGCGGCGACGAGGTCTCCCGGGGTTCACCTGTGCTCTAAATCCAGCCCCAAGGCTGCCCCTGGGGAGCCTGGCCGTGCCCAGGCGGGAGCTGCTCCTCGGCTCCTTCCGCCCCATGGAGAGCCGGCAGGGATGCTCCAATCCGCGCTGCCGATTCCAGCGTCAGTTTTGTATGAGCTTCGTCAAGGCTCTGACAGCTGCGCCTCCACACACAGCGGGCAGGAGCCCTCGGCAATTTTTGCCTCCCTGCCGCTCCATGTGCGGCTTCAGGCAGGTTCCAATGGGGACACAGGGTAGAATAGAGAATGGAAGGGCGAGGGGGCAGCTCCCTGCACCATGTTTTCCTTCCCCGGCATGGATAACAAGAGCCACTGGACTCCAAGCTCTGCCTCCCGCGTCGTTAGGGGAGGGAGGCCGAGAAATTCCCGGCTGAGACTGATTGCTGAGTCGCCAGTGCTGCGTGTCTGGGTTGCAGGAGGGGCTGGAGTTAGATAACCAGTAACCACATCACCCTGGCAGCCTGGCAGTAGAGAGAGCAGAGTAACACGCATGTAGTTGAAAGCCTGACATTTTGGAGCCCTTATCTCTGTCCTGCAACTGATTCAGTCCGTGACCTCGGTCAGGTCGTTTCCCCGTGTGCGTCAGCTCCTCACCCGAGAGCAGAAGATAATCTCCTCATCCACTTTGTGGAAAGCAAGGAGAGTAGGATGGTGAGTCGCCCTGTGCAGAGCACAGGAGCTGTGGAAAGCGTGGTACTAAGGAAGCAGGAGGATGGGTCACTCAGTGCTGAGCCCAGTCCTTTATGCTGCTTTTCCTAGACAGTGATTATGTTTCTTCTTTTGTTTCCTCTCACCTTAGTCATTGAAAAGTTTGACTACGTCTTCGCAGAGAACGGCACAGTGCAATACAAGAATGGGCAGCTGGTCTCCAAGCAGGTAGGCCCAGCTCCCTTTGCAGCCATGGCTCTCCTACCCTGTGCCCTGTGCTCCATGGGGACCAGCACCAGCCCCACTCAGCCCCTTCTCCTCAGTTCCCAGGTCTTAATGTACCGCTCTTCTAGGTGGGCTTCACAGAAGTCAGGCATTTTCTTCACTCTCCCTTCTCTTCCTGCAGGCCATTCAGGACCACCTGGGGGAAGAGCTGCTGCAGGATCTAATCAACTTCTGTCTCAACTATATGGCGCTGCTGAAGCTGCCCAAGAAACGGTAATGGCCCAAGCGCATGCAAATTGTAGTCATAGCACTGATTTCTAGGGAGCTTTGAGGTACAGAGCTCTTCTAAAAACAGCTGAGCTACAGAGCTGGTCTTGCTTCAGGTTTTATCTCAGCATCTAGAGGCACTGTGTAGGGTCACTGTCCCACTGAGCTGGGCACTCTGGGCAAATAATGGAGGAGGGTCTTTTTCCTGAAGAGTCTGCATTATGTTTTAGCATAAAGCCTGTTCTTTGGCCCCTCAGATTTTCTCCTCGGGGAAGCAGGGGAGAGCCACTGTGGGCTTCAGGGTACAGCCACTGCATGTATCTCATTTAGGACAATGGTGCCTGCTCATTACTGGTCAGGGCATTGTTGGTCATATGATTTTCCAAACAGACAAACAATAGATCTTAAGATGGGAAGTCCAGTGCCTGAGCACACAGTTTCACACTGTTTCTAATCAAGTGTCACTGGCTGGCCCTGCTCTGCTCCCAGTCTTGTGTTCCTGACTGCTCTTCCCCTTGATATCCAGCAGCCAGAGGGGAAGCTGGGTTGGTGCACCTCCTCTGAAGGAAGACCAGGCCACTACCAGAACAGAAAAGGATAATTTTCAATTAGATCAGCTTACCTGTTCGCACAGAAAGGAAAGAAAGAGAATGGATGTTATGAAGGTAGAAGGAGAGAGCAGGAACCTCTTTCACAGGCAGCCTGCAGTTAGGCCAGCTTGGGTGCAGAGACTAACCTCACCTCAGACCACAGTTTCACGACTGCATGAGCCACCCAGGGCTGTTTGGAGCAGCAGCTCAGTCCTCCCCTTGTCCTGGCTGGTTTTTTTCTGCTCTCCCCATGTGATTGTACAGTGAACATGAGCAGGTGAGCTGTTGGGTTGAGACTAAGCTGGTAAAAGTTGCTAAACTGTGATCCAGATTATTTGCTTGATATGAGTCAGTATGTGGCAATACAAGGATCTGTGAGAGGGGCTAGGGTGGCTCCAGGACTTCTGGCTAAACAGGCCCCCGAACGCATGGGCTGGGACCCAGAAGGTTGTTTGGTTGCCTCACTGCTGTCTGGTTACCCAACAGCCTGTTGAAGTTTCAGCTCCCAAGTGGCTGTGTGGATTTAGGCTTATAGGATTTCTAGCAAAGCAGGGACTTTAACCCACAGTTCCAGAGTCTTGGCTTGAGGTGTGAGCCATCAAACCCTGGATGTTGCAGAGGTGCTGCTTCCAGGTTGCAGGCTTGGCTGCCTGTGTAGCCATTCCCTGTGATGTTCCTCACTGTGTTATTAAGGCAGGAGAGGGAGAATTATTCCTCCAGACTCACTTTATCACAGGAAAACGGCAGGCAGAGCTGAGAGGGATATCAGAGGGTTAATGATACCAGGGATCCTCAGATGGACAGGGAAGGGGATCTCCCTGCTCCAGCTAGATTTCCACAAGAGTTGCAATCTATTTTCAAATTAGCAGTGCTGTCATCCCCTGTTGTTTCAGCCCCAGCAGTGCTGGTACCTGTCTGGCCTCCTGACATGCAAACAGAACTAGCTGGGATTATAGTGGAGAGAAAAGAAGGGAGCAGTTTTCTGCCAGCTCAGTGCTTTCAACCAGCCCACTGAGGAAGCAGCAGAGCAGTGATCTCAGCACAAGGTGAGGGTGGCAAGCACAAACTGGATGCTGTCTGTATAAGCTTAGATAAGTGCTGCAGTCAAAGGTGCAGGGGTCAAACAGGAGATACAAAGGCCCTGATTTGTGTCCTACAGGGAGGTCCTAATTGCTGCTCAACCTGTTGCCAGACATCAGCAGCAAGTTATGCCAACCTGTGCCATCCCACTGCCCCAAGGTACTGCCAGCTTCACAGCCTACATGCTATTTCTTAAAAGCCTCATAGGGTGGAGATGCCACAGTCTCATGAGGCAGTTGGTCCAGGCCAGGCAGTAGCTGTCCTTGCAGTTATCACAATGTTAGAAAACGTTGCCTATCATCTCACCTAAGCTCGTTGCTTCCAGCCTGTCCCCAGGGCACACAGGAAATGTTTATTCCTCTTCTCTTACAGTCTCTTTTTATAAAACTATGATCCCATGGGGATCTTAAGTAGTTGTTGATGCCTGGTGCCTGCCTGGTGTGAAGCACCCATGAGTTGGCATGGCTTCTCTCCTCCTGCACATTCTTGCAGGGCCTTGCTAAGCAGCCTTTGCCCTGAAAAGGTTGTGTTTCTCTCCCTGCCCCAGTAATCTTGTGCCTTTGCCCACCCACAGAGGAACCTTCATTGAGTTTCGCAATGGGATGCTGAACATCTCCCCCATCGGACGGAGCTGCACCCCAGAGGAGCGAATTGAGTTCTCTGAGCTGGACAAGGTACATGGACCAGACTTGGGCTCACCCTCCTCTTTGCTGGTTTTGCATGACCACAGATCTCAAGTCTTACGTGTTTCCCTGCATCCCAAGGAGAAAGGAGCCCAGCTCCAAGCTGTGCATATGCATATGCAGCAAAGTGAACACAGGACTGGGAGTCAGAAAACAGAAGGGGAAACATTGAGCGATTTCATTGGAAACCACCAATGTGAAGAGGCAGCCAGCAGGATTCTCTGTGCTGTGAGAGCCACAGGGAATAAGGCAGTTATTGAACAGTGTGTTTCCTCATTTACAGTACCCAAAGATGGCACAGCAGCTATCTTCTCTCTCCCACTCTCAGCCCAGAGAGGTGGAACTAATGGGCTTTCCAGACTCAGAGGGCTACAGCAGATCTGCTGGGCAGGTCTCTGGAGCATTCGGCCCTTGCTTATACCAGTTTCTGCCTGGGAGAGCTTTCTTGAGGTTGAGGGATCAGCTGGTCTTTTCAAGACTTTTGAAGCAGAACTGGAGACTTTGGGTTATGAACTGGGCTTCTGGGAAACTGAAACAGTTGCATTTCATTGCCAAGAAACGGGTGGGATCTGCTTTTCCCCAGGGACTGAGCTGGTGGCCTTTTACTTGGACACTTGGGCAGGACTGGTGGAAGCTGACTAAATGGCATGACGCTGGGGCCCAGGACAGGTGGGAATTGAGCAGACCAATAAGGCAGAGTTGGCCAGCAGACGGGTTACAGTGGATTTGGGAGGCTGTCAGCATCTAATTTTTCAAACCCTCTTTCCATCCTTTTTGTCCTTATCCTCCAGAAAGAGCGGATCCGGGAGAAGTTTGTGGCAGCCTTGCAGAGGGAGTTTGCTGGCAAGGGCCTACGGTTCTCTAGAGGTGAGCAGGGAGGGCTTCCTTGGCTTTGCCTTTATCATGTTTTCCATAAAATTCTGGGAAGGGGAACAGGAATCCTAACTGTTCTCTCTGAGGGCCTAGAGACTCTGGGAAGAGCAAAAGGAGCTTCTAGTCCTGGAGAGCTGCTACAGGGGTGTCACATTTGCATCCATGACAGGGCCACCACAGAGAATAAACTGTGTTGCAGATTTGCTTCCCAGGGAATCAGCTGGGCAGGTGGGTTTCTATTCCATGACATTATCCCTGCCTTAATTTCAGTTAGTGGAGCCCCACTGCTGCCTAGAGGGTCTGTTCTGGCTGAAGCATCAGCAGCAGGGCAGCCAGCAGAGCTCCAGCACGCGCACTCCTCCCTAGGAATGGGACCTTCTGCTCTGGGGGTTTTTTGGGAAGGTTGGCTGCATCCTCCTTCTTGGAGGAAGAGCTGACAAGGGGTAAGGAGTTGGCAGCTCCATGCCATGGGCTTTTGTGGGGCCACTTCTTGTGGTTCTTACAGCCAGCTTTTACTGAAGATGAAGAACCAAAGGAGGGGCTTGAATAATCCTAGGGGTCTGGCCAGGATGGGAAAAAAAGTGAGGGTGTGTAGGTGGTGGGAATGATGCTGGAAGAAGATCCTCTGCAGGGCAGATGGGCATGTGTGAGATAAGATGAAGATGGTGCTGTGTGTGAGCCCAGCCAAAAGGCGAGGGGGTGGCGAGGCTGAGAGGCAGCAGGTGATACCCCACTCCTGCACCCAACATGGACCAGGACTGACCGTCTGGTCTTCCAAGGGCTTTCCTCTGAGAGCCTCTGCTTGCCTTCAGCATCCTGCCACGGGCATCCTGTGCTGCCCACAGCACTGACACACACCATTTGTTACAGCAGAGAAAGACAAGGTCCCTGCCGCTGTGTCCCCACAGGCACAGGGTATGAGAACAAAACAATGGGCCTTTCTCCTCTGACTTTGGGGAGCTGCCATGAAAAGCCCAGGCCTGTTGTGTAAAAGTATGAAGACAAGGGGAGCTGCAAGCCCCATGCTCTTCCACAAAGAAAACATGGCGTGTCTCAAGTCAGGCATCCAAAAACAGAGCACTTGGAAAGGGGGTTCTGCCAAATAGGCTTCATGTGCCTTCTCCCTGGCTGTGGAGAATGCAAGGCCCAGAGGTGGTAGGAGATCTCTCTTCAACCCCTTCAGACCCCTACTCTACCTAGGTGAGGGACAGTACTGGCTGTCCTCCACACCACCTCTTCTCTCTTTGGTTTCCTACCTGCTCCAGTTGGCATCAGGAGCCCCTTCTTGCTGCCCAGCTCTCTGAAAGGCTAGAATGCAGTGAAAGGTAGTGTTTTTCACAGGTAAATGGCTTTGGATGCAAAACCAGGAAGGAGTTTAATTATGTCAGCCATGTTTAGCTCCTGCTCAGATACTAGATTCTGCTGCAAGCCTGGGGACATCCCCATCCCTGAGCTCATAGGGCACTAGCTCCCATCCATATCACAGTCCAGGGTATCCTGTCTGGTTCCTCTGCTCTGAACTGGACACAGGCTCCAGCTCCTCAGGCTCCAGGGAGCCTTGGATCCTCAAACCACTGGGGACACTCTAAACAGCCAGGAAGGGAAGGCATCCAGACTTCCATGATTGAACAGCCCCAGGGATTGGTGTCTGTCTACTCACCCCCTTCCTTAGAGAGGTAGGATTATCATTTATGAAGGCGAGTGTGAAACTCCAGGATTTCTGATGGATACTCCAGTAGATTGCCTGGAGATGTGCAGAGGCCTGGACTGGCACATCCCAGCTCAAATCCCTGTTTCTCTGACCCTGAGCGAGACTTAAACATATGTCACAAGCTTTATTTTGGGAGGAAATTTCACCTGTCTTGGTGCTGGGACAAGGGCGTCTCTCTGCAACCTGTGCATGCAGTGGAGCACCTTGACAAGATGGAGGAGGTGCTGTCTCCAAGCACCCTCAAGAAGCACAGTGCTGGGCTAAACTCTGCCTGATCTAAGAGAAAGGGCTGGGAAGTTTAACCCATGGTGTCTGTGGGTGACCTGTCCATATGCAGGCTCTCTGGGAAAACTCCCTGACCGCTGTATGCCACATCTGACAGGATATGCCACATCTGACTCAGTGCCTTTCCAGATGCTGGTAGCCTTCACTTAACTCTTGTGTGAAGAGGTGGTGGGCCAGGGTCATGTCCTGATTATGTTGATGGGTTCATGGTACCTCCATGGCAAGGTCCTTGATCAGTGTAAAGAGATGGTGTATGAGAGCTCCCAGTCCCTGCAGGGTTAAGGAGCATTAGAACAGTGGTTTTGGAAGGGCCAGAACTGTCCAGACAGGAGCCTAGAAGAGAATTTGGTGCCAGTCTCCAAATTCTCTGTTGGGACACAGAACATGTTGGTGCTATCTGCAAGGCATGACCTCAAATCTCCCCTAACAGATGCCTCTCTTGGGAGGAATCCTCTGGTTCCTGCTTCCCTGCAGGGAAGCTGTGCTAATGTCACCCCAGCCATACTGATGTCACTCCAGGCTGTTGTCACAGGAACAGCCTCTGCCACTATCCTAGCCACATGTCAAAAGGAACGCCCTGGCAGAGCTGATGTTCCTGGCTGCTGTTTGGAGTGGCGGGTCCCCACAGACATCCGACCCCCTCCCATCCTCCTGCCCATCCCAGGGTGGCACCCTGCCAGCTCCCAGTGACATTGCCGGATGCTCTTCTTCTGCTGGCAGGTGGCATGATCAGCTTTGATGTCTTCCCAGAGGGCTGGGACAAGCGTTACTGCCTCAATGTGCTCGATGATGAGAGATTTGACACCATTCACTTCTTTGGGAACGAGACGACCCCTGTGAGTATTCCCCACTCGCCCTACACATGGCCGCTTTCTCTCCTGCATGGAGCTGCTACATCTTGGGTCTCGTGGCCTGGGTCGCATCGGCACCAATACAGACCTTTAGGGAGGAAGATGCTGTCCTGTGCTATGGGTTGTGATGGTTTCATGATGGCAGCAGGCCTACTGGATCACAGGGAAATCAGCTTGGATTCACTGTGCTGGGAAGCAGGTCCACCTCAGCACTGCTTTCCTTACCCCAGCACACTTGAAAGGACAGCAGCCACCCTGTGGCCTGCAGGACCCAAAACACAAGCCCTCAGCACTTAAGAGAGGACTTGTCAACAGCAGGAACAGGTTCACCTTCCCTCTAGAGCAGTGGAGGATGATGCTTTTTTCCTGCTGGAGACCAGCTTGGTCATCCACTCAGCTCTTTCCAGATGCTGGCAGCCTCTGCTCCCCAAATGTACCCACCCCACCTTCTGCTAGCCCCTCCACAGGCAGAGCGGGGGTTAACCCAGGCTCCTGGACAAGCTTGGCTGGTCTGGGACCTTCCCCATCCCGTCTATGCTCCACCCCTGGCACTGAAGAGGGGAGGCAAGAGGGAGAGAGCAGAGCTCCTGCCCAGCCTGTTCTGTGTCCCTGGGGCCAGCAAAGCCCTGACTGCCCCTTCCCACCATGTCCATGCCTGCTCAGTTCCTGGCTCACACCTCAGCTCCCCACGGGACAGAGCCAAATGTGGATTCACGGATGAGTTTGTTCTGGTGAGACCCTGCTAATGCTGTCCCCATTTTCTCTTCTCCTGCAGGGAGGGAACGATTACGAAATCTATGATGATCCCCGCACTGTGGGACACAGTGTCCAGTCCCCCCAGGACACGGTCCAGCGATGCCGTGAAATCTTCTTCCCAGAAAGAGCCAATGAGTGCTGACTGCCAGGCCCCTGCAGCCCTGACCCAGCCCCACCCTCTCCCCACACCAGGAAAAGCACCTTGATTTGAGGAATCTGCTCAGGGTAGACCAAAAAAACACTTTGCAGAGCTGGTCAGGATGTAACATGAGTGCGGGTGGGTGGCAGGAGGGAGCCTTCTTTGAGCAGCCCTTTGGCACTCCCTATTTGTGGCTGAGTGTCGTGACACCAGACCCTCCCTGCTTTCAGAAAACCTTCTCTCTTGACGGTTCAGCTGTGGTGGATGGTGATGCAGATGCTTTTGTGGTTGGAAAGCATTTGAAAGGGCCAGTCAAGAGCATGTGTGTGTGTCAGTCCCAACCTCCCTCTCCTTTCCTTTTCACTCTGTTTCTCTGTTTCTGCATGAGGGAATATGCTTCTCCCTTTCTCTGCCCCTTGCACCTTGGCCCAGGAGGCCAGGGCTGCTGAGGCTCCAGGAATTCCAGAGCTGCTCCAAGGCAAGAGGCCAGGAGGGCTGTTTGCTCCAAGCCTGTGGTAGAAGGAGTAGCTGTGATCCCAGCTTGTTGCAGCCTTGTGCATCCTAGTGGAGAGGTCACCATGTTCTTCCTCTGTGCCAGTCCCTACATGTGACCTGGGAACGATAGCTCTGAAATGACTGGGCTGCTGCTCTGAGCGTTGCTCAGGTGCATGAAGAAACCACTTCTTTGCTTTAGCTTACAAAGACCCCCTAGGGTTTATTTTCTATATTATTATTCTATATTATCAAGTTAGACCTTGCCTGGCGTGGCTGGAGGATGCTGGCACCTGGTGTGTGCAGAGCATGTTGTGGAGCAGTTTAGGGCAGAAGGCTTTCCAGTAGTCTTCCCAATCCCCTGTCCATTAGGTGTCACAGATCACAGGAACACAGAATTATTAGGGTTGGAAGGGACCTCTGGAAATCATCTAGTCCAACCTTCCTGCCAAGGCAGGGTCATCTCAAGCAAGTTACACAGGAATGTGTCCAGGTGAGTTTTGAATGTCTCGAGAGGAGGAGACTCCACAGCCTCCTGGCAGCCTGTTCCACTCCTCTGCCACCCTCAACATAAAGAAGTTCTTCTTCACGTTGAGGTGAAACCTTTTGTGTTTTAGTTTATGGCCATTGCTCATTATCCTGTTGCTGGGCACCACTAAAAAGAGTCTGGCACCATCCTCTTGGCACCCACCTTTGAGATACTAATATGCATTAATGAGATCCCCTCTCAGTCTTTAGACTAAACAGGCCCAGCTTCTGCAGTCTGTCCTCATAAGAAAGATTTGTCCATGTAAAACTTTACCCAGGGCAATCATAACAAACCAAGTCCCCTTCCCAGTGCTTGGCTTTCCATCCTGCTGCCAGAGATATTTTCAGAGAAGGCCAACCCAGGCCAGACCTGGTTCGTAGTGCCAGTGGAGGTACCCACTCAGCAGTGCCCTCAAAGTTTGCTTTTCCACCCCGTCTCTTCCCACACACTCAGTTTACATGGTCACCTTTAGGCAGACAGGATGTCCAGTGCAGCTATTGCATGTCCTGTTCTCCCTGGATCTTTATGGGTTGCAAACCCCCATCTCTCCTTCAGTCCTTGACGTTCTTCCTCACGTTGTCCTTTTATTCCCAGCAGTTGCAGTGGGGTGTGTGGCCACACTGGTGACACCAGTCACAGTTTAGTGCTCAAAAGAAGCTCAGGGATCCGTCCCCTCCAGGGAGATGTCCTGCTTGTAGCTCCTCAGAGAACATGGATCTGGCGTTTGTGGACCTGGAGAATGCTGGAGGTTCCTGCAAACTCCCCACCATTGCTCCCCAGGAGCCTTTCTCACCACATCCATGCTGGTATGGCACTGCCCTGTCTCTTGGTCCTGTTTTCTCTTCCCTTTTTCTCCTGTTCCAGCTTTCCTCACCATTGCTCTTCATCTCCCACTAGCAGCTGGACTGCAGAGAGAAGTTTCTTAGCTGGCTACTGCCACCTAAGCAAGGCACCATGATCTTCCTCAGGTGAGATACACTGGTGCTTTTAGACCCAGGGCAAGGCTCCTACATGTCCATGGGCAGAGTTCCAAGTGGCTACCTGGCCACAGGAGCAGGGATACTGTATGACTAGTGCTGGTGATGTGCTGTCTGCTCCACTTGACTGCACCTCTTAGCTACAACACATCAGATCTCTGGTGCATCACATTTGCATGAGTGCAGCTGTATACCTGGCATCCAGAAATTCCCAACAAATGCACAAATTCCTCCTACCCAGAGAAGATTTCTTTGTGGGAAAAGAGGACCTGTTGGAGAAGCCTGAATGCAGGGTACCCTTTTTGCAGGTCACGGGTTTTCGCCCTCCACTGCAACCTTCATGGAGGAATCGTGTGTTTTGTGTTTCCTCCTGCGTTTCACTGTGGATCAGATATATGTGGGGTTTGGGGAGTTTATTTTTCCTTAAAGTCTATTCAAAGCCAGCAGGACCTCTAGTCAGTTTAGGGGTTAGTGAAGAGCAGGGCCTGGCCCTTACAGTGTGGGGCACCATGATGGCCATGGGGGCTGAGATATCTTGCACCTTCGAAGAAGGCAGGCTCTGTCCAAGGCTCCCCCTGGTGGGAGCATGTCCCTTGCTCAGGGTGTGGGCAGTTGCAGGGCAAGCAGAGCAAAGGCAGAGATGACCTTTGACGCACCAGCCATCGCTTTCTCAGCTCAGGAGCTCACTTGTGTATGGGTGGGATCAAGTTCAGGAACCTTCCCCCTTCCTGTCTTAGACCAAGCTTGGGCTAGTTTAGGGCACCTCCCAGAGGGACAGGAGGAGGATAGCATCAGAAGTAGCTGGGGCAGCCCCAGGGTCTCAGAGCCACAGAATGGTTGAGGTTGAAGAGACCTCTGCAGATACCTGGTCCCACACTCCTGCTCAAGCAGGGCCGCTGAGAGCCCTGGCTACCTGTGCTGTATTTTTGCATGCAGGGATGATGCAGGGATGGGAGCCCTACATCTAGGGGATGGTTCATGTCTGTCCCTGAGCCCACTTTGATGCTCCTGTCACAGTGGGTGCCCACAGTGTAAGTGAGGGTTTCTGTGGATGTGAGTGAGCAGATGTGGCAGGCCCCACGCCCAGGACTGTCCTGCTATATGGCTCCATATCAGCGCGAGATGGGCGGCTCCTGTCTGGCTGATACCAACTGTTAGATAAGAAATATATTTAAATACACAGATATGTATATTAAAAAAATTTAAATGAATCCTATTAAAGCCACAACACACAGCAGTTGGAGGCAGCATGTGCTTTGTGCTGGGCTGTGCAGGGGTGAAAGAGCCAGACAACAGGTAGCCACCCTTCAAAATCCCACAGCAGCGGGTCCTGGTCAGCCCTCGTGGTGGGCAGCAGCCTCCTGTGCCACACTCACGGTGTGCTCGCCATAAGCAAAGCTGGAGCACCCCCAGCCCCTCCAGGACATACTGTATACAGGTGGGTGAGTCTATTCTGATGTCTAGATAAATTCCTGGGTGCTTCAGGTCCTCTCCCTGAGAGAATCACCAGCGTTCCCCCCTGTGACACACACACACAGAGGACAAAGAGCCAGGATGGGCAGGACTCATGGGAAAGTCACTTTTAATGGTTTATTGCCAATGTTACAAGGGTTGACACATGGTCAGACAGGCAGGAACCACACTGGAGTTGTAAAACCACCAACAAAAGTCTAGGGGTTTAGTTTATTTAAAAAAAAAAAAAAAAAGAAAAAATCAGTTTGCCTTGGCCAAGCTGACTGCATGTCCTGGGTATGCCTGGAGCCTGAGCCAGGGTTACCACAGCCCCTGGGAGAGCCAGGCTTTGGGCTGGCAGTGAGATGGGCCAGAGGGTCCCAGGGCAGTCCCCACACCAGCCTGGTTTGGGGCAGCGCGTGCTGGTCCTCCTGAATCCACAGGGCCCAGCTGTCCTGCATGGCACCAGCCTTACCCCATTCTCTCCCCACTTACCCCTCTCAGCAACAGCAGCGGCAAGACAGGTATCAAACACCCCTCCATCCATGCTGAGGACTGGCAGCTCCCACTGAGCAGGTGCCCCAGGAACTGGCTATCACCTCCTACCCTGCTCAGGGGGGCTGCTGGCACCCCCCTGTCCCCAACCCTGCTTTGAGATAAATCCCTTAGGATGCTGGTAACTCCTGGAGCATCAGCACAGGCACTGTTCCCCTGGGGTCAGCTCAGGACCAGCCCAGTGCACATTGTCCCTGTCCCACTGTCCTCTGCCCTGTCCCTCCCTGGGGCTGTGGGAGCCCACCTGGCCAGGGTATGGCAGAGAAGACCAAAAACGAAGTTTGTGCTTTGTATACAAGACCCTGCCTACACTGAGGGGCCGGGGAGGAGGTGGCTGTGCTCGTCCCACAGCCGAAGCTATTCAGATCCCTCAGCCCCCCACCACCCCAGCAAGCTACAGACATGCACACACACACGCACACACGTGCGCACACACACATGGGGAGAGCGGTCCTCAGGGGGCTAGGGGGGACAAGGGGAGGAGGAGAAAGTGGCCATCTCCCCGAAACCATGGCAGCACCGAGCCAAGAAAAGTGTGCTACTGGCCCAGCAGCAGTGGAGAGCACAGAGGTGCCAAGTGCCTCCCTGCCCCATGCCCAGGTGCAGCCCCCAGGGCACAGCACCGAGCGCCCTCAGTGACCCGCCAGCAGCAGTTTGCCTCTTAAAACTGATTTTTTTCCTCCTGTAAGCCACTCACCTCCCCGTGGCACCACTGACCTGAGATCTTGTGATGGAGGGATGTGGCTCAGGTGGGTGCTGAGAGTTGCCAGCGATGAGGGTGGGTCTCAGCCACCCAGATCCTGCACAGTGATACATCATCCCACACCACCCTGTTTTGCCCCTGCTCCCGGGCGTGTCCCACTGCTGCTGTCCCACTGTGGACCAAGTGTGCCCATCTTGCCAAGGTGGGATTCAGGAGGATGAGCTTCCCCGTGCCCCCTCCTGCTCTCAGCACCTGCTTCAGCCCAGAGCAGCTGGAGGACTGGGGGGCTCTGTTCCCCATGGCCTCAGGGACAAGGAATGGGAGACATGGGGCTCGGTGTTGCCCCCAGAGCTGGGGGGCGGCTGGGGAGGGCTTTACTTCCCCTGTCCCCCTCGACAGACACTTACAAACACACACAGAGAAAGGAAACCGTAACCTTATAAAAGACACTGAACGCAAACGCCTGCACATTTGGGGACAGCCCCGGCCCCACCAGCGCCTCTGCTGCCCCAGGCCCCTGTGAGCGGCCGGGCAGGCTTGCTCCGTGGGGCTGAGTGGCTGGCGGCCTGCCTGGGCGCCTAGGAGCCAATGATCTGGCCAGACCATGTCTCGTGTTTCGTGTGGGGCGCCAGGTTAGTGAGGACCACCTCCACCGCCTGGAACTTCTGGTTCTTGGGAGGGATAGGACAGACCTTGTATGTCACCTCGTCCCCCTCCACTGGGACATACTCCCCCTCGATGCTGTGGGAGAGGAAAGGAGAGATGGTGGGACTGCGGCCGAGAGATGGACCCCTGCCCCAGACCACCCAGAACCAAGGAAGGCACCTGACCCACCAGCTGTGCCTTGGGAAAGAAAACCCACAGGTCATGGGGGTAAAGAACAGGCAGAGCCCCATCCCCACCCCATGGAGACATCTGCACCCAAGCCCACAAGACTCCAGCCCCATGCTGATGGCATGGCTCCCCCGGGGTGGTCTGGCACCACACAATCCTGGGACTTACTCAGACACATGCACGAAAATGTCCTCTGTGCCATTCTCAGGGGTGATAAACCCATGGCCCTGGGAGCGAGAGAACTGCTTGCAGACCCCTTTGAAGATGGGACCAGCAGAGGCACGTGCTGTCCTACAGGAGGAAAGGGAAGGAGATTTTTCACTGGTGGCACTCACTCAGGGCAGCGTGGGGAGACATCTGCTATGAACACATGATCGTCCCTGGGAGAGCACATGGCACTACCTGCAGCACCCTGGGCAGGTGTGTGCAGTGATGCTGGGTGAAGTGTACCATGTGTAAAGGGCTCTGCGGGTACTGCAGGGGATCACGGTCCCTGCTTCGCTCAATTGACCAATCCCAAACCTGCATTCCAGGTACTTACGCTGAGTAGGTCCTGGTCCTCTTGGTGGGGAGGGGACTGGGCAGGTCCCGCAGCAGGAGGTTCCCTCGCTCCCAGATGCGACTGCCCTCCCGCTGGAAGGGGAAGGTGGGCCACACTGGTGACTTGGGGGAGTGCAGCGGTGGCACTGCTGGTGGGGCACTGGGGTCTGAGGACATGGTGGGACCAGCGGGCTCCTCCATTTTGGCAGCAGGCAGGCAGGTGGCAGGAGAATGGATGCCCGGACGTGCGGGTCTGCTGCTGGTGACCTGGGCAGCAAAACAAGGTGAGGGTTACAGATCCTCCTGTGGGGCTTTTGGCAGGGACAATTTGCTGTCAGGAATTGCCCCTCTGCTCCCAGGTACCTGTGAGAGCAGGCAGCATGCTGCCAGCCTTCTGTGTTGGACAGCAACTCCCAGCACTAGGAATTGCCCTGGGAAGCCTGACCCAGCTTGGAGCCACCTGAGATGTTCCAGCAAACCAATCCCAAGGGAAGAAGCTGATTTGTGGCTTCTTCACCTTTCATTTGCCAAGATGATCCCATATATTTGAGATGAAGTTGCGAAAAAGCACATCCTGGGAAAAGAAGCAGTGGAGTATGTGCTGCCACTGGCAGGGACCATTTGGGGAAGGATGCGACACAGTGCCAGCACGCCTGGGCCTCCAGTCCCAGACTCTGAGAACTTCTCCCAGCCTGAGATTTCTGATAAAAGAGTGAAGGAGAAAGGCAGAGACACCAGCTAGGGGTCTAAGTCTCCCCAGCACAGGAGGTTGCCTCAGCCCTATCTGATTTAGGACCCAAACCCAGCCCCAGCCAGTGGCACATTCCTACAGGAAGGGATACCAGTAGACTGTGTCAGGGATGCCAGCAACACTCACATCCCTTTGGCAACTCAGTTGAGCCACAACACAAGCACAACATCCTGCTGCTGCCATTATTAGGCTCCAGTTTTCAGCTGGCATAATGCAGTTTGCAAGGAGTTAAAGCCCTAAGGGGAACAAATCCCACAGACCTGTCCTGCCTGAGCAATTGTGGGCCCAGTTGTCCTTGCTGAAGCACTCTGAGCATGAAATTGGAGGAGCTGTGCATTTATAAGCCTCCCAATGAGATGCTCTGGTGCACGATCAGCACTGCAGCTGCTTGCTCAGAAAGTCTTTGCTCTGATTATTTATCTTCCACTCACTCCCTGCATCTGACACTGGTGCCTCTCTCCTGAGGTGCCTCACACCAGTGGCTGCTTGGGGACACTTCTCTTTGGGTGTGCTGCATGAGAGGGCTCACCCATCTCCATCACTCCTCAGTCTCGGGGGTTTTTCCACCACCCAGAGATGAGGAGCCTGATGTCCTACAGACTTACCATCCCCTTCCCCACCACCCATTTCAGTCCTTTCCCACCCCAGTGAGGCATGCAGCATCTTTTGGGATGACATCTGCACACACCAGGAAACTCGGAGAATACTTAATTTGTTTTCTGACTCACTGTGGCCCTTTGAGACACAAAGGCCCTGGAGGGATGTGCAAAAGGGGGTCACCTCCACTCTGAAATTAGCAGGCAACAAGGACATTGAAAAAGATTTCTAGAGCAGCTGAAGTTTCAAGGAGGGATCAGGTAATTCCTGCTCCCCTCACCCACCTCTGCTTGCTTCCCCTGCCAGGAGGTCTGCCTGCCACTGGGTCCCCACTGCTGCCAGTCCAGCTTGGATGCTGCCATGTGATGCTGCCCACCTGGGACTCAGCCAATGTCCTAACAGCTGCCCCCTCTCAGACCTGCAGAGCTTCACCCTCAGGTCCAGGTCCAGGCAGAGGCCACTCTAGAGTCCTACCCCAAGGCAGAAGCCACCATGATCCTTTGCCCTCCAAGATGATTCCAGTCACAGCCACAAATGCCTTGAAAACATCTCTCCCCTCACTGGCTCCCCACGCATCCCCGTATCAAGCCCTTCCTGTGCTTCAGTGACTCCTCTCTGCCGTGAAGCAGATGGAGCACACACACCTGCCTTCTGCTCCACATTCCACCCCACACAATGGCTCCCTGGCTCCCAGTCCGACAGCCTCAATACCTCCTGCCCCCATGCCCAGGTTGAGCATCTATCTCCCCCACATCCTGGCTCAGCATCTCCTTCTCCCATTCCCAGGCTCAGGCTCACCATCTCCTTCCCACATGCCTGTGGAGCTCAGAGAGGCTCAGGGAGCACCCAAGTGAGTGACACCTCAAAGCCAAGCCAGACATGACGCAGCTTCACGGCTCCCATCTGTGCCCCCATCCAACCGCCCTGCCTGTGCTGGCAAGCAGTCTGGCCACTTTAGGTCAGCAAAAAAGCAGGATCCATAGCCTTCCCAGGAGGTGTCAAGGCTGGAGGAGTGGGATGATTTGGGGAAAGCAGCCCTCGGTTCTCTGCCACATCGTGAAGCCACCACTACGAAAATGGCCTCACCATGGCGCGCCTCCTCTGTGTGCGCTTTCGCTGACAAGGCCTTCCCATTCCCTCACCAGATTAGGGACAATGGAGGTATTTAACCTGAATAACGATGCTTGGAGCAAACTATTAGTATGCTGAGGGAGTTGGCTGGCAACCATAAGGGGCTGGAAAAATGGAAGTTTCCCAGAGGCAAAAGAAAAGTAAGAGGCAAAGGGGAAAGAGGTGTGCAGGAGGGGGAGCCTTGCAGGCAGGAAATGGTGTGGGCTGGTGAAGTGGCAGCCAAGAGTGCGTTTGCTCCAAGTTCACCAGCCCAGGCTGAGGTGCCCTGGAAAACTCCCTGGTTCAGGGGACAAGCAATGGTGGAGAACAGCAGCATGCTGGGCATCACTGAGGAGGCAGTCAGTGTGATCCTGAGGGCCAAGGACAGCAGCAGCACAGTGTGCCCTCCTGGGCTGCTGTTTGCCCCCAGGAGCTGCACTTGCTCCACATAGGAGAATAAGCTGGGTACAAGCACTCACAGGCACTCTGGGGGTGCTTTGGCTGGCCCATGGGGATGTGGCAGGGAGCCTCGTGTGGGATGGCATCTTATTGGGATAAGCAGAGGGATAGGGCATGCAACCACCTGACACATCCCTGAGCTGCCTGCTCTAACTCCTGCTTGGAGCAGGGCTGGAGCCAGGACCCCTGTCCCACAGCCATACCAAAGATGTCTCCCACAGCCAGCACGTACACCCTGCCCTTCTTCAGAACCTGGAACAAGCATCCCAAATCTGTGGCCCAGCTTTGGTGCCCAGCAGCTGAATGCCTGCCTTTGCTGGTGCTGATGAAGCAGGCTGAGTGGGAGCTTTGGCACCACGGGGGGCTCCAGGGCAGTATCCTACCTCCCATCTCATTTAAATGCCCACAGCAAACAAAGGGACCGAGGAAATAAAACTCAAGGCAAAAGCGGTCTGAGAGAAGACAGGGGACACAAGCATATCCTCGTCAGTATCTCCTCCCCTCGCAGCCCAGCCGGACGTCAGGGAAAGCCTTCCTGTCCTTCTCCTTCCCTTCCTGTGCTCCACCAGACCATCCCCTCTCTCCCCAACCCTTTCTCCACACCGCAGCCCCAGCGGGCAACACGGAGAGGGCACCTGGGCACGGGAGGCATTTTCACCCTCTCTTCCATCCCCTTTTGGGGACAAGAGTATCCCTCTTCACTCCAGGTCTCTCTCGGCCTGGCTGACACCACCCACGACGCTGTCCACCCCACGGCACGTATACAGTGCAGGGATAAAATCCGGGTCACTTTGAAGAAGCAAGAGAGGCTGAAGCAGCCCGGCTCTGCCGCGGGGCATGAGAAGCCTTTCCAGCGTAACCCCCGTCCACCGTCACTGCTGACCGCCGCCTTGCTCCTCCCTGTCTCCCCTTGATGGCTTTTCTCCGAAGGTCTCCCGGGGTGACAGTCCTTCAAGCCAAGGAGGTATGTAAGCGGCACCGAGTCCAGGGCTCCCTGGAAGGATGCGCTTCATAAAAAAACACCTACCCACCCTGCCGCCTTTCCCCCTTCCCAAAGAAACCATCTCAGAGCCAAACACCAGAGCACTCTGGTGAAAGGGCCTCCTTTGGCAGCAGCAGCCGGCTTTGCTTTTCTGTTTTTCGGAGGGCAGGCTCCTGAGCTAGCGGAGCTGACAGTCGGGAGCGCTCGCAGGCGAAGGCAGGAAACCCAGGCCAATTAAGGCAGACAGGCAGTAGACACATCAGCTTTTATCTCGAGATCCAAGTACCCCATTCATCAGCAGTGACTGAAAGGGCTGCGGTTCATCAAATAAAATCACTGTCTCTCTCCCCTTCTTTAAAGCTAAATACATTGACTTGGGTGCTGGCTGTGACCTTGTTTAACTAAAGAGCCTTCTAGGTCCCCTAGAAGAGGGGAAGGAGCTTTCTGAAGAGGCACCAGCCTCTGTCCGCCACTCCCCGTTCATTAGCAGCAGCGAAGAAAAACCTTCTCATACGCTCCTCGCCCGGGTGGGGAAATACATATTTAATTAGCTTAATCGCCTTCAGTGAGTCGGCCCTCCCGTGCGGCGCTTCTTTGTGCTCCCTGCCATTCGCTGGAACCGCCGGCACGCCCGGGATGGATGGGCCGATGGGTGGCCGCTCTGCTGGCGGCCGTCACGCTTCGGCTCTGGACGTGACCCCTCGGCTGGCCCGCCGTCGCCTTTATGGGCCATTGCCTTTCACGCCGCCGCTGCCCTTTGTAAATGCCCAGCTCAGATGCTGTCTGCCACAACACTCCCGGGTGCCACCGCTCTCCCCACCCCAGCCAAGGAGCTGAAGGTTATTTTCCCTCCACTTTCCAGCAATCTCCTGCATGGCCTCTTCCATGCCACTCGCCATTATGTTTTTTTCATCCCTTCCAACTGCCAGTGGCCCCAGTTTAGGAATCAGGTTTACCACCCCTCTCAATCCATCCCAGCAGAGAAAAAGGTCTCTGTATGTCAAAAGGACACCTTATGTCCACAGCCAGCTGCCAGGAGCTACCTCCTCACCCCACAGAGCAGGGAAAGCAATGCCCTGGCCCACTGCCATCCTCGGGGAGGCTGATGCCCCCCCAGACCCAGCTTGTCTAGACGCAGGCTGGAACAGAGAGGAGCTATACCCCTCCAGACGTGCGAGCGTGTCCCCAGGGCTCGATGCAAAACCAAAAATGCCATTTTTCAGCTGCTTGGCATATTCACCTGCCGAAGGACCCAACAACAAAGCGGTGGCCAGCGGAGATCCCAGGGGGGCTGCCATGAAGGGCAGGAAATAGCTGGGGAACCAGGATGGCTCTAGGCAGGGGTTACCACAAGCAGGGCGACCATGGATGTTTCTCCATCCTCCCTTCCTCGCTCACAGGCGTCTGGCAGGTTTTTATAAATGCTGTCTCTGTCCGATGCTAATGAAAGCTTCTCAGCTCCCCCCTCCCGTTTTTGGTTACCGGATCATGCCGTTAAGAGTTAAATATCAAGCAAAGCCATTTCCTCGTCTACCCTGCATGTTACAAACCCTTTGCTGAGACAAATTACTACAGGAAAAATAAAACTAGGCGGTTTTTGGGGAATGCACACTGACAGCGTCCCCTCCCCAGCTAAGCCAATCACACTCCCAACTCCAGAGATCTTTGCTGAGATAGTCTCGCCTACGATACAGCCTGCTTAGCGCTAAAATATGAATGTCACCTTTATGGATTGATTATAAAAAGCTCCCTTAGTCAGTGCTGGGCTGCCCAGTTCTCAGGGAGGCCATGGGAGAGAGCAAGCAGGCAGACTGATGCATAGGAGAAGCAAAGGGAGAAACCATCATGGAGGCTTGATTTACCTTTTAAGCATATATGCAAAATCATCACTCTCAAATACCGAGTTTGTGGGACTGGTTTGTTTTCCTGTACTGTTTTTTTTGTTTAATTAGCAGAGTGTCTGTTCAAAGACCTGGTGCAAACATCTTCATCTGTGCCCTTCCTTCCTCCTTTGTGGATCTAACATCAGCAGGCGTAGTGTGGCCAGTCCCAAAGAAACCCCAGTTCAAGCTCACATAATTATTTAATAAGACGGATTTTCCACAGATTGCCTCCCCTTCGCCCGGCAATCAGAGAGCTGGGTCCCAGCTGAGCTCAGACCACCGTAGCAAAGCCCTGGATTATTTGCCCCCCAGCCAAAGCAGACGTGCAGCACTGCCGCCGCCACCCCCAGGGGAGTTATTGTTCCTGGGGCTGGTGGGGAATAACCAAACCGCAGGGAAGTCACGCTTCACCCTCGCACCTCTCCGCCGTCAAAAGGAAAAAGCTGTTTTGAAAGAAAAAGGTGGTGCGTGAAGTTTAACCTCCAGCTACAATAGCCCAGGCACGCTGGCTGGCCATTGTGCCTCCCGCTACTCACCTCCTTAGCAGCGACGGGCTCCCTGGAGCTGCGCTCTGCAGAGCATCGGTGCCCGGCAGGGCCGGACGCTGCCCCGCTGCCTTGGAGGAGCAGCGGTCTCGCCCGCAGCCCGGCTCCGAGGGGCTGCCTCCGCCTGCCTGCTGATGGATCTGCGCTATCTGATGTGTGTATGATGTGCGCTTCGAACACACACGCATCCGCACGCCTTCCCCTGACGTCAGGGCCGGGCCAGGGGGAGCGGGCAGGTGGGAGGGATCAGCGTGGTCATTTCTGAGCTAAGCTTAAAGGAGAAAGTCTGTTTGGGAGGACGGAGGTGACGAGGGTCGGCCCTGGGGGGCTGCACCGCTCCGGCTGCGCAAGGTGACGCACATCGGTGGCAGTGCCGGGCGCAGTGGGGCAGCCCCACAGGTTGCAGGGACAGCAGGATGAGGTGTGGGGGGTGTGGGAAGGCACCAGAGGCGGGGATGGAGACAGGAGGCCAGGTCTGGACCGGAGGGGTCCCTTGCAATGGGTCAAACCTCTCCCCTGTCACCGCCAAGTCTCCCTGGTGCCACTGCAGCCACTCTCCCTACCTGCCCAAGTCTGCAGCCCCCGAGCACCCATGGGTGCCACAGACACTTCCAATGCTGCAGGAGAGCGCAGGAGGCACATAGTGCAGATCCATCCTACGGCCCCACTCCCCTGCTCCGGGCTCACAGCCAGCTGTCACAAGCCCAGGTGCTTTCAGGGGGTCCCATTTCTATCAGTGCACTGTGCTATCCAGCTCTGAAAGATCCATCCTTTCTTTTTCCCCTGTGCTGGTGTGACCATGCTCAGGAAAGCCATCTCTGTGGGCAGAAGCGACGTCATAAATTGGCCCAAGACTTTCTCTCATAGGGGCACAGGGTGATGTGACGAGGACAGGAATCAATCGTTTGCTGATTCCGCTGAGAAATAGGGTGAGGAGTAATGGGGTTTAAATTGCAAGGAGTAAGATTGATGTTAGACATTAAGAAATGCTTTCTAACAGAACAGACAGTTAATTACTCAAGTAGATTGTCTGGGGAAGCACTGCAGTCTCCACCACTGGAGGTTTGTAAGAACGGATTGGGTAGGCATACTTTGGGGGAAATGTAGGTGATAGCAGCCTCATTTTGGAGTAGAAGGGTGGATCACACCACCATCTTACTAAGCAGGTCCCTGTGATCCTGGAATAAAATTTACAGCCTCAAACAACCATGGTGTAGTGTCAGTGCTGCAGGGACCTGTTACAGCCATCTTGTTACATGGGGTGGTTGTGTGTTGCTTTTGTTTTCTTTAACTCCTTTCTTGATACCTTCTAAGGAGCTGAACATGATGGTGCCAACTGGATCTGTTCCACCAATGACCCTGGGGGATGCAGGGTGGCCTACAAGTTGTGTGGGAAGCCACAAGGCATGGCACAAAGTCAGGAGACAGGGTCACAACTGCTCCATCTGGCTGTATCCATCCACCCACCACCCATCTTACCCATCCAGGCATTGATCCATGGCTATCCCAGGAGCTTTGGCAGAGGGATCACAAAGCACTTGTCTGTCTCCTGTCAATGAACTATAGTGCAGAAAAAGGCTCCACAGACAGAAGAGACCAGCCCGTAGCAAGGCCATTAAGAAGCGCTGAAATGCCAAGTGCAGGTGAGTTCTGGCATTGCTCATCACACTCTGCTTGTGGCTTTTCAATTAGTCTTCCATGACAAAACAGGAGCCCTATTCACCCTCTATAAACACTGCAAGGCTCATCTCCCCAGTCAACCCCTCAAAACCTTGCAAAAGAGGAGGAGGAGACCCCAGCCAACTCTCCATTTGCCTCTCCTCTCCTGGGGGACAGCTCTACACATCTAGACCAGAAGGGTCCTGAACTGGAAACAGCTGGAGGCCAGTGCTGGGGATGTGCTGTATGGGCATGCCCTCTTCTTCCCTGGGCATTCTTTTAACATTTGTACATTGAATATCAGAAATACCTGTACTTTCCCATTTGCTTTGTGGTATGCCAAGTTTACCTGTGTGCCCAGTGGCATGTATTAAACAGTATGAACTGAACAGAGGAGACAAGCGTCAGAGCCTGGCTCTGCAATGTAAAGGCTCTTGATGGAAAAGGCACAGGGAACTCAAAGCACATTTGGCTGGAAGATGGCTCTGGGCATGCGCTGCAGCAGAGGAGGCAGAGAGACTAAAGCAGACAAAAATGATAAAAGGAGAGAAGGGGAAGCTTTGATCAAACAGAGAGTGGAAGTGGGGGTGCCAGAGATGCCTGCAGAGATGGAAGAAAAGGCAGGAGTGCAGAGGACTTTGTAGGTGAGAAGATACGTAATTCCTTTGGAGTCAATCAAAAGAGGGCCAGAACTGTCTAGATGCAAATTACCCCTCAACTCCCCCAGCATCCCTGAACCAGTTTTCCCCAACAGCCATGGGGATGCAGGGACAGGGAAGATTTTAAACCAAGTAATTTGGGAACTCCTTTCATTTTCCTTACAGGTTCCAAACCTTCAGATAACTTCAAGTAGGATTTTCCAGGTTTTCTGTACAATCAAGAGAATGAGAAACATCCAGAATTTTCTCTGAGGGACAGAAAAACTCTTGTGCAACTCCTGAATTCCAGCACTTGAAGCTTCAAAAAAACCCCAAAAACCAACAAACCCAAACCAATCCAAACAAACAAAAAAAAAAAAACCAGCAATGGAGAACCATGTTCCCAAATGTCAGGAAAGTTCCAATACAGCTGAGAGAGACTCTAAAGACTTTATGTATGAAAAGGTGTGTACAGGCACTGCAGATTTGTGGATATTCACCATGTCAATACTACAGGGACAAAAAGAGACCACTCAGCAAAACAAGGCTGTTCACACTATCACCAACAGCAAGATGCTTTAGCAGCAGCATAAAAGACAGTTAATTACTGTAACTCTGGGCACTATCAATCACTGAGACAACACCCATGTGGGACATAGTTCAGTCTTTGTTTATATTTTTACATTGGAGACTGTACTTGTGAAATACGGAATTCCTCTGGGGAGGAAGCCTAGGTGGGAAGAGAGCAACATCTGTCATGTGTATGAAGGCCCTGGCACATGCCACTTGGCATTGAAGAGGGTTACGTGCAGAGGGTGAGACTGGAAATCATTTCCCACAACTCGGAGTGTTATTGATGGAGGCTGAGAAACTGACAGGCAGGCTCAGCTCTAGTGGTGACAGTAGCCTGGTACCTGAGGCGGCGAAGCTCATCTGACTCTGCCATTGCCAGCTTTCTCTCCACACGTTTCAACTCAGTTTCCCCAGAGTAATATCGAAATACCTGCAAATTTCACTAAAATACATAGCTGCACAGAGAAGAGGAATCTTGTCATCCTTACTGAGGAATGGCCTGCAGCATTCAGCCCTTGCTGGCAATCACAGAGCTGATACAGGAGACACATTCTGCACAGCTTGCTTGGTGCCTGCACTTTACAAGACACCAAAGACCTAACCCATAAGACCAAGCCAGTACAAACTGAGGCCTTGCAGACCTGCTGCTCACAGCTGGTTTTTTGGGACTGCAGATCAGACTGAAGGGAGATGTATTTGCTTCATGTTTGGCACCCAAAAGCCAGCTATTGCAAGTATGAAAAATGTTAGCTCGAGGATGGAAGCCAACAGTGTGCCCAGGTGGCCAAGAAGGCCAATGGGATCCTGGCCTGTATCAAAAATAGCATGGCCAGCAGGACCAGGGCAGTGATCCTTCCCCTGTACTCTGCATTGGTGAGGCCACACCTTGAGTGTTGTGTTCAGTTCTGGGCCCCTCAGTTCAGGAAAG
>JAWWEV010000043.1:48818253-48853288 GCA_035583235.1 Hafferia zeledoni
GGAGTTGGACCAAGGGTTGGACTTGATGATCTTGGAGGTCTTTTCCAACCCAATCCATTCTATGATTCTGTGATTCTGTTCTATAACTCTGTCCAAATCCACTGCTCTCCATCTCCTATGTTCTCCCAGGTATTCCAGTCTACTATTCCACTTAACCCATGTCCCTGTTTAACCTTACAGTTCTTATATACAAAAGCATCCAGAGTGATCACTTGTGCTAAAGACAAGTGTCCAAGTTCTGCCTCCTTGTGTGATACCAAGGCTATTTCTTCCCCTGCCATCAGAGGAAGGACAGAGTTGGGAACTATTCTCTCTTCTGGAAAATAGCCACAGACACCTGCAAAACCCACACTCCAGGTAAAGGTCAAACCTTGCACTGCCAGACCTGCACACGGCCAGGACAGAACAGCACAGCAAGGGATGCAGCAAGTGTGCCAGCAAAGCTGTGCTGTGCCCAGATTAGCGCAGCCGTGACTGTGCTGCAGGAGAAAGGAGCCTTTGTAAGGCTCCCTGAAGTAGGACAAGAAGAGCAAGAAACGCTGGGGATTTGGGTTGAGGTGTTCTGATAGAGTGGTGTCTGCTGTGCTGGCAGCAGAGCTTATTGCTGAGACTGTAGATGCTGCTCCAAGAAAAATGCTGCTCTTCTCAGGTGACAGGGTAAATCTTGTTCCTGGGCCCCCATTTAATGCAAACACACCAAACATGTGCAGACCAGCCATGTTTATTTCAGCTAAACCCCCCACAGCCCAACTCATCCCGGTGAAACAGGAGTCATCGTGAAGAGATCAAAAACTCCCCTGCTAAGACAGGTATCTGGTTAATGAGGCCTAACCACAGCACTTCCAACCTCGTTGTCCCCCTCCCGTTCCAAGACAGCTCCAGATTTAATGATTCCTTCCCCAGGAGCAGCTTTGCTGTCCCACCAGGCGCTGCTGGGGCGCGGGGGATGGCACACTTTGCCTTCCCATCAAAGCCATTGCGCTGACAGTGCAGTTTGGACTGTCAGCCAGGGATGTTTGGTTTTCCTGGCAGATCTTTTTTTAAACACACTTCAAACAACCTGCTTTCATTTCCCCCGACAAATCTCAGATGTTAGCACACCCCTTGTTTTCTGCCATCCCTCGCACTGCTTCCCTCTCCGCAGAATGCACCGAGGCCTGAAAAAATCACACCATGGGGCTTGGTTTCTTTTCGGCAATTAACACTGACATTATTCCAGCTCTGGATGACTGTTGGTCCCTGACAATAACCTTGACCCGAGCACTGGGCAGTCGGGGCGGGGAGGAACTTCCAGCAGCAAATGGCGCTTTAAACCCACCCGGGGCGGGCAAATAGCTGAAGAATTGGCTTTCAGACAGACACAGCCTTTAATCTCTGCTGGCCTGTTGGGACTGAAGCTTATGCAAATGGTAAATTAAATCACAATAACAGCGGTTGTGTGTTGCTTCAGCTGCAGCACGGGAGCCTCTGCCTGGGCCTTGGAGGGGGGACACAAGGGGCCTGAGTGCTGAGACCATTTCCACGTTTACACGGACCAAAATCACCCCGTGCCGGGGGTGAGCGGACACGGGCACAGACACCGACGGGGGCAGTGCCGGGCCGGGCCCCGCCCCGCCTGAGGGGGGACAAGATGGCGGCCGTGCCCTCCCTTGGCGCGGGTCTGCCTGCCCTGCGCCATTGGCTGCGGCGGCGCCGGAAGTGGCGCGTGCGCCGGGCCCCGCGTGCGGCGGGAGCGTGAGGGGCCGGTACCGCCATCCCGCCCGGTGCCGCCATCCCGCCCGGTACCGGCCCCGGCCCCGGCCCCTGCCCCGGCCCCTGCCCACTGGGACAGCCGGGATACCGGCAGAGCGGGGATACCGGGACAGCCGGGATATCGCCCCGCCGCGATACCGGCACAGCGGGATACTGCCCCGCCGGGCTCCCGGGGCCGCCCTCGCTGTCCCTGCGGTGCGGCAGTTCCCGAGGCTGTGGGTGTCTCGTCCCCCGTCCCCCACCCCACCGCCACCATGTTTGTCCTGGTGGAGATGACTGACACTGTCAGAATTCCTCCCTGGCAGTTTGAGAGGAAACTGAACGAATCCATTGCCGAAGAGCTAAACAAGAAATTGGCCAATAAGGTAAAGCATGGGTCACGTATTGGTCGATGGAGGCAGCGTAACAGCCCCGAGAGTTTCTTCCCTTCGCCTATGCCCATGAGGGGCTGGGCGAGGTGTGAGAGCAGCTCGGGTGTGAAGGCCGTCCGGCCACTGTAAACAGAGAGACTGCCGTGTACCATCTCAGAGGGAACATTAGTGGCTGTGGTGCTGTAATGGGAAGGTACTGAGAGGCCAAACGGGGCAGAGAAGTGAGGAACCGCTGGGTTGTGCATAGCAGAGCTATCCCAAATGCAGCCTGAAAAACAGGCAAACTAATCCAGCCAGTGGAGAACATAAAAAAAAAAAAAAGGACTATATAAATACATGTAGAACAGTAATACTGTAAGAGAAATGAAGATGTTAATAGCTGATTGTGTCTGTGGTTAGTAATTGAAATACAGTAAGAAGTGGGTCTTCAGTGCAGGGCATGGCAAGTGCTCTGTGGGGACCGAGAGGTCACAGCTGGGCTGTGCAGCCCTGGCACTGTGAGTACCACACAGCCTTCAACACGAGGCAGGGGCAAACTCAGAACACAGCTGTGAACCTGAAGGGAGCTCAGAAGAACCGCCTGAAGGGGTTGGGGGTTGTGAATACCAGATTTTATAGGCAGGTTATGAAAAGTGAAAGTCTTTCCTCATCCACTGATGACTGGTAGGTGCCTCAACATTTGTAGGGAGTGAAGCTCTCTCAGAAGTAGCAGAGAAACCAAGAATTTGCCTTGTGTCTCCCCATAACTAATACAATTTAAGACACAGGCAAGCCTAGAGGCTTTTGAGAGTGTAACTCTGGCAAAAAGTACGTTTAGCCTTTGGACAAGCTGTGGGGCGGGTGAATAACATCTGTGGGGAGCTGTTTGCTGTCTTGGCAGATCAAGTTCTTCTCACCACTGACAGTGTGTCCAAGGGTCTCTGTTTGTAGCAGTCTCTTTCCAGTGCAAACACGTGCTCCCCTAACACGTGAATTGGTTCCCCTGCAGTGCTGGGGGTCAGGGCTGGGGCTGTTAAAGACAATGTACCAACACAGCTCCTTCCCATCTTGCCACCCTTTGGTTGCTACCTTTTGAAAAAGTGTGCATAATGTGTCAATTTGGTAGTTTGCTTGATTTAGCCTGGTGGGTTGCTTGATTTACTGCTTCAAATGTATTTTTTCCTTTGAGCAGGTGGTATACAATGTCGGGCTCTGCATTTGTCTGTATGATATCACAAAGCTGGAAGATTCATACATATTTCCTGGGGATGGTGCATCACATACCAAAGGTTTGTGCTTATCCTCAGTTACATAGGGTTGCAGGTTGATTAATGATCTGGAAATGTTGGCTGAATTCAGTTGTCAGGGAAAGTAAAAACCTTAAGTTCACAACCTTAACTCCGTTCCTGTTAGGAGGGCAAGAGGAACATGGTGAAAGTATCTTCTTTTCTTTGCGCTTTTTGGATACAAATACAGCGTTAAGTAGCCAGTCCTGCTTGCCTTCTGCAGTCCATCTCTGTTCTACAGTTAGAGCCATAGCTGTGGTGTAGCAAGGGGCTAATTTATTTGGAAGTTACTGGAAATCTGCATGTAGAAAATAAGTTGAAATAATTGTTTTCTGTTCCTCTAGTATTTTTTCTTTTTTTTGAAGCTTATTTTCCCTAGAGCTAGAATGTTGGAACCTGTTTCTGCATATAACATTTGCACAGCATTTGATGCTCTTGTCCTAGCTGGAAGTTCTGTGACATTTTTGTTGAAACTTAAACAGATCTGGTTCGGCATACATTTCTAGAGATTTTATTTTTTAATAAGAAATGACAAATTTTTTTACTTTGACTCTTGGCAAGTCTGAGTCAGATCTGGAAGTAAATGCATAAAAGCAAATTTTGCATTTTTTTTAAGTTAGGGTTTTTTAAACTGGTAAGAGATATATTTTTCTAGTTTCAGTTTACAGTGTGGAAGTATAGGTTGAGCACATGAAATATTTCCTGGTACAAGGGAACTGGACTGACTATGTGTGGGTCCCCTTGTCTAAATTTTAACTCCAATACAACTGGCTCCCAGCAAACAAAAGGTTCTCCAACACTGAAGGAGGATGGCAGGCTTTCCTGCTTGCTTTAATCTCCATTCGGCTTCTTAACTTTGCATTACTCCTTGAACTGAAAGAATAGAATATATTCTCTCTGAGTTTGAGGAAAAAAGTCTGCTTTCAGAAGCTGGGATAGCACTTTGATAAATCCTGCTGTGTCTGGTAATAACTTTGTTTAATGCACTGCCTCATTTTGTGTTAAAGAGGAGCACTGAGTATGAACAGCTAAAATGATGTTAAATTGCTCATAAGCATCGTTTGGCTGAGATTTTCTCAGTATAGTATTTTTGTAATTATAAATGCCAAGTGCTTGGTTAGAAACATTTTATCTAACCTGGATGAAAAATCCACTTATACTAGAGAATCTTATTTACTCTGATAATATTTGATTTAAATATTTTATTTAAAGAAATTACAGCATTGCTGACAAAGATAAAAGGCAGAATTATCATGAGAAAGTGTATTTTCAGCTGATACTTTTGGCTTTGAAGCATTGTGCAGGAATGCTCCCATCATAACTTAAGCAGGGCCCTGCTCCATGCTCTTCATCTTACACTTTTGTTCTGTGAACTTCAACTCTTGCACGACTGAGGAGCTGGAAACAGGACACTGCTGATAAGCTGCTGTCAGAATGTGTACAAACCAGTTAGGAATCAGAGCTCTTACTCCATTTTTCTATCTAATCAGTGCCTGTAAAGAAATTGTAAAAGAAGCTGGGTAAGTGTTTTAGGGGGCGTACAGGATGTGGGGTTTGTTTTAATGCCTGCCACCCTGTGGAAGGAGTACAGTTCACTAACATGGAAATAACAGTAACAATCTGTTTTCTTTCAAGTGCATTTCCGCTACGTGGTCTTCCATCCCTTCCTGGACGAGATTTTGATTGGGCAGATCAAGAGCTGCAGTCAGGATGGTGTCCATGGTAAGCTGCAGTTTCGGACACGTGAGCTGCCGGACTCCTGGGTCTGTCAGACACTGACTTTGGGTGGAGTGGTGCTGTCTGTGGGCTGGTAAAAGGCTACCCCTGGCCTCTCACACTGCTCTGATCTGAGGGTGGTCAGTAGGTTGAGCCTGGCAGCTTTCCCTGCCCTAGATGCTTTCTTTTGTCTGCGCTCCCCTTTCCTTTTGTCAGTCATGTGCGTGCCCAAGAACAGGGGAGCCTGTCTTGGAGCACAGATTGGATTAATTTTCTTGCTTCAGTTAACAGTACTTGGTTTTTTGTTGAAGTGGAACTATCAGCTTATGTTGGTCTGATGCATTTTTCCTATAGTTCTGTGCAAATTCATGATCATTCCCTATACCAGAAAACATGGCAGGGAAGTGTCTTTGTGAGCACAAAGTGCTGCTGGAGTCATGGAATACATAATTGATGAGTTGCTTTCTTCCCGTGAAGGAGTCTTCCATGCAAACAAGCTCCTCTGCTCAGTTGTTAAATTAGGGCAGTTAGATTACCTTGGCTGCAGTTGTTGCTGAATTTGAGCATGGTCCATTCTCTGGTAAAATTCAACATCGTAAAATCTCAAGGGGGAGGTGGAGACTGTTCTAAGTTTATATCGGTCTTTATTTAACATGTTATATCCGTGATTTCTAAGCTCTTTTCTGTCACAGACCTCTATAGCATCTGACTCATTTCTTGGAACGTTTTCATTTCCATTCCTGCTCCAACCTTTTCCTTTCCCAGCGGGCACGAAGACTGTGCCCTCTGTTGCTGTATGTACTTTCAGCTGGGTGGTTTCTTTGCTGCCAATTGAAATTGAGTGTTGTGGCTCAAAGAATAATTCCTGCATAATCTCAATGTCCTTCCTGAGAGAGGAAGGGAATGAGTCTAGAAATGCATTTTAGGAATTGCTGTGGAACATCATTTGCAAAGAATTGTTTCAGTCTTAATCAAATTCTTTTCTCCGCAGTTTCTATTGGATTCTTTGATGATATTGTCATCCCACCAGAATCCCTGCAGCAGCCAGCTAAGTTGTATCCTTTGATCACCTTTGATAACTTTACTACTTCATTTCAAAAGATTGTGCAGTGCTGGCCCAACAGGCATTCAGCACTGCAACAATGAAGGTGCTCAGCGGCAGAAGCTGAGCCGTTGTGTTGGGCAAGTCCCGCAGACTGTTATCACAGCTAGACAGGCCCTCACGCTCATTAGGTTTTGCAGGATCATTGTGCCCGCTGATGGAAATGAATGGCAGTGTCCCCTCAACAGCCCAGTTGTAATCCCTGCCTCCAGTCTTGGCTGCTGCTGAAGACAGAATGCAGGTTTTACCACACCATGTAATGTCTAGATAGATACATGTGTGTCTGATGTACTTCAGGGTGGTAGGTGAGGTTGTCTTGGGTTTGTTTAGGGGTCTCTTCTGTTGTTGGTTTTTTTGGGGGATGGGTACCCCAGAAGTGTGCACCTTGAAGCAGGAAAATCAGAAACAAGATGGGTCCTGGGCTGTGCAGATGGTGACCCAGGACAGCACATTGTGGTTTGAGAAATAACTGTGAAAAGGCTTTGAATCGAGTCTGTTCTCAGAACTGTTGGAAAGTGATCTGTCATGAGAATACTGATTGTTTCCATCCTTAATCCTTGGCGTGGCCAGTGATGAAGCAGAGCAGGTGTGGGTGTGGGAATATGAGACAGAAGAAGGAGCCCATGACCTTTACATGGACATTGGGGAGGAGATCCGCTTCCGAGTCGTGGATGAAACGTTTGTTGATACATCACCAACAGGTCCAAGCTCTGCAGAGGCTTCCACTTCAAATGCCACAGAAGAAGTCCAGAAGAAAGAGGCACCCTACACTCTTGTGGTAACTATGTGCATTGATTCATACAGCCTTGTGAGCGTTGTGGTTTGTTCAGTGTCTAAAATAGCATCCCTTTCACAAGGAACTGATTGCTTTAAGCTGACCGTGAAGCACAGTCACAAAATGCAGTGGAAAGAGGGAGAAATGAGATTGTTCTTGTGGTTTCTCTGTGTTCGAGTGTTGGAACACTCTGTGGTTGTTGTTGGAATTTCCCCTGGGAGGCTGATTTAAAGCAAACTGCAGATGCAGGATCTGCAGGGAGGAGTGAGTGTATGAGGAGTACAGAGCTGGGAGCAACACATACATGTTACGCAAGAGCTGAATGGTCTTTCCTTGCAGTGCTCTGGTATAAGACCCACCTGAGTACAGTGCATGAAAAACATAGATTTGAGCCAGTGACAGCTGTGTCCTGTAAGTCAGAGGGGAGAGATGTTGTACTTTTAGGCATTTTCCTCTAGTCTCTATGCAGTTTACAACTGCATGCTTCTCTTGTCTTCTGTGCACAGGGATCAATCAGCGAGCCAGGCCTGGGCCTCCTGTCGTGGTGGACAAACAGTTAGAGCTCCCATCAGAGCCTGCTCCACAGAAGGTCTTTCCGGTGGATGTTTGGGGTACAACGGGATCCTGCTGCTGCTCATTGCTCCTCTGAAGCTGAATGAGAAATTGGACCTGCCACTCTGTTTCCTCTTCAGCTTTCAACCTCCCAGAAAGAGACAGGGGCTTTCAAGAAATGTCTTCACAGATCTGCAGAAGTGAATTTACAGGCACAAAAAGCCTTGAGCACAGCAGCAACAAACTCAGCTGGAGCTTTGGTCTCCTGCCCTGGAGGAAAAACTGGGGAGGTCTTTTCTTGCCTGAATTAAGGAGGGAGTTGACTTCAGTGAGTGAAAGCAGAAGAGAAAGCCTGTCAAGAAGTACAGCTTCCTTGGGCTGAGAGCTTGATCTCAGAGGGGTTACACCTGCCCTTCTTTTGACAGGAAATTAAGAAGAGACAGCAAAAGACTGGAGGTAGTAGCAGTGTGGTACTCTGGAGACCTGGAAAATGCTGCTGCTTTGAGAGCAGAGGAGGTGGTGGTAGTGTTCTGCTAAGAATGGGAACTTCACCCATGGATGAAGTCAGCCAAAAAGAATGGGAATGACAATTATTTAGCCAAAAGTAACTCTCAGGCTTGGTGAAGATGACCACTGTGGAAAGCTACAGGCTGCTTTATTGTGCTGAATGGAATTACTTTATTGGGTGGGCTGTATTTATGTAGAATGACCTAAACTTTGCAGTTTGGCTGAAATGTGTAATTAGGAACTAAATGGACCAAGGCTGCTTTGAGCAAGTTGCTCCAAACTCCTTGTTTTTGGGGGTGTCTTAATGCCATAAGTGGAATAAATAGTAGAAACCACACAGCCTGCCTTCCTGTACAATTTGTGGGGAAACTATTAGCTTCCTGCCTAGCAGGAAGAAAACAGTTGCCTCCTGCAGTTTAGCTACTTGGATTTCAAGGCAGACAGTGTTAATACCAACGCTTTGCTCTGTGCTAGCAGCCAGTGACAAACAATTGCCATCACCCTCCCTGACAGCAGTACAAGGAGAAGGGGGAACAAGACAGTGAGTAGTCTGTGCAGGGCCCGTTGCCAAGAGAGTGATGTTGCACATAATTACAAAGCTAGCCACGTTTGGCAGGAAGGGGCTGTAATTCCCTGGGATAGTGGGTCTGCTCAACCTCCAACTGCGAAAACAAAGCCTGAGTCACCAGCGCCCTCCCTGCAGCGTCGCCAGAACCCCTTAATTCCAAACTGTTATTCCTGGTGCATTGCCCTAATTAAAAGGGAGCCTAGGATTCTTTAGGTTCACACAGTAACTGAAGTCCATCTGCGCAGACAATAAGCTTGCTGAATACCACCTACAGAGCAGTGGTGCTCAGACATGCCACCATCTAGCTGGGGTGGAAACAACCTCTTTGCAGAAAAGCCCCAGCTGTTTGCGTAGGTGGAACTTTGCGTGAAACAAGTGAGGGGCTTCCACACAGGCTGTTCTGGGCTAGTGCCAGAGGAGGGGAAGAAAACAGCCCTGGTACCCCGAAAGTAACTGTTTTGCTCAGCCCCCATTGCACAGGGTTAGAACCCCCAGGAGTGAAGTGGGAGCTGCATGGCTTTGTGTGGTTCAACATCCATCTCCTGTTGTAGGTTGTGCTTGAGGAAACTAATGCCCAGGGCTGGGAAAGCAGATAAAGCAGGTGCTCTTCGCAAGTTTGTCACTGCTGCAGTAGTGGCACTGTTGCCCTGGGCAGGAAGGTAGTGGGGAGGTGGTGATAGTGATGACTGTAGCCTGCAGTAGGTTAATGGCAAGACCTAAACAGGGCAAAACAGCTGTGAGGGCTCTTTTTTCACTATGTGGAGTTGTTGTTTGGGGTTTGCTTTCCCTCCATATAGCAGTGATTTACAAGAAGTTCTTTCCCACCCTCCCAGCAACAGTGACAGGGATCAGGATAATGAATACAGTAGCACATAACAGAAGAGATGGTCACATTCTTTATTTTCATTTTAAGTCTTTAGCCATCAGTAAAGTGAAGGGGCAAAAACCAACCAACTGAGCAGACAAATCCACCTTAGCTGGTTATTTTTAAATATAAATAACTGTGGGACAACTGAAATTGAGCCAAAATAGAAAAAGGGAGCTGGGGAATTTAAAAGACAAAAGTAAGCCTAGCTGCACTCCCTTTTCATAGTGTCAGTGAAGAGGAAGTACCATAACAAAAAGGAAGCTATGGTTACATTTGATCAGACATTTATTCCAACAGTAGGCATGGAATTGCACTTTCATGAAAATGCCAAAGCTGAATCGAGTCCAGTGCACTGGGGCATTGTGCGCACTTAGCTTGATTTCTGCTGCAGTTCCTTCATTCTGTTCAGGGCACTGCCAGCCTGAAACCACTCAATCTGCGACTCGTTGAAGGTGTGGTTCAGCATGATTGTTTCCTGGCTCCCATTGGGATGCTTGATGATGCATTTCAGAGGCTAAAGGAAGAAGACAATTTTTATTTTTCCCCCTTCTCTTTCACGGAAGCAAGTTATTTGAAGTCTCTCACAGGAAAATTCCTACATATTTTTAAAAGGCTGAAAGGGAAAATTGTAGCTCAGTAGGTCTTAATATAAAAGTGAGGTTGCAGCTCTTTCTAGGGCACAGTCATGGTTAAGTCAACAAGTCCAGGAATTCAGAGTATTGTCTAAGGGTGTCTCCTCACCCTTCAGAAAAACACAGTCTGATTCTGCCCTGCCCTGCAGCCCTTGTGGCCACCATGTCTCGCCTGGCTGGCAGGCTGCACTGCCCCTCAGTGCCATGCTGCCTCACAAGCACACAGCTCACCTCTGCTCCTGTCAATGGCACATCCCTGCCCCCAAGTGCAGGACAAGACATCCGGACAGTTACCTTTCCAGGTGCAAAGTCCTTCAGTCCCACAATGCTTAGCTTGTCCACAGGATGAATCTTGTTGTAGTCTGCTGGATCAGCAAAAGTGAGAGGCAGCAGACCTTGCTTCTTCAGATTGGTTTCTGTGGAGAACAAACCACCAACTGTACTTGTAACATCCCAGGGAGGCAGGACTACCTTCTGGCTGCCCAGTGCTTCTCAGAGGAGTAATCCAGCAACAATTACTATCTTTGTAGCAAGATCAGCATATCCACTGTTTGTGGCATTTCTAACTAGGTATGTAACAGGACTCCTGACAGGAGGGACCTTGCCATCTGTCAGCAGGTAAGGTTCATGCCTGTAGGTGTTGGGCCCCAGGGCAAGGTGAACACTGCTTCCATTCAAACCAAACACATTCTGTTTACACACACCACAGGGGTAGGTGTGACTCACCGTGGATCCTGGCAAAGCTCTTGGTGATGATGACCCTGCCTCCCAAGTGACGGGGCTCCAGGGCTGCGTGCTCCCGGCTTGATCCTTCACCATAGTTTTCATCCCCAATAACTGCCCATTTGACACCCATTTTCTGTGACAAAAGACAAAGATTTACATTTCTGCCCACTCAACCGAGGAATTAACAATAAATATTCACCCACACATCTAATTTCAGTGCTACGCTGACATTGCTGTGCTATGACACCTTCTCCCTTAAGGCTCCCTTCAGTTCTAAGAAAGGATAAAAATAAAGGAATTAAGTGCCTCACAGCAGTTAGACACTGCCATTCTTCACTGACAAAGGCTGAGTAAGTCCTGTCTTTCCTTTTCCTGCCACCTCTGCTTCCATGGTGCTCTGCCAGACCAGTGTTTGCACCAGCCAAGACCTCTGCTCTACTTCTGGAAGCGATATGGAAAACTTTAACTTCTCTCTATTGGAAGAGCCAATCTGAGAGATTGCTGCCAAGTTGTCTAAAAGGTAAAAGGGCATTTATTGAGATTCGAAGTCAAGTGTTAAAGAATAAAGGGGATAAGGTTATAATTTATTTAAACACTAGACTAGTCACAGGTGAAACATTCTGGAAGGCAAGGTTTAGTTACAGTCTGAGGACAACTATGCCTTGTCAAGTGTGCAGAGCCTGAAGTTCTCCCTCTTTTGCCTATGATTTCTGGTCCCCTCAGAGTCACGGGATCCTTCTCCCTCTTCCCCACAGCAGGTGGGGACAGAATGTCCTAAAGAAACTGCAATCATCAGAGTAAGGACCAAAAAAAGGCCTCAATGCTATGGGAATTCACAGCTGCTGTTACTTGACAGCAGGAGGGTGAAATCCTCATTCTTGGCACACACTGCCCAAAGTGCAAACCTCCTCTTAAAATAGATATCTCAGGGGAATGTCTCACCTTGTAGTAACGGGCTGTGTCTGGGACTGGGCCAAACTCCTGGGTTAATGCATTCCTCACAGAGTTGGCTTTGCCATTTTCAATGTTGATGGCGCCGATGAGCAGGTTGTTGGAGATGTTGTCCAGATGGCCACGGAATTTGAGCCACGGTCCGGCTGCAGAAATATGATCAGTGGTGCATTTCCCTTTTACCTAAAGGGTAGCAAAGAGAAGAACATCTTTGGATGGAGCAGCGTACTTGACCCTTCCTTAATTGTGAAGCATTAATTGAGGGGAGTGGTCGATACACAAGAGGGCTGTGCAGCCCTTCAGAAGGAACTCAACAGGTCAGAAAAGCAGGCAGAGAACTGTCTGAAGTTCAACAAAGAAAGTTCAGGGTCCTGAACCTGGGCAAGAATAACCTCCTACACCAGTACAGGCTAGGGGACAACCTGCTGTAAAGCACCACTGCAGAGAAGGACTTGGGAGTTTGTGGACAACAAGCTCTTCCTGGGCCTGCAGTGTGCCCTTGTGGCCAAGGCCAATGGTATCCTGAGATGCCTTAGAAAGAGCATTGCCAGCAGGTCGAAGGAGTGATCCTGACCCTCTTAGCCTAGTGAGGCCACATCTGGAGTGCTGTGTCCAGTTCTGGGCTCCTCAGTACAAGTAACATGGAGCCCCTGGAGTGGGTCCAGTGGAGGGCAACAAAGATGATTAAGGGACCGGAGCACCTCCTGTTCAGTCTTGAGTAGAGACAGCTGAGAGGGGACTTCATGGATGTCCCTAAGAATATGAAGAGAGGGTGCCAAGAGGATAGAGCCAGGCTCTTTCCAGTGGTGCCAAGCAACAGGACAAGAGGCAATGAGCAGAAACTGATGCACAGGAAGTTCCACCTGAACATGATGAAGAACTTCTTTACACTGGAACAGGTTGCCCAGAGATGGTGTAGAGTCTCCTCCCTGGAGATATTCAAGAACCATCTGAACACAAACTTGTGCCGTGTGCTCTAGGATGGCAGGGAGGTTGGACAGATGACCCACTGTGGCCCCTTCCAACCCTACCCATTCTGTGATCGTCACATCTCTTTTTAAAGGCACAAACCCAAGACAAGTGCATCTGTTAAAGAATCAAGGCACTCTGAGGTGGAACACAGTGGTCATTCTGCATGTGTTGTGTAGGAAGTACAGTCCTGTTCCAAAGGGTAAATTACAAAAATTAGCTTAGCCATGACATCTTCTGCCATGTCCTTACTTCCCTCAGCAGCAGGTTGTTCAGGTACAAAAAGCAATTAAGCCCTTCCTGCTACAGCTCAGACTCCCTGCTGGGGGACTTCAACAAGATGCCAAGTGTTACCCTCTAAGTTTCCAAACTGCACATAAGCCTTCTCAGCTTGTATGAACAGAATTCCCAACCAGAGATAATGGCCTTCCAACTGGTAAGTCTCCAAGTGCTTGCAAAGGAATTGCCTGTCCAAAACTTAAGCTCAGTATGGCCCTTGGGAGTCCTGCAACTCTGCCAAATCATCAGTGTTCCCAAAGGTCAGTTCCTAAGGCATTGCATTTCAGAACCCATCACTGTATTAACTGAAGTTATCAGTCTGTTAACTCACCTCAGGCAGAGACGAGAAACCCCCGTCTCCATTAAAAGACCAAATTGCAATGTTTTATTATGCAGCAATTTCTCTTTCTATAAAGTGGGAAGAGCAAATGCATACCGATGGATGAGAAGTTCCCAACGACCCCATTTCAGATAAAATACATCTTAGAACAGTCAGTCATTAAAGATGCTAATTAAACCTTTCTGCTGCAGGTTGTAACTGGGACAAATGCTGCAGACTGCATAGGATGGGCAGGATCATATTACATGCTGTAACAAGCTTCATTTTTCACGGTATTAGCTAACCACTAGCCCAGAGGAGAGGAATCTCTTAGTTGTAACAGAAAGAAGTATCAGAAGGCAACACCTGGAAGGAAGGAAGACCCTTCCTTCACTTCCACAACAATGCGCTGTAAGGGAGGGAATCAGAGACAGCTCAAAGGCACATCCAAAGCTTCCAGGAGCTTCTGTACAAACCCCTGGTTGAGCAGACCTGTCATAGCTGGTGTTCCCCCATTTCGCTCCTGACCTTGATGAGGATCAGCATGTCTTCTAGATCCTTGCCATCCCACTTATCAAAGGGCTCAAGAAGCTGGAGGCGCTGGCTGGTGGGGCTCACATCCACATGCTGCCCACTGCCATCCTTGGGAGGGTACTGATAGGTGTCCTGGCCTGGGTCAAACTCCTTTTAAAGAAGAAAGGAAAATCATCAGCCTCAGCCATCCCCAACAGCACATGAAGAGAACAAGCCAACACAGGAAACCGCCTCTGTTCTAGCTGTAACACCACACGTCAAGGAAGCGGTCAGGGCATGAAAGTTCCCTCAGTACATATAAAACACTGCTATTGTGAGGCCCTCCCTCCCTCCACCTCCAGACCCAGCAGTTACCAGTTTGGGCAGCTCATCTGCATCAGGTGCCTCCAGTTTAAACTTCTTCCCATCTGCTCCTGTCAGGTAATCTGTCTCAGGGTTAAATTTTAGAGTGCCAGCAATAGACAGGGCTGTAACAATCTGAAAGAAAAATGACAAATTTAAAGATGTATTGTACCCCCTCCATCTCAAAGTCCTAAGTCTAACAGTCTCAAAGCCAGCAGCCAAGCTTCTAACCAAGCCATATGGGGCCTTTCCTGGAGGCAGAAGAACTGACTCCCAAGGCACCCTGACCTATTCAACTGCCCCTCCTCTGGCTGTTTCTTACCTCTGGAGAGGTCACAAATGCATGAGTCTCTGGATTGGCATCATTGCGACCCGTGAAATTCCGATTGTAGGACGTAACTATTGTGTTTTTCTCTCCTTTCTTGATGTCCTTCCTGTGAAAGCAGCAAACATGCTCATCAGATCTGAATGGGATACTGCTTCTAGATGTCTCACTGCTAAAATCCCCTGGCTTGGATTTGACAGTAATCACTACCTTTTAGAAACATAAGCTGGGGCCTGGACATGTTTTCCTCCCTTAAGCACAGACTCAAAACAAAGGGCAGTACAAACCCAAGTCACTGAATCTTGGGGTAGTTTTCATAGCCCATGTTGTGCACTGTTGAACTGTCTAAACAATCAACTAAGTACATTGCCTTTGGATACCCCACCATCAGCACTGACAAAGCCACATGAGAATGTGTCTCCCATCTCTTCTATTTGGAATTATTTTTCCCACTACTCCAATGATTCAAGCTGGACCAATTCACTTTTTGTATTTTAAAAGGACTATATAAACTCCAGCCCACCCTCTCAGAGATAACAAACCTCTCTCTCCATTTTTTGCCTACTATATCTGTGTCCATTCTGAAGCTTCATTCACTTAAAGGCTCAACATAAATCTGCAGTCTTTCTTTTCTCCCTCTCCAGGGCCTATCAGCCACCTGTGGCGAGTGGGTTTCACACATTTCATTCCCAGTGTGTTGTATTTGCAATCCCATTTGGCTTCACAGAGCACTTTAGGAGCTAAAAGACACAAAGCTAGAGAGAGTTCTGTCTTTACCTGTCCCACTGGCCAATGCAAGGCCCACAAGCATTGGCAAGAACCAGCCCTCCAACTTCTCGCAGGATTTCCGCCTGAGGGCAGAGAACAACTTTGTTACTGGCAGAAAGTCTGGAATAAGTTTCTAGGTTTACTCTTTCAGGGAAAACAGACACTAACAGAAAACACCAAGTATGAGAAAATTCCCCTCCTTGTTTCAGTTTTGAGTCACTTTTTTAAATATCTGGGGTTTGACCCCGGTAAGGTTGGGAGTTAACACTGGGGAAGAGCACAGGATGACTTGCTGTGATGTTCCCATTCTCCACCTACTTTAACTTGAGCAGTCCAGATACTTGCAGATTTTTGAAGGGCAGTGTCTGGTCTGATTACTATCCCACAGACTTCCTGTCCATGTAAGGAGAGAATTGGCAACAGTGCAGGCAAATGTGTGTGCCTGCTCAGTCCACCCAGCACACAACTCAACTAAGGAGGCAGCTGTTAAAAGAAAGGCATGACTGTGGACTTAGTTGGAGGAGGTATTAATCCTTGGCTGGGTATATCCACGTGTAAAGACTTGTTCCCCACGCTGTGACAGCATCTAACACTTACTAAAGAGTAAAACTAATTAAAACATCATTTTCTGCACAGATAAGGGGAGAAAGCAGGTAATGGTCCCTCCAAAGAGACACCCCTTTCAAATCAAATATGAGTTTTGCCATAAGTTTGGTCTAAATTGGGAACCACCTTCCAACAAAAGTGCTTGCTCACTTCCTAAACTGCTCTTAAATGAGGAAGCTGGATTGCAGTCCTTTGTCAGCCATGGCCATCTACAGAATCCCAGAAGCATGAGGCATTCCTTGCTATGCATACTGTTATATCCTCAGTTCCTGATTATGATCTTAGCTCTGTTCAGTTCCCATCCCATTATGCCCAGATAGTAAAGGTATCAGGTCAAAACACTGTCAAGGTGATGGCAGGACCCACAGGCACAGCAGCACAAGGCTAGTCAGTACATCAGTAATTGTACCTCCAGCAGTAATGAAGATAAAGTTTAAGAGGCTCCCATTAATCACCTCAGGACCCTTGAACACTGTCTTGAAGAATTTACCCCCTACTGTTTGGAAGTGTAAGGAGCAGTCATACTCACATAACCGTCCCTTTCAATGGTGGCACGGATCTGCTCGGAACCTGGTGTGATTGTGAACTTTGATTTGCACTTCAATCCATGTGCTAGTGCCTGTTTTGCCACGGCTGCAGAGCGTCCCATGTCCTCATAGCTGGAGTTGGTGCAGCTGCCAATCAAGCCTGTGGTGTGTGACAGAAACAGGGAGGTGGTTACTGCAGCCCCGGTACTAGGAATCTTCTCCCTGACTGGTCTCTGACCAGAAAAAACACGGGACAACCCCTTTTCTGCTGGCAAGGAATCTGAAAGGGTTTCAGGTACTAACACTGCCAAGCCTCCCAGCAAAATACTGTGGTCATAAACAATCCCTTGTCCAGCTCTGGAAGTTCCACAGCCAGAACACACTACCCGGTCACTATTCTGGTTATTGTTTTACAAGATCTGAATGTCACCTGCTTGCACTTTGGTTAAGCAAATTACCAGAGAGAGGTATTGTTCCACCAAGACAGAAAAGGCTTCAATAGCAAGATGGCAAGAAATGGAGGAAATGATGAAAAGCAAGCATCCTTTGTTACCGTATGAAGACCACATGAGGACACAGTGTACCATCCTGACAGACACTAACCAGCAAAATACAAATTCTTTCAGTTACAGCTGCTGTAACTGTATCCTACTTGTAACACTGTCAAATAATACATTTGCCACCTGGGATGTGGCTTTACAATGTATTTCTGCTCTTTTCATTCCCCCAGTGAGCAACAGTTGAGAAGCCAGCCCACAGGTTACCATTCCAAAAGTGAGTATTCCAAGTGAGTTTCCAAGCCTGCTCTTAAGGACAGCAAGTACTAACTTTATTATGTCCCGAGAGCTCCACAGCCAACTGCTGGGAGGGCTGACAGTCATGCTCCTGACAGATCTCTGCAACAGTCAAAGCCATGCCACGGACTTTTAACGAAGTGCTCTTCAACAGGTAACATTCACGTCAACCCAAACATTCAAAAGTTTCAAAAATGGAAAAAACCCTGGTCTGCCTCTTGAGATTAAAATCCCTCCTATTATCCCAGATCTCATACTAAATACCTGGCCCAGGCAGCCACTGCTCTTCCCAGCAAATTCATATGGCCACGAAGAGATGACACTGCATCAAATCCAAAGGACATAGAGCAGCAACGAAAAGACTGGATCCCAAGACAGCAACATTTATGCCACAAGTATGAAGGCAGAGGAAAGAGCAAATGCTACCCACCAACTCTGATATCAACAGGCCAGCCCTCTTTTTCTGCCACAGCACCAATATCTGACACAGGGTGCGCCAGGTCTGGTGTGAAAGGTCCATTGATATGCGGTTTCAGCTTTAAGAAACAGTGACAAAGTCAGAAATTAGAGGAGCAAAGAGTAACCCCAAAACACAGCAGTATATCAATTCCTTTCACAGCTCTATCTGGAAGCTGTTTAAATAGGATTCTCTTACACAAACACTGGAGCACAAGCTGTCAGTGAAGCAGACCTGAGTGTATTTTACATGTTCTAGCACAGTGCCAGGGGTGTTGCATCAAACTCTCAGCTTGGTCCTCATTCACACAAAGTAGAGTCATGTCACAGCATCCAAGATGAGAAGAAGAAAGGAAACCTTACCTCACTGAGGTTGATTTCTATCACCTGGTCATACTGACAACCAGAATCTGGTACCAAGTGTTCCTTGAATTCATCTGCCAGTGCAGCTATATCTGGAATAATAAAGAAGGGGGATCTAAAAAGTGCAGCAAATATGAGGGAAAAGAAACAGTTTGGAACAGCTAAACACAGGGTTCCACTGTATACTTCCCCAGGCACTTCATCTACAAGCTCTCTACTTGTAGCAGATGACCTGCAGGACCACATAAGGTCAGAAGTCACATCAGACACCACTGTAGGAAGACACTACTCCCAGCATACACATTGATTCAAATCCATATGTCTACCCACTTCAACCCCCAAACCCTCTTACCAGCTCGCCCAGTCTTGCCCAAGTACTTCTTCATGCGTGCATTGTAAGGGAAGATCGATGTGGTAGCTCCGATTTCAGCCCCCATGTTACAGATTGTTGCCATTCCTAGAGAAGGGGGAGAAGTGACCATAAGGTCAGTAAGAAAGTCCAAGGCCATCCAATGATCCAAAAGTCAGTAAATGGAAAAGACAGCAAAGCCAAGAGAGATCAGGGCATTTCCCACAGAAACCTAAATCCACAGCTGAGAGGACACACTGGCAATGTAATGGCTAGCTCAGCCCTTAAGAATTCTGATTCATCCAGTGCCTGCAACCAGACTTTTCTGCAAGGAAGGAGCCAAAAATCACTCTGATTCTTGCAGATACTGGAAGGGATGACAAGGAACCCCTATCTGCACTGAGCACCAAATACATTTACAGCAGTGAACAGCATCTCTGCTACCTGCAATGGGTGTCCTGTCCCTCCCTACCATCTCATTTATCTTTACGGGAGGAGCCAGACATTTGTGAGAAATTTAACGGGTTGAATAAAGTGCTTCCAGTGACAGAACGAAATAAAAAACTCCCAAGGATGGGCTCATGGCACTGGGATCACCCATGCCTTTCAAAGACACAGCACTGAAGTTGTAGAAGCTGCTCTTTTACAATTAACAAGCTAGAAGGAGATATCACAAGTCAAGTTCCTCCGATTTCACTGAAGAAAAATCCCAAATTGCTCTCTATTTGCAAAACCGAATATTCCAAGTTGTAGCCAAGTCATGCAAATTGAGAGAGGAAGTCCAGCTTGAAGGCTGTGCTTCAAGCCAAAGGAAGGGACATTTCTTGTCACTTGGTCCTAGTTAGCACATTACAGAGAACTGCAACTTTGCTGGTTTGAATTCAGCACCCAAGACCCACAATTAGCTAGTATAGGACTGCATGTTACAAACTGCTGCTTTCTGGTCTATCCTCTGCTCACCCCCCTTTTCTAAGAAGCTTTTTGTTTAGCAGCTGTGACACATACACTCCATTTAACCTGTTTCTTTCTTCTATTCACAGCCTATTTTAGGCTGAAACGAAAATGTCATCCTTTATCTCTGACACCTCTAAGTATTCACTGGGGTACCTCTACCCTTACTCTTATCCTGATGCATCATCTTACAGGATTCTTCACAATTAACTATCCCATGTACTCAAAGCAACAAGATTTAATGGAGAAAGGTCACTTTTTCACTGAGGGGGGAGTGCTATTTTGTTACACTACGCTCACCCAACTCTCCCAGTTTGCACTGTATGAACTGCCAGGCCAGACTAAGGGAGAACATTTAATCCTTCCTGCCTGATTTCCTTCCTGGCCTCCACAGACAACTCAACACTCAGCTCCAACAACAACCCAATCAGGTTAAGAGATTTGTGTTGACTTACCCGTGCAAGAGATTGAATCCACACCTGGCCCGTGGTATTCAATGATGGCGCCTGTCCCACCCTTGACAGTGAGGATGCCAGCCACTTTCAGGATCACATCTTTAGGAGAAGTCCAGCCTGAGAGCTTGCCAGTCAGTTTTACACCAATAACCTGAGCAACATTAATGTGGGAAAAAAAAAACAAACCTGACATCATTCCTTTCAGAAAGGTAATGGTATATAGTTCTCCCGTGGGGTATATTCCTTTCAGACTGCAATGGTATACGGTGCCTTATGTACATAGCGCTTGAAAATCAATATTCCTTACACATATCTCACCCTTCACATCAAAGATTAGTATTCTTTCTGCTCCTACCTTTGGGCACTTGAGCTCCCAAGGGATTCCTGCCATGACATCCACAGCATCAGCTCCACCCACACCAATGCAGATTCCTCCCAAGCCACCTCCGTTTGGAGTGTGTGAATCTGTGCCGATCAGCATAACCCCAGGGTAGGAGTAGTTTTCCAAAATGATCTGAAAACAAAAATGGATTGTTTGCTTGCTTGTTTGTTGGGAAAGGAGGGGGAAGACAGCAGGAAAGAAGACAAGAACAAGACTTTAGATCAGTTTGTATTTGCAGATTTTAGCAGCAAGAAGTAATTGAATTTGGTTTGGATTGGAAATTCTCTTCTGTCTCAAAATCTTGTGGAGGATGTAATTACAGCACAAGGTACCAAGTCTCAGCCCCAGGGTCCTTGCTCATCCCAGGATAATAAAAAAATTAGAAAACAATCTCAATTTTTTTCACTTGAAGAGTCCTTCCCTCCAGTTTAAGCTTTTACTAAGGGGCCCACCTTTGTTAGGGCTCGAGTCTGTTCCATAGAATCCATATCCTTAATCAACTGCTGAGCAAGTCAGTTCACTTATCCAGTGCAAGACTGGATACATAATAAAGACCTTCCATCATCTTTATACTCCCACAGCAGCAGAACACCAACAGGCTCCTCCAGTTCATGCTGCCAGCCAAAAACCAACCACATGGAAGAAGCCCTCACCAAGACCCCACGGGGCTGCCCTTCCCTTATTGTTGCTACTGATTCCATGCAAGACTTTTCAACTACCAACAAAACCACAGAACGGTTCTTTAATGAAAAAATGAGTTTTCAGTGGTAGCAACACAGTGGAGAACTCAAGCTAATGAATTTCTCACTGCATACGTGCCACATCAACACTAAGGACAGCCTCTGGGTACCACTAAACTCACAGCATACGCATAACCAAACAGCTTGAACAGAACTAAGGTGATCCTTTATTAAAAAGACCAAGGCTTTGCTTTTAGAACTTTCAGCTTTATTTGCTTTTAGCTCACATAAATATATTTGTGGGAGGAAGGCCATTTTCAAGGCCTCACTAGGCCAGATTTGGACTCTGAAGGTACACAACATGACCAATTTTCTCTAGCCAGAGAAAGTCGGCCACAAGAGAGCTGGCAGCCACAGCGTGGAGCTATCTTGCCATGGGACAGATGTTACAAGCAGTTCCACAGCACAAATGACCTGAGGTGTTCCTGAAACCTTTTGAAGAGTTCACCTGTTGCATCACATTAAGCTAAGGTAACCTTAGTAACTCATTTTGTAGCTAAAAAAACATAGCAGAGAACTTTTGACCATTTTCACAAGATCCCTGCTGACAGGATGCTTACCAGTCATCCATTCTTCTCTCTATGCCTTTTGCTTCATGCTGCTCTTCAAATTTTACTGCCTGAGACTCAGAGAACAATGAAAATGACTACTGGACCCACAAAGCAAATCAACTACAAGAAAGTTTGGAAAATCCTGACAGAGGTGTTGGTTTTAAAAAAACAAAAACCCTCATTAAGTGGTAAGTTATCCTAGGACAGTCATATTTTTTTAGATCCAAATGCAATAACAAAAGAATCTCAGACTTGGAAACCGTTTTGCATTTTATTCAAATCCGCATAGCAACTGGTTATCTGTTGCCATTCTTGAGTACTTGAAGTATGCTGCTCTGTTTTGTGTCCTCATATGCTCTTCTGGGTTTCATGGAAGCAAATGCATACATAATAACCCTAAAAAAAGTATGTTCCCAAGGCTGCTTTCCATAGCACCAAAAGTAAATCGCATTAACCCTCTGTAACCAGCTTGATGACATCACCTTACTGTCCCAATTGTTCTAAGAGGAGCCAGCCCACAAGCACTGAAGGTATTTCAAGCTTCTGTGATTCACATGGCATGCTGTTGGCACTACCTAATCACACATCAGGTTACAGTTTGACCAAAATAACCTTTAAAAAAACCCCACTGCTGTCAAGATAACTGAGAGAGCAAGTAAGAAACCTCGCCTGCCTTACAGAAAGCAAGTTGTTTCCCTCAATTGGTGAAATTCTCTAAGGGTTTCCACTTCAGCTCCCTCTTCACCATAAGGTAAAAGAGCCACTGCATGTTCAAAGATTGCAAACACACACACACTTTACCTGGTGAATGATTCCCGATCCAGGTTTCCAGAATCCTACTCCATACTTGGCACCAGCTGTTGCTAGAAAGTTGTACACCTCCTGGTTTATGTCCTATTCACACAGGGAAACACAGAGCATTAGTAACACATTTTGTTCTTCCATATATCCAAAGCTCATTCAAACACATTCCCTCCCCTAACAAGCCTGCCTGCAGTTTGCTCCACAGTTTTGCAGCAGTTGGAGGGAAGTGCACACCACTTTTAGAACCAAAAGGGATTAATACTGTTTGACACACAGTTGTAATAGGCCATTTAATTTTATCCCACCTGTACCTCTACTAAAAGTATGGGGTTTATTTTCGAATTCCAAACAGCACATTTAAAGGAAAATCCTGCCAATAAGGCATTTAAAATGCTCTGCTCATTTTTCCTATCCTAAGGAGGTTTTTTTAACCTTTTCCCTCACTCATTCTAGCTCCTCCTTCCTTCTCTACTAGGTGTTCCTTTTCCTTTACAGATGCTTTGGACACATTTCAAACCCCTTAGATAAGTATTTTGGCTTTATTTTTACAGCTTAAGAAATGGAACTGGAAGTTGCTGCCAGGGGAGTTGCTGAGTGTCATTTCTCATTCTACCCAGTCTCCTGTTTAAGACACACAATGCTGCCTTTCTTGCTACACTATCACCATTCTTGGTGGAGGTCACACCATGAAAATTGTTTGTGAGAAAAGACATGGTTGCCAAGGAAGTGTGGCACTATTCTGTCCTGATAGTTCTTGGCAGAGGAGTGGCAGAGTAGATAAGATAAGCACTAGAAGCAGACAGTTTCTTAAAGATTGTTCTCATGCAGCTAAGCTGCAGAATAAAGGGAAAGGGGAAATGAGATAATGGAGGAATTGTCTCAGCAGACATTTGCTGAAGTTTCCCATGAGGCAGAAGCAGTTCTTTAAGCCTCGATTTCCACTGGGAGTTGGGTCACTTCACTCTGTGCATCCCTCCCCCAGTAAAGCATGCTGATGTGCCAGGAGCAAATCCAAACCACCCTCTGGCCTGCCAGCATTCATTGTGTGCCAACTGGCAGCAGCAGGGCCCAGTCAGAAGGCAGCAGGACCTTTATTTGCTCTGCTCAGAATGGATGGCAAAGGAGGGACTTAGCTCAGCTCTGGGCTGCAGCAAATATAATTGCACTACAGAGAACAAATGCAGGAACAGGGGAAAGGAGAAGACAGGAGGTGAATGGGAGAAAAGAAACTGTCTGATTTAGCAAGTCTCAAATTCTTAATCGCTCAACTTAGGACTGAGACAAGCAGAGCAACAACTCTGCAGATTTGCTCCTGAGTGGTGTAAGTTGCTTTACCTTGGCCTGAAGGAGGAAGCCAGAAGCAGTTACTACACTACTAAGAGTTTCTGAGAATAGATATGGACTAAAATCTTAAAATGCAGCTGACCCCTGTTTACTGTTTGCAAATTCTGGTATCAATATTCAAGGTACAATTCCTCCTGGCTCTGACAAGATTTCCTTGGCAGATGCATTGTGGTATGTAGGACAGAGATGAATGTGTCTATATATTACAGAAGCCCCTTTGAGGATGAATAAGTAGTAAAACAGTGAATGGGAAATTTAAAAAAGGCAGTGAATCAGCAGTTGGACAAACTAGACTCTGAAATTCCCAAATAAATAACAACATCTTCTGTACTTTTACACACATTTATACTATCCTCACGAGCCCTGAAAGCTGCACATACTTCAGTTATTGCTCTTCAGATAATCACCAGCAAATGCTTTGGGAAATTAACTACTTGCCTCCCCCTCACAGGATACACTAGTGCAATGCAGACACATGTTCAGTACTGCAACACAGAGTAATCTGTCTTCCTTTTTTCCCCTTTGAAATAGATCTTCTCTCTCCAGAATACCCATATGACCCAGGCCTCCATCATTATCAGCTTAAGGCCTAGCCTTTCTCACATTCACGGATGAATCGCAACAGAGAAACTCTCAAAGATCCATTTACTCTGTTTCTTTGCTGCATCTGACCTATCTACAGAGCTGACCACCACAGGCAATTATTTTATCTAATTCATGGCTGCTCTTCTGGGAAAAAAAATACAATCAGCTCTTCCTTCAACGGGAAGGAGGTTTTCAAGCAGACAGAAGTTTCTGCAATAGTGACCTTGGCTCTTCGAAGATCCTTTTCACCACCTGACTGGGCTTCGATGAGGTGGTCGCAGTGGATGGTGGAAGGCACGGCCACTTTTGGCAGCCCGCTGCTGATGAACTGAAGCATTGCCATCTGAGCCGTGGCATCCTGCATGGCCACACGGTCTGGCCGTAAGCGCAGATAGGTCTTGCCCCGCTCGATCTCCTGTTTGGCTGGGTCATCCAGGTGTCCATATACGATCTTCTCAGACAAGGTCAAGGGGCGGTCAAGCCTGGAGAGAATAATTTTAGTATCTGTATCTTGCGTACTCCAACATTTGCCCTTTTAAGCATGCAACAGAATGCTTCCTGAAATTGCTCAGACTGTTCAGACCTATTAACACACAGAAACCTGCAGGCTCTTCTTACAGCACTAAAATATCAACTAGCACAAGGCTAAATGGTTCAGTTCAGAAAGTTCAAAAGTGTATGAATTTATGTAATTTTACACTTTCTTTTCTAATCTTCCTATACTGTAACAGAAGCACTGACTCTGCTCATTTCTTGAGTTACACTTCAGGACAGCAAATGTGGAGGTGAGACAGAGGTCAAACTCAATTCACAAATACCAGATCCCACAGCAAGCAAGTGCAACTAAGTGGGGTTTCGTGACCTCAGACCTTTCATTCTGCAGCTACGTCAGTTGAGGAATCTATTTATGTCAGTGGTAAGATCTTCTGGGAAGTAGCTAAGTCGAGACAACAACTTGAAGTGAGAACTACTGCATTAAACAAAGGACACACAAAGGACATGTCATACAAACCACTGCCACAGTAAGTGGAGCAGGAATGACAACTTAGCAGCACACAAGCCTCCATCAGCAGATTAAGGTCACTATGTTTATATATGGTACGAATTCCTAGCCCTGCTTTCCATTCCCAACAGTGGAACACAGGAGAACGTTCACTGTCAAAACACAGTGCACAGAAGCATTATCCTATAATGACCACTGCCCACACACTGCTGCCCCAGAAAGGAGCAAGGGCCAATGTGAAGACTTCTCAACAAGGGTATTAAACAAAGAGGACAAAGCCCTTTCCAGCACCTCCTCTGCACTGGCCTAGTTCTCTGCATCTTGCAGTGCTTGATCATAACCTTCAACCCTTCCCACAGTGCCCCTCCACTACATGGAGACACTACAACTCATGCTTCACTACATTTACAACTGCTACTGCTCAAAGCTGCTCTCCCTAGTAAACATTCCCTATGCCAGGGCTCTCCTGTCAACACACTGACCCCTCCCTTCTCCCCTTCTCCACTCTTACCTCTTACGGACAATGTTGATGTTCTTCTCCAGCTTTTCATAATTTATGTATTCATTAGGTTCAAAGTGGCTCATGGCCACCTTGGCCCGCTGGCACAGGGCAGGAGAAACATGGTAGCGTCGGATCCCACGATTCAAGGCGTGCTGAAATAACAAGAGTATTAGCACTGGAACCTTGCAGAGTGAATTCCTGTAATATATCAAGAAACCAGATGGTTTTTAGTTTTTGTTACTGGGATTTTATAGGCTGAGAAACAGAAAAATTGCCAAGGTTTTTAAAGGCACCCAATGAACATTTGATCACACAATACTGTGTATTATGTTGAACAGTGAGACACCAGGTTACCCAGAACAGGTACCATCTACTAAATTATTTCTATTTATAGCACCAGATGCCTTATGCTTTCAAGAGAGAAATCTGCTTTCAGGCAATGCTGAAACAATTCTTAAGCAACCACCAGTCTGCTACACTCCTTACATGTAAGAGCCATGGTGGAGAAGAACCGATGCCATTTCCAAGGCAAGCCAACTCCAGGTTTGCATCTGCTCACTGGCACTGAGCTGACATTGAAGGACAGGCAGGTGACACAGGACGAGTCTGAGCAGACACCCCTCTGTTCCAGCATTACAGACTAATTTCCTCGGCAGGGTCCCTCCATACTATTACAAAGATTAACGTATTTCTGCATAAGGTGGGCTGTGTTTCAACCCTACACAGAAAGGCTTTGATGTACAAGCCTAGTCTATGATATAACACAGAGCAGGAGAGACTAAGATGTGGAAAAACCTCACCTGAAGTTTCCCCAACCTGGCTGCACAGATCCAGGTGCTGTTTACCTCACTGTCATGAAGGCACCCTCACCTTCCCTCTGGGAAAAGCCTTGCCCTTACCCTACAGGTCAGCTATACTGTGAGCTGAACACATAAGCAGAAAATGCCATTAAAAAAGCACCCAAATTTCACTTGGCAGACTCCACAGCGAGACAGTTTCCTGGAACACGGGAGAAGGGCAGGTGACTGCGAGGCACCTGACCTGAAAGGGACAGGTCAGTGCCCAGGGCTAAAACCTCTCACGAAGCTTTGAAAACTGAGTCACAGGGCAGCCTCCATAAAACTGCCAAGGACTTGGCACATGGATTCCTTACATCCTTTGAAAGTCTCAGTCATCAGCATCAGAAGTCTGGAAGCAGACTGAAAACAAGAGTTCAGAGTTATTCCTCCTCCAGAATTAAACTCTAATCTAAATCCTGTGTTTTCTATTCATCTTCTACTTCAGCATTACCAGGTTTTGATAAGTACAGGTTAATAAACACATTGGTATTGCACTAAACACCCTTTTGTATGCACAACTGTAAATCAGCAAATACTCTTTGTGCAGAACAAAATCATCCTACCTACCACTGGTTTGCACTGTCAAAAATACTAGTCAATTCTTTAGGCTTGTGCGTATTTTTCCAGTTTTCTTGTTACCAGTATTGAAAACATTGCCTGAAATAATCACAATCAATGAGACCGCCAATTTTTACCCAAAATCTCTCATTTTATTGTTCCCTTGATAATATTTGTCAGCGTTTTTCACAAGGAGGTCAGGAAAGCCAGGCAAGGTCACACCAGCCAGCACACCAGCAACAGGAGTGCTGCTGGCACTTTTACCAAGCAATCCTAGGCCATTACACACAGCTTTTGGTAGGAGCAGCACAGACCTCTCACACCACTTTCATGAAGGAATATCTGAGGAATGTGAACCCTGTGGCACAAAGAGGGCACTGCTCCTCCAGGAGTGCAAGGGAAACCCAGTCATCAAATTTCACTGGGCTGCACTTCAAGATTAGAACTTCCAGAACTTGTCACAGGTGTCAGACTTGAGACTTTCTGTTCTTCCACCAGCAAAAAAACCCAAACAACACCCAAAGTAAACCAAACACCACCCAGCTTCTCATTGTTTAATATACAAGGTAAATCTGCTCTTTACCCAGTAGTCACACAACTTTGTTCTGCCCTTTTTTAACCCCAACTTAAGCATTTACCCAGCATAATTAATGCTGTGGAAATGTATTTACCTCACAAGATATCCACTGTCTTGTGAAAGTCTCCAACTGCTGGAGTGGCTGGAAAAAACACTGAAGGATTTAATCACTGTTCATGGAAAAATAATCTCTTCCCCAGACCAGGAAATATGTTTTGGTTTAATGTAGTAATTTCTTCCTACTTCATCAGACAGAAGAACAGATATGCAAATTAAAGTAATGACAGTGGCTTCATAGCATCTTAGTCTTGCCTGGGACCAAAGCTGATTATAATAAAAACCTGAAACAAGGTGTCCAAAAAGAGGTACAAAGAATCTTTTCAAACAAAATCGAGGTAAAATCATTTCAGTTTGAACATACACATCTATGTATCTTTTTACTTCACAAAATGGCGTGATGGAATTTCGTTTTTATTTGAATACTATATAAATGCTTAGCTGGTAATGACAGAATTAGCAATACAAGTTGACTCCAGCTTGATCCCAACTTCAGGCTACCAGAAGCAAGAAGGAATGTGTTTAAGGTGAAGGACTCTGTCTGGACATGGAGATCAGCAAGAGCAATCTGGAAAACTGAAGGTCTTTCTGTAATGGCCAGTAATACTGGGGGAAAATAATCACCTAGGCCAACAGTTTCAGGAGACCAGAGAATCATTTTTGTCTACATAAGACTTTTAAAAGATACTTATTAAAAAAGTGCTATCTTAATTTTACTGGAATGTTGATCTAATCACATACTTCTACTCTGCTGGGAATCAATTTGATTGGATATGGTTGTTCTCATGTTGGCATCCAGCAAGCCTAAGGCTCCACCACCAAGTAAGAGCACACACTGCCTGGTGCAAAAGTCTGATCTCCCCTCATGAAGAATCCACAATATATCACTTATCACTTGTCTATTCTCAGTGCCTGGGCTTTTTTAACGTTGCATCCTCAGAAACAGAACTTGGCAGAACTGCATGATTAAGGAAAAGGCATAAGCCTCACAGCCCCCAGGTTCATTCCACCTCACTCTTCCCTGAGTGCTTTGGGAGGGCTTCCAGGATGGTTTTTCACTACGTAGTGAGAAGTGCCTTGAGACCAACAGCCAAGGGAAGCAGGCAGTCAGAGATCTACACATTTTCCCTTTTATCCAGGAACTGTCCATTTTCAGGCTGACCAAACAGCTGCCAAGTGATCTGTCACCTGGCATTGAACCCATTATCCCAGCATAAATGTCCTTCTTCAGATTCCAGTGAAAGAAGGCAGTGAGCACTACAGGGCTCCTAAGTCTACTGCTACTTTACCAGGTGAAAAGCTTCCTTAAAACACACAACAAAGCCAGCCCATTGAATGGGTTGTTATTTTTGCAGTCTCTGTAAGGAAGGCAACACTTCTCTTTCCAGCTTTTAACCCATTTAGCTCCCTACAGTAATGGTTCACATGCAAGGAGTGTCTCAATTCAGACACTAACTTGAATTTTGGCAGCCAATAAGGGAGACAAGTCCAGTAAGCAAAAACACATGTTCAAAAGAGTAGCAACTGTGTTACACACACTCCTATCCAGGAAATCAGTCCTAGAAATCCCAGCTGAAACCCATAATGCCATCTTTTTGCATCCTCCCTGATCTAAGAACTCTGGCCAAGTTTCCAACACTTACCATGAGTCAGCCTCAAAAAAAAAAAAAATAGCAGCATGCTATAATCAGATTGTAAATGCAGTCCAATTTTCTAGACCCACCTCCAAAGAGCAACCAAAATTATGGTTCTGAAGGTCAGTTTAGCCCTGGCCAAAACTGCTTTTTGCCAGCACACACAAAGCTGCCCATGCATAATCTCAGTACTTCCCTACAGTGCCTTCCATAAACCACTGATATTTCAGGCAGTTTAGAGTTTTACAGTCCTCTCTTTAAGTCAATCATCAGCCAGTGTGGCTCAAGAAATGGAATGCTACTAAAAGCACTACCTCAGATAGGCAGGAAAAAGATCTTGACCCTTTCAGGCTATTAGAACAATACGTGAAATGGGACAGTCAGTCTAAATCAGGCTCATGCCAATTTATTTCTTTGCAGTTACAGCACCAAAACACTTCCAGGACAGGAGGTGAGTAGAACCAATGTTAGGAACATGTGCCATGGTCAATACTGGCACTATCACAGTGACTGGCAAGATGATGCTCATGTTCAATAACCTCTAGGCAGCTACACAGGGGGGGGAAAAAAAAATAAAAAAATCTGCCTTCTAAAGAGATCACCTAGAGGCAGTTTAATCACCATGAAAGATTTAGTCCTTCACAGGGAGGAAAAACCCCACATATACCCTGAGCCTGGTAATAGAAGACAATCTTCCAGACCACTAAATTCCTCACATTGAGTGTGCTAGCACAGCCTTTGTTTTACATTATACCATATTCATTTTAGCAAATGAGTGCTTGTTCTCGTCCAGTGTCACACCATAAAATGAGAATCATCACCCTAACAAAAGATTTGCCTTCATTTTATGAGTAGGCATTTCTGTTCAAAGTACAAACTAAAAGCTACTTAACAGCTAAGAACAAATATACCAAGTTCTATTTGAAATGGTGCTATTCTGTGACTTTTGCTAAAAATAAAAAGCTATCCTTTTCTAGAACACCTATCTCTAAAGGAAGTATTAAAAAAAGGAATTAAGATTCACAAAGTACTTTCAGAATACTAAATGTCAACCAAGTTCTTTGGCTTCCTAAGAAAAGGGAACACATTGGCCAAGGTCACAAGTGGCAAACCCAGAAGTTACAGGGCCCGCCTTTATCACATGCCTTACCAAGGGGAGCAAAGGCTTCCACATCCCTGTCAGCAGCCCTGAAAAACTGCACTGATGTTTGCCTTCTAGGCTTTGAAAGATCATGAAAACTTTATAATTGACTACATATTAAACACAGCAATCTCTCAAGGAAAGGAATCTCTGTGGCAAGCTCATGTTACAGGCAAGTGCAAACGCCAGTTTTAGAGGTCATGACAGACAAAACTATCAGACACAATATTACTACCCCGGAAAAAAAGCCTTTTTTTTTGGCTGTCCCACTTGCTTTTCCAGCCTTCCAGGGCCCGTGTATATACAAACCCTGGTGTCTTTGTCACCCAGAGGCCTCTGTTCATACTAGAAATCGGGTTTCTGAAGTAGCCAAAACCCAGTTCGCTCACACAAGGAGTCACCTTGTGCTGCCGCACGCTGATAAGGGCAAGCGATTGGAGACATGGAAGGAAAAATGCACGTTCTGGGGAAAGAGCCGTTATGTGACCGTTCGGCCCCGCGCCCTGGGGTTCTCCGCCCCGCCGTGCCCTGGGCCTTGACAGCGGCGCCAGGGGCTCCGACAGCGGCCCCGGGGGCTCCGACAGCGGCGCCGGGGCCACGCCGCGGGTCTGTCCGGCCGGGGAGGCGGCGGCGCCCAGGCCGCGTCTTCGCCGCCCCGTTCACCTTGCGCTCACCTTGACGGCCGGCCGGACCCGGCGGCGGGAGACGCCCTGCCCCGGGGCCCGGGCAGCGGTCACGCCGCCGCCGCCAGAGCCGCGGCCTCCCCGCCATCGCCATGGAAACGGGGCGCGGGGCCGCGCCGGGGACACGCTGACCTACACACGGAGGCGGGGACGGCCCGGCCCGGCCCGGCCCGACCCAGCGCGGAGGCTGCGGGCGGGCGGCCGCCCTGCCGGCTGCCCGGTGCGCAGTACCCTTCTCTCTCCGCGGCGCCCGCCCCCGGCCCGCCCGGCGCCCTCCCGGCCCGGCGCCGCCGCTCACCCTCAGCCGCGCCGCCAGCGCGCAGTACGGCGCCATTTTGTTCACTGACAAAGATGGAGTCGCGCCGCGATGGCGTCACGCGGCCCCTTTCACAGCTCGGGCGCGCGCGGGGGGGCGGGTCCTGGCGGGTCCTGGCAGGGACACACCGGGCACACCGAGAGGCTCCTCCGCCGCAGCGCGGGGCTCCCACGGCCGGACCGGGCGGGCAGCCGAGCAGCAACGTGGGGAAGGGTTTATCATGGCAGTCCCCCAGCGTTTTCCCGCTCGGCGGCGGCACTTTGGCAGGCGCCGTCCTCACCCCGGCCAGGACCCGGGGGCGGTGCTGAGCGCTCGGCGGGGCCGCGGCGGCAGAAGCGCCGGGGGGGTGTCGCCTCGCCATGGCCAAGCACCACCCGGACCTCATCTTCTGCCGCAAGCAGGCGGGCGTCGGTCAGTGCCGGGGCTCGGCGGGGCCGGGACGGGAGGGGATGGGAGAGGACGGGAGGGCCTCCCCTCGGCCCTTCTCCCACCGCGGAGCGAGCGGGCGGCGCGTGTGCGGCCCGGAACCGCCGCTGGGCGCGCGCGGCAGTTAGGCCCGGCCGGGGGGGACGGGAGGGGGGGATACCTCCTTCCATCTCTCCCTCCTTCCATCTCTCCCTCCTTCCATCTCTCCCTCCTTCCATCATCTCTCCCTCCTTCCATCATCCCTCCCTTTCATCCCTCCCTCCCTTTCATTCCTTCCTCCCTCCTTCCCCTCCCTCCCTCCATCTCTCTTTTATTTTCCTTTTGTTTCTCTGCCTTGCCCTGCATTACAGGCCCAGCAGCATTTGGGAGCATCTTTCTGGCTGTGAGACAAGTTATCTACTATTATACCTTTAATACAGAGAACAAGATTTACCCTTGTCGCTTCTTGGTCAGAATTTGCCCAGTTGAGTCTTAAAGAACTCTTATACAAGACCAGAATGGGGGGTATCCCTTCCAGGTCTTTGTCAGCCCTTGGAGAAGCAAATCTAACAAGGGACTTGATGCAATATCTGTAACCACAAAATATTTGGCTACACTGTCCATAGGAAACCTCTTTTTAGAACACTTGGTGCTTCTAACCATCTGCCTATGTTGAAAATTAATCCCCTGACAAATCCTTTGTCTCTCAGACTTCAACTGAATCCCTGTGATTTTGTGAATGTGGACATCTGGTGTTAGGAACTCAATACTTACGGCATTTATCCACGTTCCTAACACCATTGTGAAGTTTCTTAGACAAGTTACAAGACTTCTAAGATACATTTAACTACTTTCATATTCTCAATAAGGCTATTTGGGCTACCTTAAAAAAACACTTTATTTTTTTTTCTCCCATTTAAACCAGTGTAAAAGCTCTGCCAAGACTGATGTACAGGATTCCCTTCATTCAGGCACATTGGCTGTGTTTGAAATGGAATAATGAATGTAGGTTTTTGTACTGCCAATGGGTGTCATTGTGCATTCACAGTGCATCCAAACCTTGATCTTGGTAAATGTCTCTAGGAGGATATATATTGTTTATTATAAATATGTTTGTATTTATGCTCAGCTCTTTCTGTGGTTTATCTGATCACTGCAGAAGATAATTATTTGACATTGAAGCTTTGTAGTTACTTAGATTTTTCTCCTGCTTCTGCCTCAACTAATTTTTTTTCTTCTCTCTGTTTTTTAACAGCAATTGGAAGACTTTGTGAAAAATGTAAGTATAGCTTCAACATACAGCTGCTTGAGAACATGGTGTTGTGGTTAAAGCATCCAAGTTGGATTCTGGTTTTGCTTTAACCACCAACTTGATGTCATTCTTTGAGAGAGCAACAGTTACCTGCATGTTGCAAGTGTAGCTCAAGGAGTACTTTAAAAGTTAGGAGCTCAAATGAACTGTCACAGAAAGGCAGTTCTAGGGTATGTGCTGCCAGCATTTCCAGTGGCTGAGGCTGTGGTGGGGCCTTGACTGGGGCCTTGGAATCTGTAATACAAAAATATCAGCCTGGTCATTTCACAGCGGGGGACAAAAATGCATTTTTGGAACCTGGCTTCATCATACCTTGAGAAAGGTTCCCTCCAGCTCTAGAAGGAGAAATGGAGGGAGAACCTCTAGAGTTAGAGCACGAAAAAAATCCCCACAGAATCAAATGCCAGTGCTCAGCTGCAAAAGGGAAGAAAGTGTATACTCTGTCATTAGATCCTTGTGGGGGAGCAAAACAAATAAGGTGAGTAGTTTGTCACTCAAAAATAGTATGAAAATAAGTACAGTGGGAGAAGAGCAGTTTGAAGCAAAAGAGGACCAGGCAGTGAAACAGATTCCCATTGGCAGTAGTTGAGGGCTGTCATGCTGGAGATTTAAGAGCAGGTTTTGTGAGCTGTTTGTGGGAGTCAGGATTAGATGCCTTGGGAACTGGTAATAGGATATGGAGCCTTTCATCCATAGGTCAGTGTTTTGGAGAAGGTCCAGCACAGCAGAAACTGTCAGTGGCATCTGATGGCTCCTTGCCTGTATGATATGAGTACTTGAATTTCACCCAGTTCCTTGTGAGAGAGCAAGAGCAACGCTGTGAAATAGTTATTTATGCCAGTTTGCCCTTTCTTTAGGCTTCTCACAGATGAAGGATTAGAGGGATCATGAGTACAGCCTCTTCTCATTAAGGGTAGTAACTCCATACTTTTGTTGATGTGGAACTCTGGGAGTAGCTTACACTGCTGCTTCTGTGTATGTAAGGACATTAGTCCTGTCAGTCCAGCACTTTTTTTTGCAACTGAAAAATCCAGAAGTTGGAGAGGAAAAGTAATGGTACAATCTAAGCAAGTGTTGGCTAATCACAAAAAAGTAACTTTGGGTTTTTTCTCTGATTGTGAGTGTATGAAGAGAATAAAAAAACCTCAAATGTTTCAGGCTACTGGCCCTTGTTCCTCTCAAGTCTTTGTGCAAATACAAAGTTGTGCCCTGTGCAAGATCCATTTCTGCAGTTCAGTTGCATTGCCTTTGAGTGTACAGGCAAGTTCTTTTACTAGGAAGCTTTTTTCTCTTTGATGTGGAGGTGGAGAAAGGGACATTCTGTAACCAGAGGCTCTGCTGTGCTTGCAGGTGATGGCAAATGTGTGATCTGCGACTCCTACGTGCGGCCCTGCACTCTGGTGCGCATTTGTGACGAGTGTAACTACGGCTCGTACCAGGGGCGCTGTGTGATCTGCGGGGGCCCGGGAGTGTCCGACGCCTACTACTGCAAGGAGTGCACCATCCAGGAAAAGGATGTATGTCATGCCAATGTCACTTAGTAGCCTATTGGAGCTGCTGGAATTAGTGTTGGGATGTGGGACACTTGGCACTGGTTTGCAGTACATTGTACTTTTCTTCCCTATTCTACCCGTGTTCCTCATGTTTGCAAAGCATTTTGAGGTATCGTAGCATTTTCAGGAGGGCGGTCCCATGGTGTAAAGGAGAGCACTCTGGACTCTGAATCCCAAGGACCTGAGTTGGAGTCTCAGTGGGACCGTCCCCTGGCAGTTCAAGCCTC
>JAWWEV010000043.1:48853388-48903646 GCA_035583235.1 Hafferia zeledoni
CAGTTCTGTGCACGCTGTGCCTCACCTAAAAAATCCACTGTGCAGGCTGGAAGGGCACACCCACGTGGGGAGAGCCCAAAGTCTGGCCATACATACGAGCATTTTGAGGTATCATAACTCTCTTCATCCCTGAGGATCTCTGACTATCTTGCACACTCAGCAGTCATTTCCTCCACACGCTGCTTGTTTCCACTTCACGTTGCTATCTTACTACTACCCAGCCTAGGTTTGACTGGGGTCAGAGATATTCCAGACACTGCACAGGCAGTGGCAGGAGCAGCTTCTCACTAGAAGTCCATTATCAGCCCCTGACCAAGGGCACATTCAGTACTGGAATCAAAACCTTTGTTTTCATTTGAATAGCATCATAAAGTAAGTCTTTAGTGTCCAGTGAGTGCTCTAGTAATTGTATTAAACAAGTCTAATGCCTCTTACATAATTTCAGTGGGATACAATTTATATTTTCTTATTCTTTTCTGGAATGGTCTATATTGTGGACATCTTTCTGCTAACACTTTTTGGTGTAATGGTCTCTTCTGTGTATGGTCAGTGCTATAATCTTGTGCTGAAGGACTGCACATGTGAAATAAGGCAGCTGTTCACCCCTTGTAAGGCTTTTGCTCATAATCCCACACAGTGAGTGCAGGATATGAAGAACTGCAGTGAAGTGTTAAGACCTTAGGAAAAAGCATCCTAATGACAGTGAAGAATGTGCTGAGAGAATGGTTCTGGTTGATTTACAGGAGTGTCCTCAGCTGAGTGAGTTGCTGGTTTAATTCTCTGCAGTGCCTGTTTTCTCTAGAGGCCTGCAGCTAAACCCAGGACAGGAACAGGCCCTCATTTGAATTTGGTCATTAGATCTAACAGGATCATAATCTTTTTTCATACCTAAATATGGATATAAGTGCTGTCATGGTGGTGCTGCCTCCTACTTCAGAAATGCAGTAAGAAACAGTAGTTTTGTCCACTTGCCTTTGGAACAAAGCCACCTGGCTTTATAAGTCATGAGTAAAGTAGGCTTGGTTATATTATCAATTCATATGGATACCCAACAGGTGTTTTTCATAACCTAAGCTCCCCTGTAGCTTATCATGTCTGGTTCAGGTGTGAAATAGCCAGCTGCTCTACAAGGGAAGACTGTAGAAAACATAGAGCTAGAGAAGAATGGCAGGTCTGGAGTATTTTCACACCTGGGTGAAGGTTGCTGTGACCGAAGACAGTTGCTCTGTAGCAGCAAACTCAAATGTTAGATATTGTTGCAGGTTTGAAACAGCAGATTTGATGTGATTGAGTTGTAGAGTTGAAAAGTGCTGGCACAAGTGTAAGGTGCCCAGAAGGGGAAAAATCAAGTATGCTGCTACCTGTTACAATTATGGTATCTGGTGCTGATGTGAATAAGAAAAATAGGGACAGAGCTCTCTACCTGAAGCTTTGACAGTCCAAGGTTTCAGCCACAGCATTTCCATCATTCTTAGAGAAACACTGGAAAATATGGTGAAGCAAGAAAGCAAATACTAAAATGGAGGGAGGAGGTGGAATGCTACTGGGCACAAGGCAAAGGGCCTGGTTACTCTTGATTCATTTGTTCTGATGGACAGAGAAGTAAAGAATTGTTTCAGCCCACTTTGATCTGCAGGTAAGGGCCAGAATCCCACCTTGTCACACAGTACACCTGTGACCTGGAAAAAGTAAGCTTTTCTTGGGGACAGGAGCATGCTCATGTGCTGCCTTCTTAGGAGGAGGTGGAGGAAGAATGAACAGAGCCCTGCAATAATGCTGTCAGGATTGTCTCAGGCTCCCTCGGATTGTGGGAGGCAAGACTTGGAAGAGTCCAAAGGAGACAGGAGCTAGAAATGGGTTGTGGCAGGAGTATGGGGGAGAGATGATTTCTGTTCTCCACCTCTCCTCTCCTGTTATTTCTACCATGCAGACCCTCCCCAGCAGATTATATCTCTGGCACAGGAGCTGGACACCTTGGGTGCAGATTCTACAGCATCTGAAATCTCTCCAGAGGCTTTCTAAATCTAATGCACTCAGGCTTACACATCAGCCAAGGACACGTGTTCTCTGCCTGCTGGGCCCCTGGCAGCTGCTGTGGCCAGCCACAACACTTTGCCATTAAGAATTATGCAGAGGCTGGGCTCAGGTGACCCATGAGCAAATGCTCCCTGCTACATCACGAGGTGGATCTATGATTTATTTTTTCAACCACACCTCTGAGGTGGATCTCCCCCACTCCTCTTGCTTTTCTTGTGGCTTTCTTCTCATCCCCTACTGGAATTCAGGCACAAGAATTTACCTGTGTAGCTGCTGTGGGTAGCTGTCCTCTCCCAAGATGACCATACAGCCTCTGCAGTAATCGTTCCAGGAAATAGGAGATTCAGTTCTGCTGTCACAGCTGAGGGCCTCCTATACACAAGAACAACCTGGTGACATCTAAAGCAGCAAAATTCTTTGTGGCTAAGGAGAGGAAAGGTTATTCCTCTAGGCCCTATAAATTCTGTGTATCCTAATTTAGAAAGAATTCAGTCTTGAGGCACTGAGCATCCTTTTCATTAAACTGCTGATGTTATATGAGCTGTTTTCCATCTCAGCCCTGAGGAAGAGAATGTCCTACAGTAATCCTGAAAAGGCATCCATACTCTTCTCTGTTCCACTGTCTTACTAGTAACCAGCACTGGAGGGCAGTTTGCCTGCACAGGTGTTTGAAAGCTGTGTTGAGGACAGGCCAAGGAGTGTGGGAACTGAGAACCTACAAGAACTGTGCAAGTGATGACATTGCTCTGTGTTTGCCCATGTCCTAACCTACATCTTCTCCTGTTACAGAGAGATGGTTGCCCGAAGATCGTCAACCTGGGCAGTTCCAAGACAGATCTTTTCTACGAAAGGAAAAAGTATGGCTTCAAGAAGAGGTGATCCTATCCGTACGTGGCTATACCTCCTGTTGAGTTGGCAAGAGGGTCTTGGAACATCTCTGGACTTTACTATTATTGAAAACCCATTGTTTTTTTTTTCTAAAGCAGTACAGATACAGTAGAATACTTGGGACTGGAGAAGTAACAGACTGAATGGGGACTAAAACCTGATCAAAACCAACGATCAGGGAGAGCAGATGAGGATTACTGTCTCTTGCCTTTGCAGAAGCTCTGCTAGTAGTTGCCTCAGCTCTCTACACAAAGCCTGGTGGGCAAGCACTTACACATGGAGGAGACCAGCTCAGTAAAAAGCCAGTGTCATTTCTGGGGTGGAGAAACCTTGTGGTTGTTCTTACCAGGCTATTTGAAATTCCCCCATGCATCTGTGTTGAAGAACAGAGCACCAATCCTATGTGTCTGCTTCCCTCCTCCCTTCCTCCAGTATATTTCCATGCTGCCCTGTTTTGTAAGGAACCTGCTCATGGCTGGTGCCTTCCTAGGGAGAGCACAGCTGTTCCGTATTTTCTTTGTCAGATTAATCCAAGGCCCTTTCTTGTAACCATTTCTGTAGGATGCATATCAATAAAGCTTTTTGTTTGGGGTTTTTATTTTTTGTGCAACAAGGATTTCTCTTTGGTCCATTCTGTGCCTGCCCTCTCTGGAGCTTTCTGGGGATGCTCAGGATTAGCCCAGCTAGCCCTGCACAATTGGTTATCTGGTTTCTGACAGTGTCTGCTTATGGCCACGTGACCTTGTTGCAAGGAGCTTCAGGGAACGGCTATTGCTTTTGTCTGCCTGTGATCCCAGCCACTGATCATTTTGTCCCGTAGCGTGAGGATCGCTGAGCTTGTAACCCTTATCCTGGCTAATGTGGCTGTGGATGTTGTTTCACCATGCAAACATCCAATCCCTTTCTAAAACCTACTAAGCTATTTGACTCGCTATCCTGTTCTTGTGAATAAGTTAAAGCCTTCCCTGCTGTAACGGGAAACCAACCATTGTGTTCTGGGCTATTGGCCTTATGCATGCTGGAAACCAGAGGCTGCTTGTTTGTCAAATACCAGTACAGACTAAAAGCAGTCTGTTGGCTCAGCAGAGATCTGGGAACAGGCGCCTTTGTGTAGAGACGGAACCGAGCTCCCTACGGGTGTGTACACGCCTCAGATGGTTAAATTAGGGTCCTAGCTCAGTGTGCCCTGTAGCCTTTAAAGTCCTCGTAGTCTGAGCAGAGTGTGTGCTACAGTCACAGGGTTGTCTTTGCACAGTCTTAGGGAACAGAGCTTGTTTTGTGCCTTTTCCAGGATTTCAGCCCTTCTGCTAACTCATCTGGCTTAAATGCCTCTTCTACCTGCTTCAGCTGTTTAGGTGTTTCAGATAGAAATGAAAACAAGCAGACAGGTTCTGATCATCCTTCCTTAAGAGTGAGTTTTGCCTTCTGCAGCTGGCATTAGCTATGCCTGGCCCTACATCTGTGTCAGCTGCTCCTCCCTCTCCTGCCCCAGCTATTAATTCTGTCAGGTGCTTTTTGCAGTCCTGAGAGAATCTGTATGTCATCTCCCCTGCACCATGGTTCCCCTACACAGCTTCTTGCTAATTTTTCACTAATGTCATGCCGTTTGCCAGGAGATTCAGAACCATCTGACTATTTGGTTATAGCAAACCCACTCTCCCAGAGTAGTTCTACCTGAATAAGCAACTGCCTCTTGCTCCTGCCTGGGAAGTCCATGTCAGAGCCATTATCAGCCATGTTAAATTCTGAATTTCTTTAAAGGCAGAGCATGACATGCAGATTTTTTTGTACCTGGAACTTTATCACTTCAACCAGAATTTATCACTTGCCCTCAGTCAGGCTGCCCAAATTATCACACTAGGAATGCAGAAGGTTTGTACAGGTTTTTTTTCCTTTCCTGGAAGTTTCAAAGTTGACAAAAATTTTTTTTGTGAACGTAGAGAGAAATGAAGTTAGGTATTATTTTTTTGTCTCAGAATTATTGTCCCCTGGTGCAGGGACCCCTAGAAGAGCTAATTTTAGAGCAGCCTTTGGTTGTAGTCATTTAGCAGGATCAGCCAGGCAGGGGTTGCTATAGAGATATGAGTTTCCCCATCCCTTCCCCCACCCCCAAAAATGGCTGAGCATACTTACTTTCTTGGCACTCCTGATGCCCTCATGCTGACTGCTGGATATATTGGTCTACGTTCTGAGAGTTAAGCTGCCATTTCTAGTTGTTCTGAGTCACTGGGCAGGTGGAGAAAGGAAGGGACAGGCTCTTTCCCCTTTGCCTTGTTTGCTCAGACAGCTCTGGGGAGAATGCCAAGTGCTGCTGGTGCTCAGATCAGTTCAGCGCTGCTGCCTTTCTGATACTTTCAGAGCATGGATGGGACATTGCCCTGAAGCTGCTAATTCAGACAAGGGTAATGGATACATATCAGTAGCCCTGAAAAACACAGCCTTGCTTGCTTGGTAATGGTTTACGTTCAGCAGTAAATTATACCCAAGCAGGGCACCTAGAAAATTGCAATATTTTTTTACCTAAATAGATTTGAAAGTACTTGTCCAGGAGAAGGAGATTGCCTTGCATGTACTCTGGAGAGCAGAGTACATGCTAAAAGGGCAAGCTTCCCCTCAGGGGAGAATCAGACAAGACACATCCTGCTGCTGTGTGCAGGCCAAGCTTGGAGGGGCTTCATCAGACCATGGAGTCTTAAAGCAGCCAGACTGAGGAGCTCCCTGGCTGCCAGCTGCAAAGCACTTTTGTGGCAACTGCAGGGAAGGGTGGAAGGGACAGGGACCACTTTGTCAGTGTGGCAGCTGAACCCCATGGTGCTGCCTGCAAATCCCTGAATGTATCTTCTTGCTGTTTCTTTTCTAAGTAGGTTTTGGGGATTTTTTCCCCTTTTTTTAATCAAAAGAATGTTGTGTAATCAGTGAAAAAAAATCCCTTCATATCAAATATTTACATTGAAGGAGAGAACATGGGACCTGTTGGCCTATTAAGTAATTGGCCTCTGTTGCCAGTACTAACAAGGCATTGCTGTGTTCTGAAATGTAGGTGTTCCTGTTACACACCCCTTCAGACACACTGCCAGCCACAGCTACCGCTGAGCTCAGCAAATAGCTCCCTAATACCTCCATCCTTTGAATCACCCAGACCTTGTCTTGACAAAGCCCTTGAGCCCCAAGCTTTTTGAAAAAAAACCAAACAAACCCCCAAAAAACAACAACAAAAAAGGAGTAGGTGGAAGCCTGGAGTCTGCCTGTGAGCTTTCACTGCAGGAGCTGCATGGACAAAATCTCTCTTCTGAAACCTTATCTGCATGGGAGCTGTTATTTTCTCATTACAGGCATCAGCTGGAGATGTTTGCCTTTTTTCAATAGGGGGAAAGAATTTTTCATTTCCTTGAGTTTGTCATGTGAATTGAGTGTACAGAGGATTCAGGGTATGGTGATGTTAATTACACCCCATTATAAGCTGCCTGCCCTTCCTTGGCATTAAATAACCCAGGCAAACGAGCTCAGTGCTGGCAGCTTGGCAGTTCTCCCCTCCCCGTGCGCACGTGATGCGGGAGCTTTGCCTTGACGTAATAGCCAAATGGCTGAGAGTGCAGGAGCAGATACTGTGACAGAATTCCTCTGCCTGCATGTGTACCAGGGCGACGCCATAATTAAAGGAGCACGGTCAAGGCACAGGTATTTTAAAGAGCCCTAATGTGTGACACCCTCTTAGTAATACCTTATTACAACAGTAATAGAATTTTAGAAATGTAATTGTCTTTTTTTTGCTTAATGATGCTGAAAATAGCTCAGTCGTTTTGATTTCCTGATCTCTGGCTGACAGCATGATTTTGTTTCCAGCAAAGAAAGGGAATAACAGAAAACAAAAGATGTGTTCTATTGTAACTAAATTACTTTTAAAGTATAAGTGATGAAAATAAGGCTGCTCGTAACAGCTCTCATAAATCTCATCTTCCCTCTTCCCCGAAAGAAAAAAAAAGCTTCGAAAACTTCAAAAGTTGTTGTTTTTCCCTTTAATTAGTGCAAAAATGAGCCAAACTGGCTGCTGTAATGCTGTAGGTGGGAAGGAGCTTTAACACATTTCTTAGTGTACGGCATTGGCTGGCCTCAAAATAAATGCTCTTCTGTGGCAAAGGCAGTGCGTGAGGTGAAGGGTTCCTGAGTGAGGGAGGACAAACCAAACCCAGAAGGATGCTGAGGACCATTGTGCAAAGGGGACAAGAGACAAACGGCATTTTTGCACTTGGGAGATGGTTGCCAGGCCAGCAACCTCTGTTGCAACAGGGACTGTGGTAATGCTTGGGTGAACAATACCGGTTCTCCCTCCCTGTGCTTGCGTCAGCGCTGGGGAAGATGCGGGACACATGGCTGGGAGAGCCTGGAAATGCCGGGTTTGGTGTCCCTTACACTAGCTCGGAGTTTTACTCTGTCAAAAGTTGCCTTATGTGTATCCAGAGAGACCTTTGCAAGTGTGCAAGGTGTGTGACCTTGGACTGTAAAATGCACGGCCTAGGGGTGAATTTTCTTCATTTTCCTGGAATTAGTAATGGATCTGGTTTAAAATACAGGGTGTGGAGCTGTGTGCGGAACCGAGTGCCTTCCGCCTGCCAGAGGGCAGGTGCAGCTCAGCCTTTGGGGATGCAGGTGCCCGCCACTGGCCCATGGCCCCAGGGCTGGCCGTCGCCTCGCAGTCCTTCCCCCGGCACCCACGTGGCCTCGAGCTCGAGCCCTTGCCGGCCCGGCCCGGCCCAGGGCAACGGGGACACCCGGGACAGACGGGACGGACAGGCCGCTCCGCCTCGGCCACTACATCTCCCGGCGGCCCCCGCGCCGGCACCGCCCTCCGCGCACGCCCCCTCAGGCTCATTGGCTGAGGCATCGCTCCAATCCGAAGGCGCCGCCGGGCCCGGCCAGCCAATGGGAGGGCTGTTGCTAACACGCCGCAGTTATTTTTAGCACGGCCGGCGCTCGCGCACCTTGCGGGTCTCTCGTCTCCGCCGCGGCCGGGCCGGCCCTTCGCTGGGGGCGGAGGCACACGGGCGTGCGGAGACAAAGTAGTCCGTGGGGCGGGGAGCGCGGGGCCGGGGGGCGGGTTCGCCATGTCACTCCTGCCCTCCCCGGCGTGACACCGGCGTGCTGGTGTTGGCCTTTGCCCCGTTGTGCCCGCCGGAGATAGGTCCGCAGCAACGGAGGGAGCCAGGGTCGCCCGTGGGTACCTCTCCCCGAGCTCTCTCGCTATAGCTGGGCCGGGGGCTCCTTCACGGGGGTATCTGCAAATGTGGCCGGGCCGTGCGGGGAACTGTCCCTTCGGGAGCTCCGGGGCCAGCCCTGCCACTGACCTGGGGCCTGCCGGCGCCCGTGGTGCGCGGGGCGGGGAACACAACGACCGGTCCTGTCCCTCCCCGCACCGTTGGATGGCCGAGCCCCCCCGGCGCCTCGGGCTAAGCCGCTTGGGAAAACACTCAGGTCAATCCCCCCTAAGCCCCGGGCTCCTTCCTTCCTCCCCCCGCCCTCGGAGCCGGGACACCCCCGTTGCCCGGGGCAGCAGCAGCGGGGCGGGCCCGGGCCCGTCCCGGGGCGCTGCGGCCGGCGGAGGGAGGGGGAAGTAGTCCCGGCCCGCCCCCCGACCGCATCACACGGGGCGGGAGCGGATCCCTGCGCCGAGGGGTTGCTAAGGGTGAAAGTTTGCCGTGAGTTGGCTCACTCGGGGCCAGGGCGCGGGCGGCTCCGGGGATACCGCACCGGCACCAGCACCGCACCACCAGGTCCGCCCCGCGCCCACGGGGACAAGGAACAGGGCAGAGCAGAGACCCGCCGGCAGCGCCCACGGCCCCCGCGACAGCCGCCGGCCCTGGAGCCGAGGACGAAGTAAGTGGGGCCGAGGGAGCGCCCCTCTGCCACACCCCTCCTCGGGCCGGCACCCCCAGCCCGCGTCCCCTCTGCGGGCTCGGCCTGAGGGGGCTCATCGCACCCCTCCCCGCGCGGGGCAGGCGATTTCCCCGTCCGTGGAGCCACCGTGCGACTGCGGCCCCCAGGGGGATTAATGGGGCTTCAGGGGACGGCGGGGGGGGGTGTGAAAGTCATTGGGTCGGGGACGCTTGGCAGTGCCCCAGGTGACCATTGTGTGCCTTTCACCCCAGTCTGAGGCGGGGGGAGCGGCAGCGGGATGTGGCTGAGCCCCAGCAGCCCCGAAAAGGGCAGGCTGGGCCCGGGGGCGGCGGCGGGCACCCTGGGCTGCCGGGGGTTGCCGCCGAGGTGTCCCCCTCCCCGCACGGCCGAGCCGGCCCCCGCGAGCTCCGGCAGGAGAAGGCCGGAGACAACAAAGACGCTGCCGGGGCTGGGCTGGGCTGCCCCCCCACGCCCCATCCCCCCTGACACCCCGATCCACGGTGCCCCGCCCGGTGTGCGGAGCCGGGAGCTCGCCCTTGGGGACATCTCCTGCATCCGAACGCGCTGTTGGGGACCTTGTTTGCGACCCCGCGTGCCCCTCCGGAGGGACGGGGACAGGCAGCGGGGGAGGATGGGGCGGAACGAAGGACGGGGGACTTGTGGCCTTTCGGGCTCCGTCCCGCAGCCGTGGAGCGGGGGGCGCAGCTGCGGGGTGGGGAGGCGCCCGCCCGTCCCTGAGGGAGGGAGGGGAAGGGAAGGGGCGAAGGGGGCGGCTGCCCGGCGGTCCCGGGCCGCGGGGCGTGTTCCCGGCCGTGGGCAGCGCCGGGAAGGGCGGGCGAGACTCAGCGCGCATGTGCCCTGGAAAATTTGGTGCCGTGCCCCGGCAGGGCCGCGCCGGGCCGGGCGCGGGGCGCGCCGGGAGCCGCAGTCCCCCAGAAGTAGGTCGCGGGGCGGGGAGGGCCGGCCAGGACTACAGCTCCCGGCGGGCCGGGGCACCGGCCATGGCCGCGGTGCCGGGGCCGCTCCGCTGCCGGGGGGCGGCGCTGGGAAGGGCCCCTCGATCCAGACGGGCGTGTCCCGCAGGCCGCGGGGGCCGCCGTCTGCCCCAGTCCCGGGGCGGCGGCCAGCTCGTTCTCGGGCCCGGAGCTCGGAGGGATACCCGCAAGGTCACCCGCCGGGTTGGTGTAGCCACGGGGAGAGGGCGTCGTTCCCGTGTTCGCTCTGCCCTGATACAAGTGGTGGTGTAGCTTCTCTCCCTCGGAACGCAGATAAACGGGGGATCTGAGGGGGCTCCTGCGTTCCCTCCGCAGAGCAGAGGAAAAGCCCTTTGTTCCCTGCCGGCACTTCGAGGTTCTGCCCATGTACAGTGAGCCTTTAGTTTGGAAATGCTGGCGTTTATGAAAGACTGCTTAGAATACCTCTTAAAATTGATATTTAGTAGTTTGTTGTCTCAGAGCCGTGCTGCTTCAGCTGACGTTTGGGGGGTTTTTATTTTTTTTTTAATTATCACATTTCAGTGCAGTAGAAAGAAATCGAGGGGATCCTACTGGAGCACATCTTACCCTGTCACCAACTTAAGGAGCCAGTGACTTTTTGTGCCTTCAGCAGGTATCAGTCATATGCCACTACCATGTCAGCTGTTGGTTTTGTTGGGCTAGTCAAGTTATCCATTTCATAACAGTCAAGATACAGAGTATTCCCTGTTCCCCATTAAAGAAGGGACGTAGTTCATAAAGAAAAGAAAAAAGAAGAGTGTATATAAATATAGATATATATAAATAAAATACAATTACGATTTTACTTCCTTGCTGCTTTCTGCAGAGGCTTGATGAAGATCTGGGGCTCCTCAATGTGTATTGAGACATTTGTGCTGCAGATAGGGTGGTAACAAATATTGGCCATTGTTCCTTTCCCAATCTGTAATTTCTGATTTCCTAATGGATTTTGGATCTGGATTAGAATTTGTCACGAGATTAAAAGATTACAAACTGGCTGTTCTCTCCCTGCTTAATTTGCTGGGATCCTGAGCTGTCTTTTCTTTCAAATGTCTCAAAGCCAAAGAAATGGGAGGGCTCCATGTAATCCCCCTTGGGGAAGTATAGGCCACATAAGCTCTTGTTAGGGTTTAGGTGTGCTCTTTCGGGGTTTACTTTATGCTGGTTTGTGTAGAAAAGGCTCCATCTCCATGCTGAGACTCTTGCCTTGTGCAAATGGCTTCTCCTCACTGATCTCCGAAAAACTGGTTGGTTATTTCTTTGGTGTTCCTTTGTTCTTACTTGAACTTGGTCAGGTCTTGGTGATCTACCAAAGTTTGTAATGTTACAGTAATTCCTTAAAGCAGGTTTTAAAAGGTGAGAGTTCTTTCTCACTCCCTCGTTTCAGTGTTTTTTTCTTGTTGCTGTATCAAACCCAGAGGGAATTCCTTCCAGAAATGGCCTTCTTGTTGGTGTACTTAAAGTGTGGGATCATCCTAAAACCAAGCCTTTGTGAACTCGGACTAGTACAGAAAAAGCTTGGGATCTGCACCCTCTTTACTTGCAATAAAGCCTCAAAATACTTGAGGGTTTCATTAAAATTTATTTAACCCTTCTTGTCTGCTAAAGTAGACCAAACAAACAAGAATGGTGAGCTTTTTTTTTCTTCCTTCTGACGTAGGCTGGGGTGGATACCTGGCTATGCTGCTGGGATTCCCAGTTTTCCAGGGGAATGCTGACAACGTAGTTTGTACTCCATCCTCACCCACAAATAATTGGCATATGTTGTAAGCATTGGCTTTAGTGCTGTGTGAGAGCATCCCTGAAGCCCATTTTAGGAAGGTGGTTGAACACAGTGTGTCTGTTTGAGCAAGGTGAGGGCAGCTGAAGATGGGGTGGCCTCTGACTAAGCTGCCAATTAAAAACTGGATATTCTTCTTCCCCTTGGAGAGGCGTGGAGGCTACTGGAAGTGTGCTTCCTCTTAAAATATCTGTGGGATTTGTCTTGTTTGGATGAATGACAGCATAATGTTGACCTACCTGGGGTTTTTTTTGTACCCAGACAAACACTGTTTGCAAATCTGTGTATAATGGGAGACTTCCCTGTTGTGGTTTTGCGTTGTGCTTTTGTGAGTTCTCTCCATTTTGGAGACTTCCTCACAAGGGAGGGAGAGAGAGAGGGAGGATTACTTCAGTCTTTGGCAAGCAATTTCAGTTTTTATTAAGTAGGTACCTGATCCTGGCAGAGCTCATCTTCCTGCTGTGCAGGGATAAGCGATGTGAACTGTAGTGGACAGGCTGTTGGCACGCTTGTATTTTGTGACCCCACACACAATTCCTGTCCCATTCTCCCCCCACAGCTGAATTAAACTGAGATTTTAGTCTTGTAGCTAGGCAGTCTCAACTGGATACACTTAATAAGATATGTGCCTGCCAGTCAAGGGCATAGTAAACCTGGGCTGGCAGCTGGTGCCTCAGCACCCTCCCTTGCTCCTTCTCGTCCCTTCTGCGCTTGTGCCAGCAGAACGTGGCACCCGGCACGGCCACCCAGCCTCCCAGAGGAGAGGCTGGCCCGTCCTGAGTATGAGCAGATCTCTGCACAGGCTGCTGAGCAAGTCACGAGGCTGTTCAGGTGCTGTGCTTGTGTTCTGGAGAGGCTGGTGCAGGTGAGCCGTGCTGGAAGCAGCTGAGTGTCAGGGCACAGAGAGCCGTGTTAGATGGGCTGAAATAGCTCTGCCAGAGCAGACACTTGCCTGCTGGGTTTCAGCAGCCATGCTTGAGTGTAATGCACGTACCTGCGTGTGGGTAGTAGCTGTACCCTTATTTCTTTTGAAAGAGGAGCAGGGAAGACTCCTTCTTGCCTCTGTTTTGAGAGCCAGTAGATTTGTGGTGACTCGCCTAGAGAGCTTTACTTCTTGTTAGTATTTGTGCAAAGTGCTCATTCTGCTTTTGTTCATGAAAAAGCATGATTGTTTATCTCAACAGGTGGAGGAGAGTTGTTGTGTTCTCTCATCTTCATCCATTCTTTTCGCTCTTTCCCTAGGTCTGTTTGGAGCCAAATCTTGTCTATGTTTCTGTCACTTTGTCACTTTTAATACACTGCCCTGACTTGCTTGCTGTGAAGAGAGTATGCATCTGGAGATCAAAGTTGCTCTTAACTTCATCATCTCATACCTGTACAACAAGCTTCCTCGGAGGCGGGCAGACCTGTTTGGTGAGGAGCTAGAACGCCTGCTGAAGAAGAAATATGAGGGTCACTGGTACCCAGAGAAACCTCTGAAGGGATCTGGCTATCGCTGTGTTCATATAGGGGAGACGGTGGATCCAGTGGTGGAGCTGGCGGCCAAGCGGAGCGGGCTGGCTGTGGAGGATGTGCGCGCCAACGTGCCAGAAGAGCTGAGTGTCTGGATTGATCCTTTTGAGGTTTCCTACCAGATTGGTGAGAAGGGCACTGTTAAGGTCCTCTACTTGGATGACAGCGAGGGCTGCAGTGCCCCAGAGCTGGACAAAGAAATCAAGAGCAGCTTCAACCCTGACGCCCAGGTATTTGTTCCCATTGGCAGCCAGGACAACTCGCTGTCCAACTCTCCGTCCCCCTCCTTCGGCCAGTCTCCCAGCCCCACCTTCATCCCTCGCTCTGCACAGCCCATCACTTTCACCACTGCCACCTTTGCTGCCACCAAGTTTGGCTCTACCAAGATGAAGAAGGGTGGAGGAGCCGGAGGAGGGGGTGGCGGAGCAGGGGCTGTGCAGCAGCCGAGAATGGTCAGGTCTCCCACCACCAACCTGCTGAAGCACAAGGGCCTCTCCCTGTCTATGCACTCTCTGAACTTCGTCGGGAGCTCTGGGAGCCAAGCCCCGCAGTCACAGCTCTCCCCCAATGCCAAGGAGTTCGTTTACAGCGGTGGGTCACCGGGAGCCAGCAGTCTCTTCTTTGATGGTGTTGCCAGTGAGAGCCAGGCCAGCAGCATCCCGCCAGCGTCGCAGTTCAACACCAGCACAGGTGGTACCTTTGATATGGCTCAGGTCTTCAGTGGCAGCACCAATAACCTCTTTTTGGAGAAGTCTCCCTTTGTGGAAGGACTCAGCTACAACCTGAATGCCATGCAGTATCCCAGCCAGTCCTTCCAGCCTGTCGTCCTGGCCAACTGAACACAAAGGAAGGAGAGTATTTTGGGGCTGGGAGGGAGGGGGGAAACAAGAACAAAGCAAACAAAAAAGAGGGAGAGAAAAGAAAAACAGAAATATACAGAAAATATTAAAATCTTATAAATATAGGTTCTTGGGAAAAGAGAGAGCTCAGTGTTGTTGCGCTGTGCTGGCAACGCTCCTGAAGCACTGAATTGTTTTTCAACTCAGTCCCTGTGCTGTTTTCCTACTCACTTTTTTACTCCTTAAAATGAGTCTTGGGATTTTTTTGGTTTATGTTCCCCCTTGCACCACCCCCTGCCCCGCGCTGGACACAGGGTCCTTCCACCTGAGTGTAGGGATGTCATCTTTGTACCACGGTGCTGGAAGGAGGGATGGGGAGAGGATGAGTCAATGTTGGTGGAGACATGCACACTCTTGTTGCGTGTTAGCCAGAACGGGTGGGTGAGCTTGCCTTTTCTGTTACAGCTCTGCATGTAGACAGAGAGCATCTACTCGCTGTGCCCACAGGCACAGACCGTTGTGCTGCTGTGGCTCCAGCCCGAGCTGGCGCCAGCTGTTCTGTGTGCTGAAAAAAACTAACTCTTCTCCTTGACCGTCTCCCAGCACATTGCAGGCAGAGCAGAGCTTTACCCTGAAATGGCTTCTTCCCGCTCCCTTCCTCATCTGCAGTTGCAGCCGTGGCTACAGGGGGACAGTGCTTTGAGCTGAGTGGCTCTGGTGACTGCCCACTATGTGCACCTGAGTGAAGGGGCCTTTGCTGTGCTTTTTCTGAGCTGCCTGGTCAGTCTGGGTGACAGCCCTGTGGTGTAGAAACACCACCTGCTTGTCTCTGTGGCCTGGGGGAGGTGGCACTGAACCAGCCACTTGGATTCTGTCCCCACTTCCCAGAGGTTCTGCCCAGCAGCACGGGCCAGCATCCACCTGGAGTGGCCTCTGAGGTCAGAGTTCTCATTCTCTGCTGTGAATTCATCTTCTTAACTTTGAGAGGGAGTTCCTTTCTTTTTAGCGAGGCAGCACAACTTTTGAAGAAGAGAAAGGGTGATGTTGAATCTGCTGTTTTGAGTGGTAGCATAAAGGGTTTGTGCTTTCAGCCAGGCAGGCACCAGACCAAATCCCTTCACCTGCCCTTATGGAGGAGCATGAGGAGGTGGCTGATGTGGTGCAAAAGGGAAGCACCTAGCATAAATTCTTGATTGCAGCCAGATCACATAAGCACAGACCAAAGGTGAGTGGCCATCCCAACACATGAATGTATGGTGCCTCTTCCCAGCAGGACTGGGATCTGGGAATGCCCCTGCAGCTTTCCCCAGGGTGATGTGCTGCAGTCAGGCAGTAGTGACTTTTCAGCTTGGTGACTTCTGTGTCAAGGACTCCAAGACCCACCTTCACAGGAAGCCAAAGGAGGGCTGCTGCATGCCCAGGAAGGATGGAGGCCCTCTAGATGGGAAGGGAGGTCTCCTTGGAGGCTGTTGTGTGAGTGTGGAAGTGTGCAGAAGAGAGATGGAGATTATGAAACTCCAGTCTTTTAAGTTCTCCATTGAAAAGAAAAATAAGCTTTTTGCTGCCTCCCAGACTTGAGGATTGGTTTTCTTTTAATGATGTTTCTGGAGCACATTCTGAAACCCACTCCCCCTGCACTTCTGGAACCAACGTGCTCTTTCATGAAATCCCTGTTTCAAGTGATATGAGCTTGACCTCATGCTTTTTCTGCTGCCTTTCCCTTGAGCTGAGATGGAGGCATTCCAGCCTTCTTGTACTTGTGTTGCCAGTGAGCTTTTGCAGAAGGTAACGGGCTGTCCCAGGGAAACTGCCACTGCCTGGAGCTCTTCAAGGAGAGTTTCCAGCGCACCCTTCGCCGTGATGGGGCGCACAGTCCTGATGATGTGCCCTGCATGGATTCCCAAAAATGCTGCTTGCCACTGAGCTATGACCAACGTGGTGAGGAGAGGCAAAGACCAACCAGCTTCCCCAGAGTCAGTGCCCACAGCCTCAACCCTGCAGTTTTCCAGACTAGGGCAAGTTGCTGAGGAATGGCCCAGCTGTTGGGTTTCCCTTTTTTCTTCTTTTTATTAACCCTTCACTTAGAGGTGTTACCACTGCCACCTAGTCCTCCCTGGCACGGTGCTGCTGGGTGCACTCTCTCTGCTGCACTAGACTCTGAGGGGTGCTCAGCCCCTGATGGCAGGACCTGGTCCAGTTGCCCCCCCACTGTCCCCACATCTGGCAAAGCCACGTGTGAGCCACTGCCACAGGACAGCGTTCTCTCTTCCAGCACAAGGAGGGAGGAGAGAGGTGGGGACACCCCCGGCCACCTGCTTGTGTGTGTGAAGCTTTGATGCCGCTTTACCCTGCCACACATATTATACCTGCTTTAAAAATAGTGGTGTGAGTGGAAGGAGGAAAAGAGGAGGGACCAACCTCTTTGTATCTTAAAAGGAAAAAAGCGTGCTTCAGAAATGTTCCTCCAGCGTCAGGCAGCAGCGGAAACTAACGGCCTTTTCAGGTCTTTTCTAGTCTTGGATGTAGGCGTTCAGCTTCAATTTTATTTTTTAAAAACCTGCACTAATTTACCTGGTTTCTTAGGAAGAGAAGAAAGAAGATTTTTTTTTAAACTTTTATTTTTTATGGGTTTGTGTTCTTTTTGTTGACGTCTGTTTGTATTGAATAATTTGCTACATTTGTAAAATGTAAGAGGTATATATAATATATGTATATTTCTAACGTAAAAAACTGTAATTTTTTTCTTTTCAAGATTTTTTCTTAAAAGAGGAGAGAAAACAATATTTTTTCAGGAAAAAAACTTTAAAAAAAAAAGAAGTGGTGAGGATTCCTTTCTCCTCACTCAGCCTCCCTCCTTTTCCTCCTGCCCTTCTCCAAGGAGTGAATCGTCAGTTGCCTTGTGGGAGAGGAGTGAAGGAGGACAGAAGTCTGTATGTCTCCCAAGTGGAGGGTTTCTGAGTGTGCTCTGCTTGGGTTTCTTTTGGAGAGGGTGGCTACTGAGAGGGGGAGCCAGGGGGTTGCTGTCTCTTTCTTTTTTTTCTTCTTTTTTTTTTTTTTCTTTAGCGAAGGAGGAATACAATCAGAGTTTTGTATTCAGAATGTTGTGCAATATTTTGGAACGGGACATTGGTGTGTCTAGAGATTTAGTTAAAAACAAAAAAAAAACCCCACAAAAAGGTTGATCAAATCTGTACAGTTTCTATTGTTCCAGATTTTTTTAAGTTTGTATTAAAAGCATGATATAATAACTGGTTGTTGTGTGGTGTGTGCTCAGTGGGGAGAGAACGCCTCTGTTGTGCCTGGTTTTGGGTGAGAGGGATGCGGCCGCTTCCAGCTGAACTGGCGCTCAGTGTCAGCCTCTGCAGGCAAGGGCGCTGCTTTGGGTGTGCGAGGCACAGGTTTCACAGCATTAGGAATAGCTTGGTGGTGCCCAGGCTTGTGCAACACAGCCAGGGCAGCTGTCTCGGTGACCTCTCCCACTGCCAAGAATAGCAGCACATAGGAAAAAGTGGCAATGTGCCTGGCATCCCTTGTCATGCCGTGATTCAGCTCCCTGTGCTGGGGGGCTGGAGAGATGGCTCTTCTCCCTGCGGGAGAGGAGGGAACTGGATGCCTTTGGTGTTTGTTGCTTCAGGCAGCTGGCCGGGGCCATCACCTGTGGGGCCAGGCTGGAAGCCCCCGGTATCACTGCAGTGGGTAGATGAAGCTTTCCTAGGCAGTGCTTCCTGCAGAGGCGGGTGCTGGTTTTGGGTTGATTCCTTTCCCCTCTGTGCAAACCAGTTTGAGTTTATCCTGGGCCAGCTGGGGTACTTGCTAAGCTAAGGAAACATCCAGGTGCACGTTCAGGCCCTGTCCCCCGCTGCTGTGGACGTTCATCCGAGGTGACTTCCCATAGCAGGGTGGGCTTGAGGCTGGATAGGAGAACATGCAGCAATGACGAAGGTCTGATTTTTTTCCTTCTAACCTCTCACTGCTCAGCTTTAACCAGAATTTCTGTTGGAGGGAGCAGCTCCTTTTTAGCAAAAGGAGATGAGATGGCCCCTCCGCCTGCAGAAGGTGCTGAAATGCCTGTCACACCCTACATGTGCCGATGGCCGTGTGACCCAGCTTCCCCAGCCCCATCGCGATCCTGCTGCTCAAGGGGCGGCTTGCAGCTCCCCACACTGCCTCCTTAAAAAGCTGTTGAAGGGAGCTGCTCTGAATGTCCTTGAGGAAACCAAACACGGAGCTGGAGCTGACTCCCACTAGCATCCTTACCCATGCCCCCTCAGCTCCTCTAGCCTAAATTTCTTCCTGGAAGAGCTCACTGTGCCCTTGGCTTTGTGAGCCCCGCGAGCTGGGCTGCTGCTTGTGCCTGCTGTGTGCCATGTGACTGTCACACTCCACTAGGCAACAAAACTATTTTTTCCCCTTTGTGTCTCAAACCCCTTGTAATCATTTATCTAAAGCATGCACAAACGCTTACCCTTAGACATGTTTTTGGAAATGGAAAATCGAGGGCAACTATGTGCCTTCCTGATCCTTGCTTCACATTTGCTCGGCTATGACGCAGGGAGGCATGGAGCCTTTCCCTTTTTGGGCACAGGTGGGGCCTGGAGTTGGTTTACAGCTGATAGCTGCACAGCCTGGGCAGGGATTAGGGAAGTTTAGTATAGCCTTGTTCCTCCCGAGATATTTGCCACTGTGCTGTGCTGGGGAGCCTGACGGTGTGAGGAGCTGAACCCCCTGCTAGAAGCAGAGTGCAGGGACAGGCGCTGCCTTCCATCAGCCTTCAGAGAGGAGAGGTGCTGAAGGTGCATGTTCGGCCAGTGCAGGGTAGTGCCTGGGTGTGGGAGTGTTTGCCGGGTGTTTGGACAGTGAATGAGTCGGTCCCTGAGGAGCGTGCTCCAGCAAGGCACGGCAACAAGATGGGACTTGTCTCCTGAAACCTCCAAAGCGAGGGGCGTGGGGGTGTTGTTTAGACACTCGTCAGAGGGGACTCCGTTATTAAGAAGAAAACTTGCAACTTGAGTCACCGAGCAGGCGGGCTCCTACCTGAAAGGAGGAGACAGCTTGGGTACAAAGTGCCACACTTCAGCTTTAGTCTTTTCAGTCTGTGACAGCAGCAGTTTCTGACTCGAGGCTGTTCGAGGAGAGGGAGAGGGCTGACTCCCAGAGGAAAGCCTTATGCAAGTATGAAAGGCCATTCCCTGGACTGAGTTTAAAATACGGGCCCAGCAAAACAGCCTGAGTTTGGTCCAACAGGAGAGCATCTCCCACTGCCCCAGAGCCTCTCGGAGACTTGGGATTATGGGGATTGAATAACATATGGCACAGGCGCCGCCAACAGCGGGTGCCTGCCTGTGTCCCAGCACTTGCTGACATGCCAGGACTAAGAGGTGGAAAAATACCACTGGTGAGAGGGCCAGGACCTGCTGAGTCCTTGGCATCCCTGAGGAGTTTTCCTGCCAATGCCACCTGCTCCCTGCTCACATGGCTGTGGCACCAGCACTGCCCATGGCCCCAGCGGGTGTGAGGGGTAAGGCTGACACCACGGTCACAGAGGGACAGACGGGTCTTTCCACCCTACATCTTCCTGCACTGGAGCACAGGCACCAGCCCAGGAGCAGGCTGTGGCCAAGGTTAGCAGCCTGCAAAACCTTGAGCTTTTTACTTTGGTTTCTGTGGCGAGGCTCCAAGGCAAACACAGCCAGGAACATGTTCACCCCAGGCCTTGCAGAGCTGTTCTTCCACTGTCCCCCCCGCCACTGCTGCCTGTGTCATCACCTTCAGAAACCTCATCTTTTTATAAAGTTGCTGAAAAATTAAGCTCTTACCCGAGCCCCAAGACATGCTGGTGAAGGATAAAGCCCACCTGGCGCATGGTGCTTTTGAGTTGTACTGGTCAGCAAAGGGCACATTTTGTGTGTGGCTATTGCCAGTAGCAAAAATGACTCCAGTGTGGTCCATGTGTGTGCCAGGAAGGAACGTGATCTTTTTTTCCTCAAGAAGCGCTCAGAGGCACAACAGTGAGGTAGGAAAAGAGGATCTCGTGAAGATTTGGGGTCAAATTTTGCCTCTTTGCCTTGGGGAGGGGCAGGGAATGGTACAGGTGGAGCAGTGGGGGGAACACACTCCCTCTTCACTGAATGCTGAGGAAGGCAAGTGTGGTCCCCATGTTATTCTGCAGTGGCTGAGATCTAGTTGAGAGGGGCGGTTCTGCTTATTTTTTTTGGCCTTGGCTGCTGGCGCAGCTTGACTGCTGAAAGGAAGCAGATCCTCAGGAGGGAGCATGTCCCTCCCACTTGGCAGGGTGTTTCCACCAAGGACAAAGTTTTCCTTCGAGTGAATCAGCCAGAAACTGCTTGCAGAAGGTGCAGCTGGGGCTTTCATCAGAAAAAACCCCAAATGACCCACACAAGGTGATGCATGGGGAGGGCAATGGGCGATGTTACTGCAGCAGGAAATGCTTCTTTCTTGGGCCTCAGTTGCACAGCTCAGCGAATTCATGCAAGGGCCACGTCCAGCTTCCCTTCAAAACAGGCGTTCTTGCATTTCCTGATCTTCCTGCTGTGGGTTCAGTGTCAACATGTGCTGCTGTGTGTTCCCACAGAGCATGAGCCACGTCACAGCAGGCCTCGGGCGCCTTTCCAAGATCTACCAAGGTCATCCTCTGTCCCTGCCCATGCCCAGCAGCGCTGTGTGGCACCCAGCTGCAGCCAGGAGGACACACCAGACGTCACCCACGACATCCAAAGTGGCAGCACTCACACAATCCACTGGGCACGTGAGGGGCACACAGAAAAACCAGGGGGAACCAAAGAGACCTCATCTGCCAGGGGAACACTGGGGTTTGCACAGCACAGATCAGGTGTATAAAACCATGCAAGAGAGACCTCACTTGGTTCTTCAAATGGGAAATTTGGCCATTGAGATTACCCAACTGATACAAAGTCAGATAAGAAAGACTATTTTCTTCTTCATTTTTAATGGAATTATTGTCTTCTCCAAAGGCACAGTACTCTTTGAAAAATATTATTTTCCTTCATGGAGATACTTGTTATGCGAATATTTTTGACCAGACACTGAACATAAGTTGAAAACTTTCCAACGTCAATGGTTACAGAGGTGAGAGTGAGGACTACAACAGCTCCATAGCATCTAACCAGCAGATACTTCATCAGTCATATTAAACTACTATACATTGCAGGTCAAAGCCAGTGACCACATCTCTTTGTGAACACACAGACATCACCACACAGCTGAGGAAATTCTTCTGCTTTATATTTTTAAGAAAAAAACTCCAGGCTTCCCAATGTGCACCTCAGAATGCTATGGAAGGACCCGAGTCCATCCAAATAGTGTTTTATATCATGGGATTCCTGAGACTGAATTGTTGACTTTCCTGAGTGCCAACAGTAACTACCAGGAGCTTCTCTGGGGCCCTGTGGATCTTCCAGCAGCTGATTGATCTCCACCTGTGATGGAGCTTCCCTGGAAAGCAGGATGAACTGGTTGAACGAGGTTGTCTGAGGACCACAACAGTAATCTGCAAAGCATCACTAAGAAGTGGAGGTCTGTGTTAGTAACTGTGTGCTGACCCTTCCCTTGCCGGGCCAGTAGAGCTTCATAGTCCAGAACTGGTTGGAGCTGGACACCTTCTTTTAACATACCTGGAGTGTGCTGCAAAGTGGCACGAGTGTCTTCTCCGGGGCTGTTCTGCCCTTGTAGGGCTGCAAGAGCTGGTGGGAGTGGTCCATTACCATGAGGAAGCCACAAAAGCCAGACCATAGCACTCCAGTGGAGAAGACCATGTCACCTCAGTGGTGTGGCAAAGCTTCCCACAAAGGAAGGTGCTTTTTGGCTTCCACAGCTCAGGAGGTAAAAGGGCAAGGGGAGAGGGTGTCACTGTGTTTGCCCGGTTGACAAAACCCCACTGATTTTATCCAGTGAGTGTTTGTTGACCTTGACAGAACTGGCAGAGGCTGTGACCTCACAAAAAAAATCAACCCAAACCCTTCCTGGGTATTTTTCTGTGATACAACTCTGTTCAGGAAGGTAGGGTTAGCAAGGGGACCCCCATTTGTTTCGTTGTCTTTAATGTCGTCCCCTCTCCCTGCAAGGTCTGCAGACAAAAATGGGTCTCCACCACAGGCAGTGGATCCTGTGCCTGTTTCCTCTGTTCCTGTGCCTGGTGAGGTGGTTGGCCACCCTTTTCACCTGGAGATACTGGTGGAGGAAGTGGTAATTGCTCCCCTGGAGGGAGTCCCATTTCCTCCTGGAGGTAATTGTCACTTGGCAGGATCTTACTCATCTTGTGGTGGCAAGGGCTGGCTTTCCAGGCCCTTCCACCAGCAAAGCAGGCTGCAGTGCCGTGGCACTCCACCTCGCAGACACTTAAAAGCCTCTTCCCTAGGGACACAGCTGTCTTTACTCCTGCCTGGAGCCTGCCCTGCCAAAGGTTCATTCCTGCTGGGTGAATGCTGGCCTCTTCAAGGCCAGGCAAAGCAGGTTCAGTCTCAGGTAGTTACACACTCAAACTGGCCCACAAATGGGTTTGTCTGCTCTGCCTTGTGGATGTTGTTCACCAAGCAGACTGGAAAGGAAGGTGAACAGATACAACTGCACCTCTGTAATGTTTGCTGTTACATGCACCTGCTACCAAAGGCTATAGGAAGACCCCAAGAGTATGGAAGGGTTTCCCAGCTCTCTGGATATGATACCAGCTAATGCCACCATGGGTGCTGCATTCTCCAGGATGAGAGCTCATTCACCTGGAGAATTTGGGAAGCATCCTTCTCCAGGGACCTGTCCTCCTCCTCTCCCTCATCTCTCTAATCTTCCTTGCTCCAAAGGATTATTTCCCCTAAACACTGTGGCCTGGTCCTGGGAGCAAACAGCAGCAAGCAGTAGGGTGCAAGAGGGAGTTCTGCCACCAGCAAGCAGCCCTATCTCTCCATGTAGTACCTTTGCCTCCTGCTGAGCCCATTCACCCCTGTGGCATTCACCTGTGACCAGCTGATTCCCTTTTCCCCCTCCTCCATAGCTCTTCCCAGACTTCTGCACTGCCTAGACATGCCTTGCCTGGCTGGCAATGGCTGCCCTCCATGCAGCAGAACAGGACTTACAAAGATGTGGGCACGGGCACATGGCTGTGGGAGCTTGTCGCTGCACTGTAGTGTGGGGGGCTTCAAGATCAGCAGGAGCGCTGGCTCACACTGGCCCATCTTGGAGCAGTTGGCTTGGCTGGCAGAGGCATCCCTGCTCTATTAGTGCTGCTGCAATAGCCCAATTAGTAGCTCAGGTGTTGCCACAGTCTTTGGCTCCAGCCCAAGAGCTAATGACGAAGCAGGTGGCAGATGCAAGGATGGCAGAAGCGTGGCTGGAGATGAGAGGAGGGCATTTGGGATAGCTTGTTGAGACCAGTCTTTGCTGACCAGCTGGGTAATGGATTTTTGAAAGGTGTGTTTTGCTTTGCAGAAGTCTCCAAAAAAGCCTTCAACCTTTGAAGAATGCTGCAGCTGTATTTGGCTGTGCCACCCCACCCAGGATGTCCAAAATTATCTTGAGATTACATCAATGACTATAGCTGTGACCACCAGTTTACAGCAGGAGTAAGTCCCAGAGGCATTTCATCATAAGCAAAGTGGCAATGGGGCATTGACATGCCATGAATGTTGATGCACTTTGATGATAGAGGGGAATAAATGTCATTTTCTGATGAAAGCAGCTGTGTCTTGCCAAATCCCCACAGTGCGTGTCTACCACAAATGTCCTGAGGCACTTGGGAACTACAGATCCCAAAGCAAAGCTGTGGAGGCAAGATAGGAGGGAGGAGAGGAGAGGCTGAAGAGTGGTGGTGGTAACTCTGGAAGTGTAGAGGCAGTGCAACAAAAAACGTGCAACTTGACACGCAGCAAGAGCTTGAGGAGCTTTTTCCAAGCAGGTTGAAGAACTGGTTAAAAAGAAGCTTAGAGCTATGACCAAAGAAGCTGTTGATGCAGCTTGACTCTTGCTGTGGTTTCAGAAGCAGAAGTTTGTATGTTCTTTGTAGGCAAACAGGATTATGTCAAACTACCTAATGCCATCATTCAGTTCGCTTACTAATGGAAACATTGAGTACAGGCTAATTACTGGAGCCAAAAAGAGAGGCAGGTTTTTTGATCACCATTCCGTGTTATCTACAAGTACAAACTGCTCCTGCAACTCCCTGTATAAAGCAGCAGTATAGATGCAGCTTTGCTTGCTTACGCTCATGGGGGAGTCACCGTGAGTGGACCCTCTGAATCTTTTCCATCCCAAGCTCCTGTCCTTGCCATCCTTCCGCAGGGCCTGTTTCTGCTTCTGCTGCACTCAGTATCAGATCTGACTTCTGTGAGAGCATTGCAGCTCTTGGGTGTCAATCCCTCAGTGGGCTGCAAAGAAAAGGAGGCAAAAGGTCTGTCCTTGCTTTTGTATGCACTATGTTGGTGCTTTTTCACCCAATGGCTCCAGAAACACCTTCAAGACTACCCATTGCTGCTGAAATACAGACCCATCTTGGAAAGAGCTGTGTGACAGTGGGTGTCACATTTTGTAGTAATAACAATAATTTTGTTCTAATACCATGTCATGGTAGGGAAGACAGAAATGACTAATTAAAATGTTGTGGACATAGTCAAGTCATGAGATCATTACTCAAGCGCAATTTAGCTGAGAAGCTGCAATTCACAGCTCTGCTATTACAAAAATACCACAGGACACAATTCAGCAGACATTGTTGCCAAGGGTGTCAGCATCCCACCTGAAAGCAGCTCCAGGCTACCCACCACCCAGCCTGGGCATTGTTTCGGAGCCATCCACTGCGGGATCCCAAGAGGCTGGTGCCAATTCCAGCAACCATATTTTTTTTCTAACCTTCCATGCAGGCACAAGGTGTCTCAGCTTGCAAACAGGCTCTTAGCTCAGTGTGGCCTTGCTCCAAATCAGGGTAACACTATCAGCGACGGGAACCAGAATTTCAACGCCCTACTGTTCCTCATGTAGATACTTCTTCATTCCTTACATAATTTTGCAACTGGTGTTCTCTCTCCTGAGCCATCTCCACATTCTCTAATGAGGAAAATGATGAAGAAACTGCTTCATAATGAAGGGAGAGGCCCAAGAGAACAGGTTGGTTCTTGTTAGCTGGGGGTCAAAGCGGACTCTACATAGCCCCTAAGCATGTCCCATCACTGCAGTGAAGGCCCCAAGGCATGCAGGGCTGTTGCATTTGGACTTCAGACAGCAGAGGGAAGACAGGCTATTAAACATCAGCCCCTAAGGGCCTGATGTAGACTGGCGGGAGATCTGTTCCTGAAGCACTTGCAGCAGCTGTAATCCCTCCCCTCCTGTGGCAGTCCCTGCTTTTACAGCTGTAGCAACAAGTAGCTGAGGTCTAGTGTGGCGGAGCTGCGTGGGAGGAGGGTCTGGCTGTGAGCTGCAGATGGGCTTGGAGCCCACGGTCTGGAGTAGAAATGGAGTTTGGGGCTGTATTAAAGGTTGCATAAGTTGGAGGGCTCTTTTATTGACAGCTCCAGCACCACTTAGGCTAGTGGCCACCAGTGACTGGTAAGTGAAGGGGGAAGAGCAATGAGGCAGTGAGGGGAGAAGGAAAAGGACAAGGAAAAGGACAAGGCAAAATAAAGCCAAAAATAAAAGTCTATCCAAGCAAAGGAGATGGAGGGAGAGCAAATCATTGAGTAATATAAAGGGAGAGATGGAAGAGAGACAGCAGCCCTCCAGAAGAGAGAGGCAGGAAAAAGCTGGGTGTGGAGAGGACATTGGGTCCCATACCTGGCACAATTCTCTCCTGTCTTGGAAAAGATGAGCCTGGCTTTTTCTAGAAATGCTTAGTGGGCAATTAGAACAAATACCTTCTCTGATACATTCTGTGACACTGTGAAGCTAAATGATATATTTTTTAAAGGAGAGAAAAAGTGATCTTGTGTGGGCTTGAGGGGGCACCTCACCCCTGTGAAAAGACCCTCCCTGAGAGGTTAATGCAGGCCAGGTCTCTGCAGGAGGCAGCAGAAGCAGCCAGGCTCTGGGGAAGAGCTGTTTTGGTCCTGAGGGGCCTGATCCAAAGGAAGGGAAAATTATGGACATATCCTGGCAGCTCAGGGCCCTGCAAGCAGTGAAAGCAGCTCTGTGCTTTTGCTATCTGATGAAGATTGCAGACGCTGCCTCTGCTTTGGGCCAGAAAACATTACTTTTGTGAGGGAACACAGACAAGATCGTCCATCCAGCTGGCCTGCACGTGGTCCCCTTGCAAAACTCTGCTCTGCTCTCTCAGCTCCTCACACTGCCTGCCAGTGCAGACATCATGCTCACCAGTGACGCCTCCTTTTCCATACGCTAGAAATGCCCGGTCTTGCCTCAGCTTGGCCAGCAGCAGCTCCTCAAACTTCCTGCCAAGGTTGGCTGTTGTTACTACCTCTCCTTAGTGGGACAGGATGGTGAGGCTCAGCCTAAGCACAGTGTGTGCCTGGTGCCTCAGTTGGTGCCAGCAGGATGCAGGGGGAGAATGAGTTTCCCTGAGTCTGGATTCATTCATAGGCCAGCAGCCTTGCAGTGGGTTTAGCTGAATGATATGGAGCCAGGAAGGACATGCACTGGGACTTACTCATTTCTCTGGGATGTCAGACCTAATGGAAAACAGCACAGAGTAGTTAGAATATGCCATAAATATTTACTAGCTAAGGCATCCATTTTGCCAACAGCTGTTAGAAGTCCATAGCTGCCTGAAATTTCAGATTGGACTCCAGTTCCTGCTCCAGCACCAGGAGAACCCAAGCACCATCCTGGAGGCTCCAGGTCATGCCTTCTTAAAGGAGGTGACTGCATGGCTGTCAAACACGCCCCAGGCCTGCCCATTCCCTGGGCGACAACAGGCACCTCCTCTGAATCACTTTTCCTTTGTGAACATGGAAATAGTCCCGTGTGGTTTGCGACTGGGATGAGCTGCATTGCTGTCCCTGCTGATGGGGGGCTGCTGCGAAATGCCAAGGTTTCCCTTGCTCTGGGAGAAGCTAACAGGGTCTCAGCCTTTCTTTCAGCAGTAGGCCCTCCACGTGTAAACTCCAGGGTCCAGCTGCACGTTCCCTCTCAGCCCGCGCAGCACAGGCACGTGGCTGGCGCTTAGGAGACACACTTTAAATAACCACACCACAGTGACTCATGCCTTACCCAAGGCAGTCTGGCTGCTGGCATATAAAGCATGAAAGCCAGTGATCTTTGGAAGAAGAGAGGATCCTACAGTGAGCAGACATATGGTTCAGTTCCTGGCCAGAAGGTGGGAGGGGTGGAAGTGTTTCTAGATGAGATAGGCTGGGAGGCTGAGGCTCACAGGTCCAGAGCAGTGGCCTCCCCACTGCTGCCCAACTCTGTCCTCCTGACCTGCTGTTACATGTGCAACCCCTTGCCTCTGGAATTTTCCTGAGCTAGCAGTTTTCAGAGCTGGGGAGGCTAAGGGAGGTAGGGAAAAAGCACGTGGGAGCAGTGCCTGAGCCCTGCGTGGCTGACATGGTGGGACGTGGAGTGCTCTTTTGCCCTTTGCAATGTTTGTCCTGTAGCACTGAGGCGGCAGAAAAGGGCAGGCAGTTCTGATGGTTCCACTGGACCTTCACCTTTTCCTCCAGCACTTGAATTATCTTCCATTTCCCCGGCCCCCACCAGTCCCATCACTGCTTTTCTCACCCTGCCTCCCCTCAAAACTCTCACCATTTACTCAGTCTCCTCCTCACACCATTTTCCTTCAGCACTGTCCCTTCCTACATTGCCTGTCCCTTTCCTCCCCCAGACCTGTCCTCCCACACCTCCTGCTCTCATCTTCTGAGCTCCCCTCCCACAGAGCTGCTCTGCAATTCCTGTTCTCTGCTTCCCTGTGCCATTTCTGCATCCCTCCCTCCTCCCTCACTGATGGAGGTCACATCTTCCCCTCTGGAAAACAGTCACCTCTTGGGACCTAATGTGGCGTTTCCCACAGCTCTCCCCACAGCCCCCAACCTGTTCCCACAGCTGTTTCCCAAGAAGCCCCACAGCAACCCAGCAGACCCAGCCAGCTTTCTGCCAGCAGCCCATACCAAGTCCAGCCTTTGCTTTTGGCTTGCATCCCTCTCTCCCTTGCCTCCATCCCAGCCCATGGCTGTGGCTGGGTTGCCCTTGATAGCCACACAAGCTGCCTTCCCCAACCCACAGGCTGTTTCAGGGCCTGGACACCCTGGAGCTTCTCACTGGCTTTGGCAGGGTAGCATAAATATCACATCCCTGCCTGTTCCCGGCCCGGAGCGGTGCCCCTGTGTCTCCCATTATGTAAGGCGTAATGTGTATGGGAGCTGGGAGGCCTCGGGCTTGCTTACGCACCATGAATGACAGCTGCAAAAATGAGAAGGGGACTATTTTTAAATCTTCCCCCTCCCTCTTTCTCCAGCTCTTCCCCACAGCCCCAGCCAGGCTGTGCAGACGTCCAGCCCATGGGGGCAACTGGTACTGCTGGGCTCTGCTGAACCAGTCCCGAGCAATGCTTTGTGCTGCCACAGAGGGCACGCAGCACCGTGGCACAGGGCTGGTGGTACCTGGAGGATATGCTCTCTTCCAGGGCTCCTTGCCCATCGACAGTCCCTGGACATGCTCTCCTTCACCTCTCACAGCCTGCATGATGGCAGGACCCGCAGTGACCCTTTCCTTCCCCCAGGCCTCTCCGTAACTTTAGAAAGGTCACTCCCTCCTCCTTGAGCCACAGGGTTATCACAATTCCTTGGACCAGAGTAGAAGGGATCTTGAGGAGGGAAAAAACTACCTTCTCCTGCAGAAACACGATACCCCAGCCCCACCCTGTCCCTCAGAGCGAGGGCAAGAGACAGATGGTCCGTAGCAGGGGACTGCACAATGTTCCATCTCCCACTGAATGCTGCTGGCACAAGGACTGGCAGGGAAGAGGCAAGGTGGGTAAGGAGATGGCTAAGAAAGGGGCTCTGTCAGTCACAGGGAAAGGAGGGTTGTCAAAATTGGCAGTGTTTTGCCTCAGAATGCTGTAAAAAAGGCACCCCTCAAGCTGGAGCATTGGAAGAAGTCAGGGAGTGGGTGAGCACTGTTCATGGGCTGCCAATGTGGCTCTGAATAAAGACTCTCAGTTCAAGGATATGCCCAACAAAGAATTGTCCGGAGAGACCAACAAGTATGAGATGCTGCTTCAGCTGGCATTGCAGATGCTGCTCTAGACCCCTCCTCACGAATGGAGCTGACCTGTAGCAGGTACAGAGCAGTCTTGTGAGTGGCCATTCTGAACATGCAGCTTGTTTAATGTAAAACAGGAGAGTTTGAGGGGGAACAGGATCCATGCATCATAAATATATGCTAGGGCAAAAATCTAATTTGTTCTCCAAGAGGCTCATCTGGATCACAAATACATTTAGACTTAAAATTAGAAAGAAGTTCCTAGCCAGCCACGATATAAACTTCTGCGACAGCCTGGAAGGTGGGCAGAAGCAGCCCAATTTGGTAAGAGACTCAGCAGGCTGGTAGTCACTGCATGGCAGGAGAGGAGAGAGCCCAGAATGAGCCACAGACATTAAGAAATTAAGCTTGAAATCCTGTCCCCAAGCCGGTCCCTAGAGGGATTGGTACAGAGCTGAAACCTCAGTGTGCTGCATCCTCCATAGGTTACCTGTTATTAATGTCATGCTTCAGGGTCCTCACAGATCTTTGAAGAGGCAAGAAAGAGGTCCCTTCTTCTGGGTTTTAAGAAGTTCATTTCTTTTCTGTCTGTAACCTCTCCAGCCAAGGCTGGGATGAGGAAGAAGAATGGGGCCACTCCTGCTGTCCTTAGTCATGCCCTGGGTGTGCTGGTTTGCCTTTCTCCCAGGCTCAGGACAAAGCCAGCTCCGGGGCCAGGGAAGCTTCTCCCTCGGGCTTGGTGTGCTGGGGCAACCTGGGGAGCTTGAGCTGCTGTTCCCTGCAGCAGGCAGTGCCCTTCTGGGATGCCTTGGCTGTACTTTCCCAGTTGCAAGAGCTCTGGGGAGACTAGAGACACTTTTGCTCTCTCCCACTCACTCCTGCTGCTGTTATCTTCAGGTTTCCGTGGTCCTTCGCTGTGGAAAGCCAGAGGGTGGTGCCTTCAGGCCATGGCGGTCAGCACAGTCCCTGGATGGTCCCTGAACGTCCTGACTCGGGCAGGTCAGAAGGACACGAGCCAAAAATCTCTCTGTTTCAGCGTGGCACGGAGCCCGCATTAGCAGGACATGACCCTCAGCCTTGTGACCAGCTGTTCTTGCCTGCCCCTTGTCCCCCTCAGCGCCGGGTCAGGCGGGCACGGCCTGCTCGGTGCGGGCAGCAGGGGGGCAGCTCGGGGGGGGCGAGCGGTGTCGGAGCCCAGCGGGGCCCGCGGCAGGAGCTGAGGCCGCTCCTCGCCGTGTGACCCCCGGCCCGGCACCCCCGGTGTACCCCCCCGCCCCGGCCCCTCAGTGCCCCCCGGCCCCGGTGTCCCGCCGGCGGGCGGGCCGGGCGGTGGCGCGGCCGCAGTGCCACCTCGCGGCGCTCTCGGGCCAGCGCGGTCCGGCCGCCATTTGGGGCTGCGGGCCCGGCCGGGGCGGCGCGGGGGGCGGGCGGTGCTGGCTGCCCGGCCGGGGCACGGAAAGCCTTAGGGGCAAACCAGCAGCGAGCGGGATGGCACGAACACACTGGCTGACAACGAGGGCTGGAGCGGCGGCTCCAGGCAGGCCCCGCACCGTTCCGAGCACGAGCCGGTGAGCAGCGCCGGGGCGCCCCGGCCCCGCACGGGCTGGGGCAGAGCTGCGAGCGCACGGCCCCGCTGCCCCCGCACTGCCACCCTGGGACAGGCACAGACGTGGCTCAAAGCCTCGCCTGCGCTTCCCTTTTATTTCGGGAATGTTTCAAGAGCTAGCTTTGATCAGAAACCCGTGATCAAGCACGGAGGGATAAGGTGCGTGAACTCACCTCTGACATCTGGAATACTGCCAGCACCTTTCAGCCCCATGCCCAGCTGCCTCCCAGCCAGCCTCCTCTGCCTCCTCGCCTTCCCTGGGGCGGGGAAGGCCGGTCCCATTTGCCCTTTTGTAATTATTCCCCAGGGACACCCCACCCACCCAACCACAAGTCTGTCATACCTATGCCATCAGCTTCTGGCTTTACTCCCCCACCGTCAGGTTGCTCCCAATTTCCTCAGAAGCCTAAGACGTGTTTTTTCAATGGCCGTGTCCAGCCAACAGCCACAACCAACAGGAAGCAAAAACCCCGCAGAGTGTGGTGGGTGCGGCTCTTGCACATTTCTCAACCAAGACATTCCAGTTGCTGCTACAGAACGCTGCAGACCTAACCAGAGACAGATCCTCTCCACACTCTTCTGTGGATCTGGTGTAGCCCGAAGGAGCAAAAGTGAGTGCAAAGTCAGTTTTGAAGTCCCAAGATCAGCAGATCTCCCCCAACACAAAACAGGAAGGAGGTTGAATAAGAGGTTGCCATTTTTACCATTGCCATCTCTCAGATCACTAATAGCTGCAACATTTTCCAAAGGGAACTAGTAATACAATGTGCAGAGTTAGCATATTTATAAAGCCACTCCACCCACCCAAGATGCTGTGTAGCAAACAGTGGTGCTGCTGCCAGCTGCTATCGCAACAGGGAAAATTTCCAAATATCCTTCAGTGTTGAGGCAAAGTAACACCAGGATACATCCAATACAACCTTGTATCTACTCAGTTTCTAGTGCAATTCCTTGGTTTGGCCATGTCAAGTCCTTGGCCTTTGGTACGTGGTAGAGGTCAGGCCCAGCCCGCTAAAGAGGCATTTTTTTACTTTCATAAACAAATTTCCCTGGTCACTAATCCTGCCATGGCTCTGGAGGACAGCCAGAGATAAACAACTCACTTACATTTCTTCCTTACTGACACCCTCCATCATTAACCATAAAGAACACCTTTTCCAAAAGCAAGGATCCAACAAAGGCTGCCTTACTGCAGTTTCTAGAGATTAAACTGAAGCTCCAGAGATCTTGTCTACTTTGAAGGCATGAAGGTAGAAATATCAAGATTGTAAGAAGCAAAAGAAAGTGAACAGAGTCTTCTCTGGAAGCTGTCCTTTCCAGTCAGGTGCAGTGAATATGTAGATTCTTTACCAAGTTGATCTTCCAAGTACCAGATTTTGGAAAAAAAAGAAGAACACCCCACCAATATAAAAACAACCAACCAACCAAAACCCTCAACAAAGCAACCAAACAAATAACAAAGGTTTAGGTCAACAAATGAAAAGGCACGGAGAAAGATGATGTCATCACAGTCGAAACTTATTTACTCTGAAGTTTGCTTCCCGTGAAAGAAAGTAAATTCTGATTACTTTGTCAATGTTGTCAGCCTCAAAAGAACAGACAAAGCAAGGTCTGCGTGTCTGTGGCTGACTTTTCTCAGATCTCTCCCCCTGAGAGTCACTGCAAGACAAATACAAAAAACCTTGCAAAGTTTTTGAAATCAGTTAATCCAGAAAATAAAGTCAGGAAATTGTATACCTGTTACCAGCGCACTTAACACATGGGAAATGCACAGCAACAACCTACTCCCAAAAGGTGATCAGTTGCTTTAGTGCCTACCAACCTCAGTGCAAACTGCAGCTGTAGTGCTGGCAGTGGGTGTGTACAGCACACTGTATGCTATCTAGAGAACAAAACTACTGGATCTCAGCATAGTGGAATATACATTTTATTTCTTAAAAAGGAAGGGTACTAACAGAATTTAATACAGTCAAAATTTTACATTTTAAACAAAATTTTTTTCTCTGAAAAACCAGTTACGAGCAGAGAGGTGAGAGGATTTAAACTACTCACAAAATCCAAGCTGAAGACTTTGAGAATTCAAATCTGTGGTTTATACATTTAAAAAAGTGTAATAAATGGAAATATAAAATAATACCAACTCTGTAATAGTGAAATGCCCTTTCCTCATTAGATTGCTGTTTAAGCACCTTTATTTTCACCCATCAGCTGCCAGGAGTGTTTAGGTTTATGTACAAAATAAGCATTTTGGGACAGAAGATTCATATATAAATTAAAACCATTTATGGCAATACAGTTTTACCCAGCTGCTTTACAAGCCTTATTATCTCTTTCACTTCTATAGTATCTTTCAGTCAGGATGATCTCAAATGCACTTGATGAACTGCTTCAAAAAGCAGCTACAGGAATTATACAGACAACCTCAAGGAGTACATGTCCAAGAGATTGAACAACTTAACATGCAGTAAAACTAAGATCAGACTCATATAAATACTGTGCAGATTTATCATCCATCCCACTGAATGGGGCAGATCAGTGTCACATCTGAAGACAAAAAAATACTTTTATCCAAGAGGCAACAGAATTTCAGGCCAAATGTAGCAGATAGGAGTTCCCTCAAACTATTTAGTTAAAAACTCTGTGTCTGAAAAAGCTTTACAGGAACAGAGTTTTCAGAATAACTTGCACACATGCTTAGCTATTTCATAGCTATTTTGCGGCCTAGAAACACTGAGAGGAGAGGAAAAAATTGAAGAAAATAAAAAGACATGCCATTGTCTCTGCCCACTACAAAAGATGTGGCTTTGTCATTCATGAAACACTGCAGACAAGAGTTGTTACCAGAGAGAAGGCCGCTCCAGTACAGCCTTAAAGACAAAGAAGTTACATTATGGCTGGAGAAAGTGTCATCACAGGCCAATCTCTTTACATGAAGGCTGACGAATTAATCTCACCTCCTCCTCAAAACCCAAGTGTTCATATTTCCTAGCAGACTGCTCATGATTCTCACTCCACTCTTTTGTATTTTTTTCCTTTTAACATGAGATAGAAAAGGTCATGAAAGCTGATGAAAATTCCAGCTGTGCAGCATCCACTGAACATGTACTCAGCAAAACCACAAGTCATTAATCACTTTCTCTCTCTTTCTCCACACCACAGGAAACCTGTGTCATCTATGTACATAATGGAACTAATAAAGATGTGGACTATCTAGGTCACAAATGAGCTCCAGTAACAGTCACTCACTTGCTGCAGTCTGGAGGAGGGGTGGACACAGATCTGTTTGAGCCAAAAGAGAGAATAGTTAAAAAAATACACCCAACAAAACCTACCCAGCTTTAGTTTTCCTCATTCACTACGCTTTACAAAATAATTTAATATTGCCACTTTCCAAATGCTACTCACAAAAAAAATCAACTGTCCAGCTAATAGGATGGGAAGAGTACAACTGTGAATGTAATCAATGACTACTGCTAAAGAAAGACTGGAAGAGAATCAATTCCCTCAAAATCTCAGTTTCTCTGCTTAAGTAGCTCATCATTATTATTATTAAAACATTTTTTTGTTGATAGAAAGCATCACAACTAGACTAGAATTCCACAACATCAATCTTTGTTTTGATTTCTGTAGTTCTCTAGGAAAAAAATAACCCCAAATCAAGCTACATGAAGCATTAACAATATTCAGATATTACAATGGAAGCACTTATTTATTACTTCATAGAACATATTAGTTTTAAAAGTGTATTTACATGTTCTAAGTTATACAAAATACAGTATTCCAATAATCATGTTAATCACTGTATTTCAGACAACTTCACATAAAAGTGCGGAGGATGCATCCATCCATCCATCCATCCATCCTGGATCCTGGCCAGCAGCAGGCAGTCACCTGCAGCGTGACAGTGACAGCTGCTGTTGTGCCCCCTCAGGAAAACAAATCCCACCAGACCTTCTCACTGAGACAGAGCTGCAGATCTAAGAAAACATTCAGGCAGGTACACGAGCAAAGTTTGTTGAGACCCACAGACCAAAATCACATGCCTTAATTTACTAGATGTATGTGAAGTACATTTTAAATTTTTTTTTACAGATGTTGTACAGCAAAGGGCTTCTGCTCATGCCTTAGTTAGGAAAATGAAGTAACACGGGCTTTGGCTATGTAACAGGCACCCAAGTAACACTTAATATCAACAGCCCTACAACTACCACTGACAGCGTGTTAATGCCACAATTCTGCAGCTGACTGCCTGGGCAGAGCTTCACATTCAAGAATAGATCCTGTGAAGTCCACATGGTTCTCTACAGATAAAGGGCTCATCCCATGCAGAAACGACAGCAGAATTGAAGCCTTAAAAGATCGGGGCCTCAGGTGGTTATTTCCTCATGACACAGCACTACCAGTTCATGTTGGCAGGTCAAGTCCCAGTGCAACAGTGCACTTCGTTGAAGCAACAGCTATTTTTTTCAAGCTTTTCTGCAGTAACTCTCCTTCCTATCTGTACATTCCTTTCACTTTCTTCTGGACTGTGGAAGTGAGACCAAGAAAAGGAGATTCCCAAGACCTAAACAGGTACTTATCTGCAGTTTGATGCTAAACTGATGGGATCCAAATTGGCCTAAAATCACAAAACAGTGAGGTGACAGTTTTAGCAATCTTGCTTAGGTCAGACTCTTGTATTACTCTCCTCTTCCTGCTTTCATTCTTTGCTCTCCTTGCCAAGTATCTATGTCTCTCTATATATGGATCTTCCACAAAGGATTCCTTTTTCCCTGTAGCTGTCTGAATTTTAAGAAGTTTGCATTCCAAAAGTGACTCACTAGGGTGAGTCTGTCAAACTAACTGCAGACTATCAAACTAACAAATTACATCTGTAAGACAAATCTGCGTTATCATGAATTATATCGCTGTAATTTCTCCATTAGCATTACGTTAGCAGCATCTCCACAGAAGACAGTTAAGCCTATTCTATCTTTCTCCCAGTCTTTAACTGTGAGTTTATCTATCTTCACTATGTTACAGTGGCAGATAACAGATCAGAGTAATTATCTGAACATCTAGAAAGCCAGGCAGAGTCTTGTAGTGCTGCAAAGGCAAAACACTAGCACTAACAGATGACTCTGCTCTTCATGGATTTAGATGTATGCTGCCAAAACCAGGAGATTTATGCACTAAGGCAAATTTGCATTTCTCATCTTGTGCTTAGCAGCTAAAACTAGGAGAACAAAAGCCTGTCTGGATTTTACAAAGTTGCAAGATACCTCCTCTATCACTAGAAATGAAAACACCTGATCAAAACAAACAGAGCCTTTTTATGCTCAGGAAGCTTACAAGACTGAAGTAGCAATATTGTCTTCTGTGCAGGTCCATTATTTCAGCTGTCTACAAAAAAATATTTTTTTCTGCACAAGTGGTTTATTATTACAGTATTCCCAAAGCTGCTGGCCTTCTGGTGCATCTCCCAACTTGAAATTAATTTGGTACAATTATTAACAGTCCTGCAGATAATGCTGAAAGTGATTTATACTGTTAGAACACTTTGGGCTTCCAAACAGCACAGCAAGGAAATGGAGAATTGTCAGAAAAGACATAAAATGTTACTAGAGGAACTGCAAAAAGCTGCTTAAAAAAACAAATAAAAAGCATTTCTTCTCCCAACACAAGTTTATAGTAAACTACCAAAACTATCACTATGTAGATGAAGAAGTGATAGGACCAGTTTACCAACATTACACCTGCAATCTGAGATACATCCATCTGCTCCCAGCACAGAATGCTCCACAATAAAGCAAAGACACCCATGACTCCAGCACTTGCTCAAACTGCACAGTAACCACGTGCAAGTGAAGACTTTTTCCTGTGGGAGTTAATGAGCTCTTTGTTACTGGCTTCAGTGGGAGCAGATCTTGGCAACAGGTGAAAGATTAAGCTTCTAGGGAAGTTTTAGATACAAACCCACATTATTGTAAGGAGATAAAACTATGTGTAGATTAGAAAATCATATATGAAAGAAAAATTAGAAAATCATACATGTATTAAATGTTGTGCATTATTTATTCATAGCCTGTTTCTTGTGTAGATTAAGATAACACTCCTTGTCCACAAATCTCATCCACAGTTTATATATTTCAGAGTTAGTACTGTGAAATGGCCATATTGATGTCAATCCACATCCTAATGAAAGTACATCTCTGTCAAAAGCTGCTCTCTTTCCTGGCAATCCCTGCAGTGATGCCAAAAGGTGCATACTCCCTTTATTCTCTCCCCTTGGAGATGGTCCCTTTATGGCTGGAATGGGATAGGTTGGCATCAGGCACACTTATGGCCTCTACAGAGCATATTCCAAGGCTACAGAACTTCAGACTAATGGTGTCAATTCAGCATTTATTTAATATTCAAATTAAGCTAAAAGAATACTGGTCATCTTATGACCATTATGAAAACATACCCAAGTTACCACTTACAGATAGGATTGTCATTACAGTCAAAGAAATAAGATGATACAGCTAATTGTTCTGAGAGGAGCAGAGAGCTCTGAAGCAACAAACTAAACTTCCTGAGACTGCAAAAACAGAGGAAGGAATTCGGCATTTGCCAGTGGTTTTTGTCTGGCAATATCCTTTAAATAGTTAATAACTTTTCATCTACCTTTAAAGATGCTGCTTCTCAACAAAACAAAACAAAAAAAAGTAAAAATTCTCCAGCTACAAAAGTTGAGCCGCACTCACCCTAAAGTGCGACTTTCCAGTTTTGCAACCCGTAGACACGTGAATCACAGAGTGTGCAAATCTGCACTGTCCTACAGGGAAGCACAAGAGTTTGCTAACAGTCTTCTCTCAGAGAAAGATCTAATGAACATTCACTGTTAGTTTCTGTTATGTAAGCTTTTAATACAACAGAAATAAAACAATAGAATTGCACATGCTCTTCTCACTGACTGAATTATTTTGCTGTTAAAATGTCATGACATTCTGCAAAACCAGATCCTGTACACAATATGAAAGTATTTAAAAGATATTCCTAAGCACAATGAGATCCAAACAAAGGACTAGCAACTCCTTGCCCAGTTACAATACCCTTTAGCTTTGTGATTTGAACAGGAAGCATGACTTTAAAGAACAGCTAAAGCTAACTGAAAATCTAGAAATTATGAATGCAAAAAGTTGCTACATTTACATGCTGTCAGGGTTGTTTGTTTTGTTGCTGGTTTGCCTGTTTGCTTTTAATCCATGGTTTGGCCTTTATCACCAAAACAAAACAAAACCCAGTACATACCAAAATATCAGTCCCAATCAGCAGTACTTGATACAGGTAGAGATATATGCTAGCACTTCAGCAATATGGAACTAAGCTAGTAATTTATTTGATAAGAATATCCCAAGATTATCTCATATCTTCAGAATCCCAAATTATAATAATACACTCATAAGTATACTTTGGTAACCAGCAAAAAGTTAAAAACACTTTCTTGACTTCAGAACATGGTCCATTAAAAATGCTAGGTCAGTAACTACAATTAATATATATGCTCCTTACAAAGATTATGCTGTCAAAAACTGGTTATGAATCTTGGCTTTTGAAAATATTTATTTTCAAAAATTAAATTTGCAGCATTATCTGCTGCTTCTCACATTTTTTTCTTTGCCTTTTTGCTCTGAATTTAGGGGTGGAATCTCTTGACACGAAGTCAAAATAATCGTTCAACATGACAGCGCTGAGCTATGCTGGTAACTAGTCATGCCTCGTAATTTTGGCACTTGTGCTTCTGAAAGCTTTCAAAATTATTTTTCTTGAGGTGTATGCTATTTATCAATCTCCAGGCATGAATACACTCCTGTCCTACAAGCTCCATTTTGGCTAAAACCTGGTCCTGTACTCCATTCCTAGAAATTAAGTGCTTTTTTTCCTTCCTTTTGAAACTTCCTTTAAGACCAGATTCTTGTTATGCTGATGGAACTCTTACAACGGAACTTCCACCTACTTCCTCCATCTTCTACACGCAATAAACATCCCTGCAAGCTGTCCAAGGTTTCATCCACCCTCCCACACCCGGCACAGGGCTCTTGATACTTAAGCTGCCCGTTGTCACTCTGGGAGATCAGTGGCTGTTTCACTTTCATGAAACAAATGAACAAAGTACTCTTTCACCACCGCAGTTCTCCTGCTGTCAAGAGACAGAAAACTGTAATTTGGCAGCTAAATAGCCATTGTTTTGCTGGAGCTAATACTCCTTTGGTAGTCTCAGACTGCCAAAAGTCTCGGGGTTCAGCAGCTCAGAATAGCACCTTTTCCATGATTGCTAAATCGTTAACAGAAGAATAGGTCCTGTTTCAGCAAGATACCATAACAGGAAGGGAGCCTCAGAAACGAACTAAAGGAAAAGGCAGGTTACAGCAGTGTAGCTGTGGAGCAGGAAAGCCACCAGGTTTACTGGTACATGGGTCATTTGGTAGAGGTTAATTACTCTCTGTATGGCACACTGTGCATTGCTTCAACACAACTGCTGTACTTTTCTGCACTGAAGCCTCACACACCACAGGCTGCTGTTTTCCTGGTGTCTTTAGTTCTGCACTCACAGCACTCCACAATACACTACACTGTGAGCTGCAGTATTAAATAAAATTCATTCTACTGCAGGGAAAAGAGTCTTAAAACATAGCAGTTGTTTATATACACAGACACTTTCACTTGAAACTCCCTCTTTTCTTCCACTCGAGTGCCAAAACGAAGAGTCACTATTCGCACAGGCTGTCAACAGACTTTGAGACATGAACTTTGAGTGTCTTGACAAAACCCCAATAGGTAAGCTTATTGTAGTTCATAGTTACAGTGAGAAAGACAGATAAGAAAGTCATATACAGAATTAAGGAGACTTTGCACTTTTCATCATGCCCAGCCCTGGGTAGTCAGATGGGGTACTTGCAGGCAAGGAGGCAGGCAGGGTCATCATCAGTTGTTTGTGTTGGGACACCTCACAGATTTCACTGCTCACTCTGAAGACTGGCGATTCATGTGTGCTTTTTAGTTTCTTTGTTTTTAAAAGTCTTTAAAGTTGCATCACTCGGAATCAGATAAGTCACTTTAAACAAAGCAAAGTGTTAAGTGTGACAATTTATTTGTAACATACTTCCCACCATCACCACCACAAACCACCCTGTGAAAGAAAAACCCCTGCTGAAAGGGTGACAATTTTTAGTGTGTTTGGAAGAAATTAGACCAACAAACACTGCAGCATCAAGAGCCACTCTAATCAAATTAAGAGCATAACAGAGGGGGGAGATAGTTCAAAGCATACATTAAGTGTTCTAGATTAGCCTGCTTCTCCACTTCCTTAAGAAGTCAACACACAATCGGTCTAAACTCAAAAAATTCCACATTATGTTTAGAAGACAAGCTAGGCAAGAAGTCTCTAGTATAGAAAATAAATCCTAATGCTTTTTTAATATACTTTTCAGATTTCAACAGAGGAACTGCAAACTAACCTCAACATCTTCCATCCCACATTTACTCCTTAGTATAAATATTACCCCAGGAAGCATAGCCTAAGGTTCTGACAGAGCCACTATCTTAAGACAGCTTCTCTTGTTAAGAGGACTTCTAGACATACACTTTTGGTAAAGCTTCTGGTTCTTGCAGTTGCAGTCATGCAGAAGGTCCCAAGATCACACACAACATGTTTTTTCTTCTAAAACCACATACTGTTGAAGCAGTGCTTGGTGCTGAGAATGGATTACTTCCAAGAGTGCAAGTCTTGTGTGCTAATTTCCTATCAGGAAACATGCTGGAGAGAGAACCAGCAAGCACAGAGAGACCAGATATGCTGCTACACAGGAGAGATAGTGAGGTAAACTGTTCATGTTTACAGTGAGTGTAGCTTATCCCATTGACTGTTCACGAGGCAAGGGACTAAAACTCTTTCTCAATCTCTTGCACAACAGGTAAGGTGCAGTAAAGTAGCAGTGGCTTGTTTACTTCTTAAAAAAAGCCCCTTCTTCCAAAGCATAAGGTACTAGCCATTTTTTAACAGATGGGACTTAAGGTTCAGCCTAATGAGCCAGACCTCTTTTTCTAAATCTCCCTTCTCAGTTAAGTGCAATATCCTGCTTTATTAGCAGTGTAAGAGGGAAGTCCCTCTAAGGAAAAAAGGAGAAGTGCTCATAGAAATATAGCCCAAAACCCACAGCAAATTATTTTGTCTGTAAACTGAGTGATTCACTACTGTTCTCTCTCCTTGCTTTCTCCAAGTTACACAGGATTAGAACCTACCAAGACATTTGAATGGTATTTCAATCAAAACTGCGGTGACTGTTCTGCATAACACTCAGGAATTAACCTCACAATACTTCTGTTTTCACAAGAGATTGAACATCTTGCTGTCTTCCTGTCCTAAAGGTTCCCCTATTCCTCTTCAATAGGAACAGAGTTCGAAACAACAGGTACTTTCTAGTGCCTCTGAATGGGAGAGGAAAACAATTTCATGATGCTGCCCAGCAACATCTACTTATATCCTAAAATTATGTTTTACACTTTTACTGGGAGGGGTGAGTGGAATGGGGAGGAGAAAAGAACGAGAGTTTGAAAATTAAAAAAGAAAAAGGAGAGAAGAGTCTCCTAAGCTCTTTCTCCACTTAAAATGAAGATCAGAACAGATAGTAAAAGCCCTGTCCAGTCAGGAGGGATCCACATTTATTCCTCCAGACAGGTGAATCTGTTCTATCATATGACATCAGAAAATGCTCTATCAGTGTTGAAAACAAAGTTGTAAATATGGAGACACAGATTTTGGGCAACACAATGATCAGGAAAGGGCTTGAACAAGTTGTGCCAACAGAAACAGGATTTGTTTGTGTTTTGTTGGGTTTTTTAATGTAGATGCAAAATGGCAAAGCCTCCATAAACTTTATTTCTGGGAGTCTCTGCAGAAGGCAGAGAAGTCTAAGAGGCTAGAACAAGGAGCCCTAACAAGGAAAAGGGGTGTGCTTACAAGGGTCCGTATCTGGTCTCGTATTTAGAAACAATGTTCTTGCATCGTCCCACTTCCTTGCGCAGCTCTGCAACCTCCGTCCTCAGGGCTGTGTTCTCTTTCTCCAGAAAGGCTGCCCGGATTGTGATCTGGTTCTCCTTTAGTCGCCGAGCATCCCGGGAACGCTTTGCTGCCACATTGTTCTTCTTTCGTCTTGTCCAGTATTTTTCATCCTGCAATACAAAAACAACGCCAAACTGACAACTGTATCAGAGACACCTCTTTACTGTACAATGACATTCACACTATTATACTGGGGAGTTTCCTCCATAGGTTTGCAGGGCTCTGACATCAAAATGGAGGCTATGCAGTACCGTAAGATTTCATCCTTACACAAGTCTTGTTTTAGGATAAACCAAGTGCACTGCTATAACCAAGAAGATTAGGAGACTTGAGTACTAAGAAGCTGTCCAACTGAAATGTTCCCTTTACTTAGTTTCAATTCAGGAATGAACTTCCACAAAAAACAACCTGTTGTCTGGGTTGCTTAAATCCAGACCAGACACAATGCTGGGCAAATACAGACAATGGCCTTCAAAAGTGCAGGGGATGAGGATTTGACTTGATAGTTCTTCAAATTTCTGATTATGGCATGATCAGTTGCTCCTGGCCAGTAATTATCTCACGATACCAAAACCTCCAAAACAGCAAGCACAGCAGTTGGCTTGCCAATTCTATTCTTGGCAGTGCTTCTGCCCAATCATACAGGTGTACTGCATTAGCTGTGTGTGTCAAAGTGTTTCCACAGAGAGTCAGAAACTTTCACCAAGGCCTACAGAAGTTTGCAGCAATAAATCTGTTACCTTTTGTTCATCTGGGACAAAAACCTTCTTGGCTTTTTTAATCATAGGTTGTGGTTTCAGGTCCTCTTCAGTAAACTTGTGTTTGCGAGGATTGAAGAGCTCACCACCAGGCACACTGGACAGCACTAAATCAGCAGGGTCAGGGTTAAAATTCACCTCAACTTCTACGCAGTCAGGATCAATGGGGCTGGGAGTATTTCTCTCATTTTGTGGTGGGGACTCTGGCAACAACAGGAGAAGTTACAATATATTCAGCAGGATGTAAAGAATCAAATAAGAAGCCAACTTGTGCATCTATTTAATGCCCTGTTGTGAACAGTATTTAATAGTATTATTTGGTATTTCCCTGGGGTGTGCTGGGTGCTGTACTGCTGCTGGTACAGAGGAAGGGTTCACAGTCCAGTCTGTAACAGAACTCCAGGAACACATGCCAGACTAACAGACATGAGGAGACAGATGCAGGACAGGAGTTAATTACATGCTTTGCACAGTTAAGAAGCACCTCCAACAGTACAAAGACGGGAGAAACTTTTATCAGCCTGAGTTTTATACCACAGAAGTCCCTACAGAAACAAGCCTGCCCAGAGACCCCAGTCCCTGGAACCTTCAAAGGTCAGACAACTCTGTTTCCCAAGAAATGGCTAAATAAAGAAGGTTTGTTACAAATGCAGCAATATTCTACTTCTTTGCCACATAGCAACAAATGTCCTAAGAGATTGTCTGACACTGACAGTGTCTATATGAACTTTATCATATTAATCTATTGTTTACAAACTTTGTATACATGAATTGCATGTCAGTGCAATTTGCAGTAGTGATCAGTGAATAAGTTCTTTCATATACCACCCAGAAAAAAGCCACACCCTATGACTTACGGAAGGAGTTTCATGTTGTATTTCTCACAGAAGAGGCCAAGAACAAAATGCTTTCTGTGAAGCCTGCTCGTAAAATAGTACTGTGTCATGTTTAAATTCCAAATCTAGGGCAAACTGAACTGCTGAATTCTTTAACAGAGAAGATCTCAATACTACAAATGTAGAGCACAAGTTTCCTAGTACCATTTAAGTACAGTTTTGTTTCTGCGTTCCCCCATTCTCACTTCAAAGCACCACAGAACATCAAACTGCATCATTAAAACACCTTTTCCAAGTGTCTGTTCTCACATTTCACAGGCTACCACAAAAAAAATACTAAATAGTAAAACAATGAAGCAATCTTATTATTTGAGGTACATAAGTTCACCCAAGCACACCAAGGTAGCACACATGACTTGTGAGAAGCTATCAAATCCATTCTAAAATAACCTGAGAAAATATTTCCTCAACATGCCCAGCTTCTCACCAGATTAGCAATATCAAGAAATCAAATAGTTCATGTTGCTGTTTCAGCTCTTCTAGTTTCAAGAGAAACAGACTGCACACTGATAGACACACATTCATTTTTTCACAGGAGGGGGAGAGGAGAAGAAGAGGAGAGGCAGCATCTTCATGAATTGACACATGGACTAAGACTCTACATTGAGCATGTTTGTGCTACTTAACCTGCCCCAGCTAACACTAAGGTCAGCATGTCTCCTCTTTGATCTGAAGAGGCACCTTTTAGTACGGGAATAACAGAAGTCCCTCAGAGCCCCGTATTGTTCTATCTACCTGTGCTGGAGGCTGCTTCAGATTGCTGGTAAACTGCAGTAGAAGAGGATGATGCAGGAGAGCCAGTGGAAGCGCTGGCAGACTCCTTTCCTTCCAGCTCAGCCACAGGCAAGAGTGGATTCTGGTTCAAATCCAGGTGAGTAGGGCTGGAAGGAATTCCATTCTCCAGCAGGAACTCATCCAGATCCATGTACTCCAGGTGGAAAGACTCGCCATCATAAGGAATAGTTTTGTCCCAAATGGGTGGCATAAGGGAAGCCGAAACTGCCATAGTGCTGGCAGCTGCTGCCTCATCTTCTTCAAGCTTTATTTTCTCCTTCTCTTTATCTGAAAGATACAAGTAGGTCACTGTACAAGCTGAAACATAGGAGAGACTCAAGGTTTAAGAGTCTAAGAAAATCCCCACAAAAGGAAATTCAGAAAGCTAATAGTTCTGCCTTATGGGATGATCTGGAGACTCAGAAAAGCAACATGCATGCATTCCCATGTAACTCCGTATGGAATGCTCCAACCCCCTGGGATGGCTGGACCACAGGCATTTGAGTAGCCTTGAGGACCAGCATCTTAGCTGTGGTAGCTTTCCAAAGTGTGATGTAGTACTGCATGGAGCTGATTAACCAGTCACTGCAAAACTGCCTGGTTTTCACATTCCCGTCTCGGAAGACAACAAAAGTGAGTGTCCCTAAGCAGGATTATGAGAGAAGCCATTAAGAAAATTCCGAGGAAGCAGAGCAGCTTATTCTATGCACAAAGAAGGAAGGTACAGAACAATAATTTAAATACAAACATGAATGTAATACCACCGGTTTTCAGGATACATTTGAAAATCGGTCAAAAGGTCCACAGGACACCAGAGACCTGAATGTCTATTGTTCAGCATTTTAGAAGCATTTCTCTCTGAAATGACTCAGCATGTCCACACAAAGCAATAGCTCCGAATGCTGCTCACTATAGATAGCTCAGAGTACCTACATACCATTTTCACTCTTTGGGGAGATGTCTAATAAGGAATACTCCCACATCCCACCCCCAAGTCACAAGAGACTGATGAATTTTTCTTCCATTTACTGTGCTACAGTGCACATACCACAGAAAAATGGCTGTTTCTATGTTCCCCATAGCTACTGAATCTTAACAATTGTCTGGGACAGAATCCAAGCAGAAAACTCAAGTTATGGAATAATTACATAATTTAAGATATAAAAATACACTGGCAGAAAAAAAAATAATTTAAAAACCCAAGTAATTTCCCTGATCCAGTTCTCCATGCAGCCATGCAGTTCTATCAGCACTGAAGAGGCATTGCAGAAGCAGTGCTAGTGCTGCCAGCACTGCTGTCAAAAGGAAGCAGTCATGTCCTAACCAACTAAAATTGGGTATTACCATGGAAGCCAACAAATATTCAGTTCAATGGAACAGGGACTCCAAGGACATACACAGGACCAGTTTGGATCTCCAGGGCTCACAGGGTTTAGCCCCAGAAAATCCACCAATCTTTGGCATTAGTGTTTTCTAGACAACGTCCTAAAGGAGCATTTTCTTTATTGGGGGTGGAAGTGGGGGTGAAACTCTGCTCTAAATCAGAAAAGCCTATTTATATAAAACCTATTCTGATAGAAGTGGCATTCCTTCCGCTGTTGCCTTAGCTGGTGTGGAACTGAGACTGAAACAGCTTTTTATGGCTTAAAGAACAGTGCTGTCATACAAAGGAAATTATCTGCCACACCTGGAACATTTTATACAAAAGAAGATACTGATTTTAAACTGAGCTGTCCAGAAAGAATTCACTAGCCACTGACCTGGGACTAAGAGCAAGTACCTGAAGGACACGTTACATTCAGACCAGTGGCTCCTGGACCTAAGCTTTGTTAGCATCACCTTGCTGCTTTTGGCCTTCCCCTTGCCACTTCACACTGCTGCCTCTGCACTGCCATCTCCCAGCTGCTATTCCTGCCATAAAGTCCTTTTTTGCAGGGAGTTTTGCAACTTTTCTACCCTTTGCTTGGGCAAAGGTCATCATCGTCATGATGCAAATCACCATAATGTTTCTAAACAGTTCCTGTTTGAAGCTAGCCAAGAAACAGCACCTAATCCAAATAATAAGGATGATTTTGCTTACTGCTGAAGCACACCCCACCAAACTGGAACCAACCTTTACCTGTGAATCAGAGATTGTGTACTTCTCCATGGTTTGCATAGTGCCCAGCACAACCAAACCCAGACTTACACTGGAGGTTGTGGATGATATCCTAATAAACATATCACCAAAACAAATGCAAGCGACAACAGTGAATTCTTTGTAAATAACTGGGGTTTAATTAAGATGATAAAATCTTGCATATACCCAGTCAAAATGTCAACTAAAAAGAAAAAAAAAATTTCTTTACTCTTGAAAACAATAATATACCATTGTAAATCATGCCAGTTTTAATATAAACCATCAGTGCTTTTGTTTCACATCATCTAATAAAACACCTCCAAGAGCAGAGAAAAGAAACATTAAGTGATTAGTAGACTGAATATAAGCCTTAAAAATATTCTTCAGAAGGTAGATGCTAAAAGACTACACTACTGAAGTACGTGGCTCTCCTCAGATCTTCAAATGCCTTTTAGATGTGGACCATCATCCTGCTGTCCTTCAGTAGCCTGGAAAAACTGTCGTTCCTCCAACTTCCTCTTGTGATTGTCCCTGGCTTCCACCAGATTAGAGCCTTCCTCCCCATGAGAAAAGCATCTGAAATACTTTGTCCTTTTGCTGTAAGTTGACAACCAGCAAGCACTGGGCTCCCAGTGCTGTCTTTGTTTAGCTGTGCCATCTCTCGCTCTCTCCTCCTTCACTTCTAACAGTATCTGCAGCAGAAGTTAACACACATTTTGGGTGTCCATGTATTTCAAACATGATACATAAAATGATAAAACCTTTGTAAGATCAGTTTTGCATTGACATTTGCCCACTGGCTTTCTTTCAATTCATTTAATCTTTATTTCTCCCGCACAACATCCTGTTTGGGTGCAAAATATCTAATGAAACCTCAATTAACTTCTTGCATCTTGAGGGAGACCTTTCTGCCGGCCTAAGCACAGGGACCTGAAACATTAATTCTCTTAAGATATTTATAGTGTAAACAGGTATTACCTGACAGTAGAGCTGCAGTATCCTAAGAGGCTCCATTTGCACGATTCAAGGTCACCCTGATAAATCTGGACTGTACTTCTGCAGCTGATGGCTCATGTCTGATTTAGCCCCCTCACTCTGCTACTGTGACCTATTAACTAGGCTATACATCTGCTGTTAATAGGGAGCACACCAGTTTTATGCTTAGTAATTTAAGTAGACCATTCCAGTTACTGAACTGTTGGAATTACTGCTGTTTTAGCCAAAAGCAGCAGCATGAAAAGAGCTTTATTCCACATCCTGGTTTTTCCTCAAAAACAAAAAAACCAACCAAACAATTTTGGCCACGGCTGTCAAGAGTTATCCCAGCCACAAACAGAACAAACACTTATTTGACAAACTTCCCCTTGTTCATCAAAGAATACTGTAAAAATTAAACTGAAAACACTATGTAGACTATGGCTGATTGCTCCATAAAGCTTTAGTCCCACTTGTGACGATGGAACAAGACATGTTGTAGGGCTCCACATCCCTGATGCCCATTACTGTTGAGCTATTCCTCCTGCCACAGCAGTGCAACTAGTGATTAAGGCATCCTTTGGAGAGCATGCAGCAGCTCAGTATGAATGTAAGAGACCTACACTCCTGCCCCAGAATACTAATTCTCTTCCCTTAACCCACAAGACTTTTTTTAAAATAAAAATATAATTATTTTTATTTAAGTAACCCCTACAACATCCATGGCAACAAGCCCCAGGAAGGCTGGTCAGCCATACCCAGTGTAGGGCAGGGCATCCAAGGGGATGGCATTCTGCTGGAACTGGCTGACCTCCCTCCTCTGTTGCTCAGGATTAGAAAGCCTGCTTGCTTCCTGGGTAGTCAAATTACCCGTGGCACTTGGAACACCCACAGGTAGCTGTGGAGCCTATAAATGGACACTGCAGCTAGTTGATACCATTTCTCACAGACTGAGACAGAAAATTGTATTTTTGTCAAGAGGCATTCCAGACAAAAGGCATAGGGTCTTTTCTCAGAAAGCCTCCTCAACCTGCACCACTGGATTACGTGAATTAGTCAGTATTTAACATTTTGACTGTGTCACTATACTGCTAATGGAACAAAAAATAAACAATGATCCTCTGAAGTCAACTGAATCACAAGTCTGCTGACAAGCCTTTTGTAAAATTAGGAGTAACTACCTGCTGACAACGAAGGCATTCTTTCTTTTGTCTTGCAAACACAAACAAGAAAAGCATCAAAGACCAAAATAAACAGAAAGCAACAAGTTCCACAAAGTGAAAAGTGAAACAGAACAAGGTGAACTAAGGAAATCCACGGAGAAATTTTAAGAAAGAGAATCTGAACTTTATCACATCATGGACGGAGTGGGGTAATCAAGATGCAATGGACTCACTAGTAGGCTTAAGAGGCTCAAGTCGAACACGTTCCTGAGCTGGAACGGGGTCATTTAGTAAAACTATCAAATGCTTCTAATTTTAGAAAAATGCACTCCCTCAAAATCATATTAATTTCAGAATTTCACATCTCCATAGGCTAGATCATGTGATTCCGGGCACAAAAATCACTCCCAAGACAAAGTCGCCATATCCCTGTCAGCAGCCACCATCGCTGTTTCTACACGTGAACTGAAATTGCTCCTGATGGCACCATCGGCTTTACAGAGGCCTCGGTGCAGAAATATCTAATAAAGCCCATAATTTTCTAGATTCAAGATTCTCTGTGTTGCAGCATCCTGTGTTGCACCATAGCAACATAACTAAAACCTTTACCACAGGCTGACTTTTTTTTTAAGCAGAAAGAAAAAAAATACCAGAATCACAGAATGTATATGTTTGCAAGGTAGTGTGCAGTATTAGACATACGAGATAACCAGGATCCTCACTGGGAACAGCCTTGCCAGCCTTGCTTATACTGTGGTCTACCCTGGGTATTGCCTGCTGTTCCAAAAAACCATTCTTAACATCAAAATTCTTAAGTGTAAGGGCTTACTTAATTATGCATCAGTACACTGGGTATTGTAGCAGCGCAGATAATCCCGAGCCCTTCCTCGAAATGAAACTGATACTCAGAAAGGCAAAAATACTGCCAGATGAAGGAAAAAGCCGTACGTGTGCCATCAGCAAGGCAGACTGCGAGCCCCAGCGCTGCTATTTACACAGCTGCCTCTGCACATCCAGCGGGAGGGAGAGCGGCAGCTCCAGCCCGGGCAGGGCTGCGTGTGCGGCCACTCATACCCTCCTGGATTATCACCCAGCCTAATCTGAGGGGATCTCCTGTTTACGCGTCTCATCGGGCAACTTCACAGCAATTAAGGTCAAGCAAGACCGAAACCTTCTCGCTGCTGCTCCCAACTGCGAGGGAGGCTCCAGGCAGCGCTGGGACCAAACGCAGCGTGTCAGGTCCGGTCGCTGCCCGCTCCTCGCTCCCCGCTCCCGCGGCTTGGGCTCAGCCGGGCGCGGGCACCCACCCGGGAGGCGGGAGCGAGCCGCGGGGCCGGCATTGGCGCGGCCGGCCGGGGGCGGGCGGGGGGCGGGAGGGAGGGGGCGGAGGGAGGGAAGGGGCCTGGCCGTGCGGGCTCTCCGGCGGGCGGGCGGGCGCTCCCCCCGCGGCCAGTGCCGCCGTGCCCCGGCGGGTCCCGCCCTGGGCGCCGCGGGGCGGGCAGGTGTCAGCGAGGAACGCGGGGGACCTGCTGTTCGCCCGGGGGTGCCGCGCGCTCCCGCCGGCCTCGCGCGCGCCCCCGCGCTCACCCAGGCGCGCCTCCCGCGGCGGGTTCTCCATCAGCTTCTTCAGCACCAGCGGGAACGCGCCCGCCAGGCCCCGCCGCTCCTGCTGCGCGGCGGCCCCCGCGCTGCCCCCGGCTGCAGTGGGCTCCGGTCCTCCTGCCGCCGCCGCCTCCTGGTGCGCGGCGCGGCCGGGCATGCTAG
>JAWWEV010000043.1:48904134-48932775 GCA_035583235.1 Hafferia zeledoni
GCCGGTGGGCGGGATCCTCCGCCCGGGCCTCCCCGGGGCTCCCGCCCCCGGCCCGCCCCGCCGGGGGGGGCCGTGCCGGGCTGAACACCTCCCGCCGCGCGCCCGGCGCCGCCTGAGGGGCCAGTACCGGCGGGGCCCTGAGGGCGGCCCCGGCTGCGGCGCCTGCCAGCCCTGCCTCGGCCCCGCCCTGCCCCGGCCACAGCCTCCAGTCAGGCCTTCCGTATCCTCGCTCAGGATCCCGGGATCACCTTTCCTGCGTGCCCTGCATTTACTCTCCCCCTGTCCCACACGATGCCCACAGCGGTGTGCCCTGTATAACACGGGCAGGGAGAAGGGCTGCGCTGCCGGGCTGCGGGGGGAAGGCCCGTCTCTCCAAGTTGTCATGGTCACAAGCAATCCTTGTGATTCCCCAACAGGTCCCCTTGCTCCAGCAGCAGGGATGCTGTGCTGAGATTGAAGCTTCCAAGCACACAAAGGGAGCAAATGTTGCCAAGTGCGTTCCCGAGAGCACAGGCGGATGCCGAGGAGCGTCTCCCCCGGACTGAACACGCTCGCAGAAGTGGCAGATGCTGCAGCCACAGGCTTCTCTTGTCGCCTCGGCAGGACGGGCTGCAGCGAACCCACCGCACAGCGCTGCGAGCCGGGAAAGGCGCATCCCCCTGGGATCGGCCCCTCGGCACCCACCAGAGCCACAGGAGCCAGAGCAGAGACATCCCCGTAAGTGCCAGCAGAAAAGACACCCTCCTCTCGGGTAGACACGGGCATCTTGGTTCAGCTTCCCCTCCACAAACCTGACATTTCGTTTTGGTGGCAAAGCATGATTCGCCCTGACCATTGCTAATGAACCCTGATGGTCTTTGTGACAAAAAGAAAAAAAAAACAAACCAGGCCTGAACTCCCCACATGCCACAGGAAAGGAATGGATTTGAAGGCACATGGGGGAGGTGTTTTCCCCCACCGTGTTGCTGCCATGGGGACCAGGATACATCTCCATCCAACCTGGGCAGGTGGGGAGCTGCCCTGCCCACCAGCTGCTTCTCTGGCATAGGCTGGGAGGCTCAGTCTGCTGCCTCCAACTCCTGATGCTACTCCTGCACAAAGGCTACTTGATGGGAAGCTTGGAAAGGACCACCTTGTCAATACAGGCTGGAACAGCAAAGGTTAATGCATCGTTTATGAAGGCTGATAAATCCAGCTGAAAGAAGTGGGCTGCCCAGTGTGCTCCAGGGCTGCTGCATGTCCCCCATGGAGTCCCTGTGCCTTGCCAAGCTCAGCTGGCAGGAGAAAAAGGCATATGTGTGAAAGGGAGATACCACTTCACACAGGGCAATGAGACACAGATGTTGGACCACACACGACAGAGGCCCCACACACAGCTTGGCAAGGGGCAGTGAGCTCGCAGCGATGCTTTTGCCTGGCAGACTTCTACTGATAGGTGGTCGATACAGAACAAAATCTAGTGAGGTCAGGAAGGAGCAGCTTCTAGGAACAGAGCAAGAGGATGCAGCCAAAGCAGGGCAGGCTGCAGGCTTCCCATTCTGTTATGGCTCTCATGGTCGCTTTGTTCCTTTGTTGCCTACCCTGGTGGCCCTCGGGACAATGCTGTGCCTTAGTACTGTTCAACACTCCTTCAAGGAACAGGGTCTGTGTGCATCCCCCCTACAGAGCTCGATGGAAACTGGTCTGCTGGGTAATGTCCATATGAACAGAGGTTATTAAAACCACTCAGCAGCTTTTACTCCAGGGCTTTTCCCTTTAGATCGACCATGCACATTTCCACCCACACTCCACTGTGCTAAGGTTTGCTCTGCACCACACTGAGCTGTAACTTTGCTTGGAGAGGGCTTAGTCTGGACAGTGTTAGCTGCTCAGCCCGAAGGCAGGAGGGAGGGAGTTCCTGGGGAGCATTCCTGTGGGTTCCCTCTCACATCACTCTGTTCCAGCATTAGCTCTGCCCTGCCAGCTATGAGAGAGCCTGCCCTGAGAGCTTTTCCTCGCCGCCTCTAGAGATTAGGGGCTTGAGCAATTGCCAGTAGAAAGTGGGCACTGCACCACAAGCTGTACCTTCTTGGTTAAGCTGGGATCTGCCTGGGAGTTTTACATTTTATTTCACTCTGAGGCTGAGAAGGAAGAGAGGAGGACAATGAGGTGCAAGAACAGGAATGCAGCGGCCTTGGCTGTGAACTGCTGGGAGTCTTGTCAGGGCCAGCTGATGCAGAACAGCCCAGTTCTGGTTCAGCAGGGAGGCAAGAGACAAGCAGCCCAGTGCTGGGCACAGGGTGGGGGGATATGTATAGCAAGCCCCACTGTGAGGTTTGAATAGCAGAACACATTCCAGACAGAGGCCTGAGAGCCAGCAAATCCAGATGAGTGGTGTGTAAGTATGGAGACCCAGAAGGAGAGAACTGAGCTCTGTGGGAAGAAGGCCATGATGCAAATGTTGGTCTGGAGAGGTAGGCAGCATAAAAAGGACCATTCTGAGGATTAAAGGAGATGATGCTGAGAGGCAGGATGTTCCTGGGGCTGAGGAAGAAAGCTGCCACAAAGTAGCACCCTCAGCTGCCAAATAAGTCACATTGAGTTAAGACTAAATTATTCTCCCTGCAAATCATTGATCTCTTCTCTACCCTCTACTCCAAACAGATAGGTCTTGCCAGCACTCCTCCCTTGGATTAATTCAATCCACTTGGTGGTGGAGAGCAGCAATCCCAGAAAGGCAGCCAAACTCAGCTTAGCCACAGCAAGGCTCTGCACCACGTGAGCCTCCCATGGCTGTTCTTGCCTCCCCCCAGCCAGGTCTGTTTTCTACCTGGGCATCAGTCAGCTTGGAAAAATGTGCCCTGGTCCCCACAAACAGTGGAATTTCATACAGTGTGATATATAAACACACTTGTTAGCAAGCAGTCTCAGCAAAGGAGAGAGACAGCTCACAGGTGGCAGCAGCAGCAGAGGAATGGGACAAAGTCAGCCCATTTCTCCCATTGACCCTGGAGCAAAAGCAGGGTCCCTCTCCACACCGTGTGTCTGGCTTTTCTGCTCCTGGGTCCTGCTGCCCCTCCAGACTGCAGAGCTGCCTGCGTGTTCTGGTAGCAATTCCCTACAGAAGACTGGGCTCTGTGCGTGTTTGTTTCTGTGAGTTCAACTTACTCATGCCTAGACATAAACTTGTTGAGCTGAGGTATTCCCACACACCTCCCCCAGCGAACATGAAAACACAACAACCAAAAAGCAGCTTGCCAAGGGCGTGTGGCATCCTATCCAAAACCAGAGAGTACTCAAGTTGCATGGTAGGTTCTTGGAGCATGCCCAGCAACAGAGAAGCGGTCAGTCCAGCACAAGCAAAGTGTTCAGCACAGCAGAAGCCCAAACTAAATGATCTCCTGGATCTTTTCCATTTGTTTTCTAGGATGCTGCACAGAGAGTGGGAAAGCCTAGGAGTGCAGAAGTGGTCTTGCAAAGAAAGTGCAACATTTGCTGTGTCCTCTACCTCAGCTTTCCACTGATAAACAACTACAGCATCAAAGTTTGCACAGATTCAGCCCGCCCCACACAGCTTGGCTCTCTGGACAATATGCATCTGGGAAGAGGCAAGGTCTGGAGACTAAGTGTTTATTAACTATGGAACAACATGAATGGCAGTCCTGCAAGTCACTTCTATATGAGCATGAAGATTTGTGCCCAAGCCTTTTCCGTGCACAAATCTTTCAGGGTTTCCAAGAAGTAGCTGAGCACAGAGATTAAAAGGATCAGGAGCTCAGCAGTCCTGACTGATTTTGTGATCAATCCATTGTTGTCGTTTTTCCCTCCTAGCTGCCTAACATGCTCGGTGCCAGAACTCCCTGTCTGACTTAGACAGTTTGGGGAAACACACCCTTGAAGGGCTTGCAGCAAACAAGATCTTCTGCCCGCTTCTTGCCTTGCAACTTAAGGAGGCAAAGGAGAAATCAAAACAGAACCCCCAGCATACATTTCCTTAATCCTACCTGTCATCTTGTTGGTCCAGGGTAAAGAATACTCCAGTAGAGACTTCAGAACTTCCGGAAAGTCCAGGGCAGTGGGGCCCCCGGGGGTGTTGCAGCTTGACATGTCCTGTCCTGGGACGGTGCCAGCAGGGCTAAGGGAGGGCCAGGTGCCTGGACGCCAACGCTACACTCCACTTGCCTGGGCGTTGCAAGAAGGACTCAGAGGCACCCAGAGTGGGCTTGCCAAACTACTCCGGCTGAGAAAAAGCGAGGAGAAAAGGAAGCAGCCCGGCGGAGATGCAGTTTGCCCAGCTGTCTTCACCTCCCCCTCTCCCAGTCTGAAGTGGCCAATTGTGGAAATCGCTCGCAGCCTTGCAGGGCTGGGCGGGGCGGCTGGCCAGCGTGGTTTTACAGGGCCTCTCCCAGCCAATCCGACAGCGAAGAACTGGGCCAGTTATCTAACTTTGTACAGGCAGCACCTTCTTCTTTCCCGAGGTGTTATAACAAACATACACGTTTGAGGGGGAAGAAACGCAAGTGCCCGCTGTCAGGGGTACACACGTTGGCTGCAAATGCAACAGCAAAAGGATGCTCTGATGGGCCCTCGGGAGGCTCTGAGGAGCTCCGAGCTGCGCAGGCTGCCACAGAGAGATACACATGCTGTCTGCGTCTGAACTTTTTAGTTCTCTGAGATGCAGAGAGCAACATTATTTGTCTGTGATGCAACACTTACTGCATGTCCCTCCTAAGTCAGTATAGATAACAGCACAAGGCATCTTTCTTATAAACTGTGCATCATCCACAAAAGGCAGGATTTTTCCTCTTAAGTGGCACAGAATTTTATCAAAAAGCCAACAGCCTCCTCTCAGAGCAGCGATGTACAGCAAGAGAGTTCATGAACCCTGCAAATACCCTGATAACAGCTGGTTAAGTAAAATCTTGAGCACACAAAGCCTCTCCTCTCCAGTTAAAGTTCTTACCATGGAGGGAAGGACTGGAGACAGGAGGATAAAAGTCTGGTCCTCTTTATCAGAACCTGGCATGGAAAGTAACATCTTACAAGTGCTATTGTCTCCTCTTCCGCTGGGTGATATTACAACAGAAGTGCCTTTATTTCTCAGTTTTCTCCTGTCCATTTTGCCAGCCTCAGCCTTACAGCACCAGTGTGAGGTGATAGGAACCTGGTATTCCTACACGGGTCTGTGAGCCCCAGCTATCCAGGACAGCCCAGCAAAACCGTGCATGGCTGTCAGCATGGAAGTGGCCTGTGTGAAGTCAGGAGGACTTCCCTTGTGCCTAAAGTGCAGCACTTCACTAGCACAGCATTTAGAGTCCTAGAAAGTGATAGGGGATAGCACGGCATTTGGTCCCATAAGGAAATGCATTTTACTTAACCCAGTAGAAACCAAAAAGAAAGAATTACCTAGCCAGGTTTGGTTGTTGGAAATTTCAGTGTAGCTGAGGAAGCCTTGTGGTCTAGATCCCAATCTAATCAGACTCATAAATCACACGATGGATGCTTCAGTAGAATTAGTAATTATGGAATACCGCTTTGTATTTCCCTTGTGGTTTACTCCCTCCATTTCCCAGAGGGAATGTAAGAAAACAGCCAATCACAACCATCGGTGGTGAAGCCATTCAGGGAGAGCACACCCATACTAATCCTAGGCTGCTTGGTGTTCTCCACTCACCCAAAGCTGGAGCCAACAGACAGACCCTGCAGATGGTCAGTGCATTCTGGTTTCTGGGAGCAAAAGAAAGGCTCACATCTCTCCTTTCTGGAGCACAACCTGCCAGCCAAGTGGTCCGTGTCCTTTCCTAAAATCTTCCAGTCCATTCTGGCTGGTCAAAGCAAGTGAAGGGGAGTCATTCAATCCTGCCAGGCATCACTGACATTTGGGACAGCTACTAGTTGTGCTTTTCATCACAGGATGGCAAGGGAAAATGACTGGGAGCATGGTAGCTGGATCTTCTGGGTTTGTGCCAGGCTCAGACTTGTTCTGAAAGCTGGGCAAACATCTGGCCACAGGTCTGGAGGGACCCAAGGACTTCACAGCGACTGCTGCAGCAATTGACTAACATTTATGGCTTCAGAATATGCAGAAGTTAATTCAGACAAAATTCACAGAACCATAGAATGTTTTGTATTGGAAGGGACCTTAAAGATCATCTAAATTGTCACTTAGCAGTTTGAATTATTAGCCTGCAAAGAACATCTGTAAGTTTTTGTGTAGACATCTGAGACTGTATATTTTATCTCATGTTTGCCATGTCCACAAAGTCTCCTTCCAGCGCTGTAAGTCCTTGATTCAGAATCCCTGAACAATGAGCTCCTGCCCTCAAGAAGAGCTTGGGTAACATCATTAGCCAAATGCATAAACACCACCCTGTCTTCAAGCCCCAGGGAATCATAAACCATGCTATGAAGTAGAGTCATAGCAGGGGGAGGATGTCTTTCCGCCCCTGTATTCTCACCACAGAGAGCCAGAGAGCAGAGCACTTGAACTGCTTTAGTGAATAAAGTGGAAGTGTTGGCTCTGGAAAGCTGCAGGCATGGCCACAGATTGCACTACTTGTGCTGGCTGCACTCTTGTCAGATCAGGTGGTTTTTTATTGTTGTTGTGATCTGACATTCATGGAGGTGTCAGCAGCTCTGTTCCATCTCTCAGAAGCCCTGTCATTCCTTAACAGCACCTTTCCCCACAGACTCAACCAGCCATAGTCAACTTATACTGGCCTTAAGTGGGTGGCACACAGAAGGGGGCACCTAACATGATGGAAAAGGCCGAACTCCAGGAATACCAATTTAAATGGCAGAGGGCTGTGTCTTCTTCTTCTGTGTCTTTTCTGTAGGTCTCCTGGTGCAGTTATGCACACTGCCCAGCAGTGCTGGCTGAGCCTCCCAGCAAATTTGCCTGAGGAGTGTGTTCAACAGTCCCAAGGGAAGGAGTGTGGGTCCTTCAACATGACTCCTCAGTCAGAAACTCTGGCACATTGTTGCTGTGGGTCTTGTCCTTGGTGGCGGCACCTGGCTACACATCAGTTTCTGAGACCAACATTGCAGAAGAGAACTTAGTTGTTTCTTAAGCATATCTGAAAGCACAGCTGGTGGGGAACACACTAACAGCAGTGATGTTTGACCAAAGGAAGGCATTATTGATTATTACTAATTGGTGTTACTCAGCTTCCTCCATAAGATGAAAGCTTGGCTTGGTAATCTAATGGAATATGTCCTCTTAGAAAGTAAAAAACATCTTTGTCTGATCTTCTAAGGACACAATGCTTACACAACAGCATTATGTATCCATCCATCCATCCATCCATCCATCCATCCATCCATCCGTCCGTCCGTCCGTCCATCCGTCTGTCTGTCCGTCCTTCCGTCCATCCGTCCGTCCGTCCATCCATCCATCCATCCATCCATCCATCCATCCATCCATCCATCCATCCATCCATCCATCCGTCTATCCATCCACCCACCCACCCACCCCTTCCTCCCCAGGGCCTGCTACCCTCCTTGGCAAAGGGATAAATACATTTAAATATCTTGTTCTATTTGAAAGATAAACTAGGAAGAGGAGAGTTGAATTAATGCCTCCCCAGAGGGAAAGCCTGCTGTCATGTGTTGTGTTAAATCTGGGGCACATCCTGTGGCAGTGAAACACCAAGGCACATGCTGCCCCTGGCAGGCAGTAGTGAGGGACAGGCAGAAGGCAGCATCACTATGGGGACTTGTGGTGACAGACAAGGTGACAGACACTTCCCTTAAGTGAATCTGGAAATAAGGAGAAAAACATGTAGAAATCTCTAGAAGCTTTGCAAATTCTGCTGTTCTTGAAGCAAGACTCTTCCTTTCTTTTTTTCTTTTTTTTTTTTCCAGTCAGCAGGACCCCTCACCTTGGCAGCACAGCCATTATTTGGAAATGTCTGTATCTCCTCACATAAGACATCTTCTGCTGCACATCCCACAGATCAAGCCTACTCCTCAATGACTGTGTGGAGGCTCCAGGCCCACCCACAGGGTTTGGTTCTTGCAACAAACTCAGCTTGGTAAGTGGCTTCCTTTTTTTTTCTTTTATCCAAGCAAACCCTTTGCCAGAGGTCAGTCACTGCCTCTTTACAGACATCCATACATCTCTTTGTTCTTGTACTAGTTCCGAGGACAAGTGCACACAGCTTCCAGATTTAACTATTTTTTTGCATAGTGCATTGGGCTTGATAGGGAATTTTTCTCACCTTGGCAGAGGGGCCTGCAGGCTGAGTTTCACCACAGCCATTCTGAAAGGATGCTTGCACTGCACCCCAGAAACTTGTCTTCTTTGGGGTCGAGATTCTGCTTCTAGTGCCAACAGACATCTATGGAGTTACATGGATACCCAGAACAGCAGGGAAGGCTGTGACCAGACCTTCCACAGCAGAGTACTTTGAGAGAAAAGGAGGTGAGAGAAGGAATGATGGGAGGGTGGACAGCTGAGGGTGGGAAGAGTGGGACTGAGGCTCTGCATTGGCTAAAGACCCTGCCTGGTGCCTGCAACACGGGCATGCAACCCTTGGGGACTTTTGGTGGTAGCAATATATGACATAGACACGCAGACTTGGTGAGGCCTCAATCTGAGAGCCCCCTTCCTACCTCTGAAAGGGCTGCCCCTGCCCCAGCAGGGTATTGCATGCATACACATGCCTATGTCTGTGCACATGTGTGCTTGTCTGTCTCCCTAAGCGGAGGAGCTGCGCCGGGATCTCCCAACCTCAGTGAACTTCAGTGCAAGGAACTGCCTCACCTCCTGCCTGAGGCAAAAGGATTTCTAAAAACTAATTCTCCAAAATGTGTGCCAAAACGTTAATGAGCTTTGCTTCCCCATCATCCCTGCCAAGACATCTCCCTCATCTCAGGGTTCTCACATGGCAGCTGGTCTCACCACAGCTTTGTTTGTCTGCATGTGGCCTTCCCTTGTGAGATGCCATTTGCCAGAGAACTAGGTGCCAGGCAGAGAGAAAACATGAGAAAGGACCTTGGGTTCACCAGAAGTTGTGCTGCCCTGGGCAGGAAGGACACCTACAGCTGCCTTTGTGCATTTCCCTGGCCTGGAAGCACTCTGGGAGCCTGGGCAGAGACAGTTTTGGGAGCTCTCTGAACAAGCCTTGGTAGGAGGCGGAACCCAGGAGGTGGCACTAGTGGCAATAAATCAAGGGGTTTAAAGCAGGCTGGGGAAATCCAAGGGCAGTGATATTGGACCTCTGCCAGGGTCCATGGGAAACCGTTGGGTGGGACAGCAAGATACACATTCCTCTGGCTGCTTCCTTCTCAAAATGAAGAGACTGTCTGTAAGGACCTGCGCTGCCTCTCAGCCATCCCTTCTCACGTTCACTCAGACCCGCCCCCCCAGGAACAATGTGGTCCCCAGCAGGAGCAGGGATCCTGTAGCATCATAGCCCAGGAGGTCAGAGCTTGATGGACAGATACAGGAGTCATTGGAGCCTGGGGACAGCATGTGGACTCAAATAAAACAACTGATCCTTAAAAATTCTTGGGCAGTTTGGCTGCTGATGATCCTCCAAAGCCAGGATACAAATGGTCTCCACCAGGAGAAGATCCAGACTGCTTAGAGCTTCTTTTGAAACACTGCTGCTGTATTGAATCCCCACCACAGCTCCCAGGGCCAATGTTCAGCTGTGTTGCAGTTATTTGGCTGACGAAAACTGAGACCATCTCACTCCTATGGAAGCAGGACTTTCCCTCTCTGCCTCAGAGCTCTGCTGGGATACAGACAGGGGAGTGTGTCTTGGTATTCAATTAGAGAAACTATGCAGCTCTTCATCATTCCTGACCATCTGCCTGGAGGGCTCCAGCACTATTGGAAGCCCACAGCTAAGGCAGACATAGGAAATCCACTGAGAACAAAAGAAATACACCAAAGAGCGCATCCAGAGCTGAGTGTTTTTCCAGTTCCAAGCAAGACAATCTACTCTGGCATCTGGGTTTAGAGTTTCCATCTCAGCCCTGGGTAAATGTCATTTTTGGGAGGATCAATCTAGATGGTTATGAATAACTCTATTTCCTGGGACTCTGCTATGTTTGTGCCTCCTGAGGCTCTTTGGAAAAAGCAGGAGCTTTCTGGGGCATGGCCATCCATAAGATAAACTGCAGAGAAGAGCATCCCTGAAAGGTGTAATCTTGGGAGCTGCCAGGGACAGGACTGTTGTAATGGGAAAGGAGTCAGGTGGATCTGTCACCTGGTTGATTCCTGCTCTTGTCCTTGCTGCACCTGGATCTGTTTCTAGGAAACATCACTCCTGTCCTGGGGATACCAGGACCTGCTGCTCTTGTCTGTAGGGGGAACTACAGAGAAACAGGAGGTGACAATCCATCTGGGAAGGGACCGAGGTTATTTGGAATAGGCCCTGTCCTGTCTCCTTCCATCCTGTGGAGAAAGGGTGAGGCTGGATGAGACATGGCTCAGAGCTCCTGGCCAGAGCCCATGGCTTTCCAGGATGCCTCTGGAGCTGTGTGTCCACAGGACCTCTGCCCAGAACCACCCCATAGCACCTTCTTCTGCCCCACACCAAACAGCTGTGTGTTCCAGCCAGGTGTGCCTGCAGCCTTTCCTCCTCCAGTTCCCTCCCACTAGTCACTCCTACCCAGGAGTCCTTTACTATTTAACACGTTTTCTGCCCCATGTTTTTCCCTCCACATATCCCACACGGTCCTCCACCCCAGCCAGTGACCAGCACACCTGCCCAGGTTACAGCTCCTGTATGACAGGAGCCCTCTGCTACTCTGTGTCTAGGACACACCACAAAAGGCCTTGTTCCTGGTTGCAATGGCAGCAGCAAACACAATGAGGAGGATGACAGCACTTGGATCCCCTGCTGCCACTGCCCAGAAACGTTTCTCTGTAGTGTGGGCAGGCAGACTCAGTCACAGGATTGCTTAGAAATCTCATGTGCAGCAAACTCCCTCTGCCAGGCTGGTGTGTGATGGCATTAATGGTCTTGATCATGAAGACTTCCTCCCACCTCTCAGAGGTCTCTACCCCTGCTCCTCTCAATCCTCCATCAGACTTGGATCCTTCCTGGCTGACCTGGGTCTCTTCCCCTTGTCTCTGTGACTGCTGAAGTTCCTAGAAGGATCTGAATAGTGAAATCATCGCTCCTTTCCCTGCCTCTCCCAAATACAAGTTTATTTTAATGAAGAAATGCTGGTTTACAGCTGAGGCTCAAACCTGCAAGGAAAACACTCTTTTTTTCTCCTTCTGCTTTATCTGCCATGCAATTTGACAATTTTGGTTTCCATGGTACTGGAAAGGCAACCCTCAACTCTTGCCAGAATGGCCTCAATAATCTCAGGAATGTAAAACTAACATCTCTCACATTGTACATACTCAGTCGATGCCCTTTGGAAGTGTACTGGTCTCCTCATTCGCCCTGCACTAAAAGCGAGTACTCAGGTGTCTCTTCCTTTGACCAGAGGTCCTTGTGTCTGTATGGAGGCACATCAGGGAGATGTGTGACAAATCTCTTCTCCTCGGGCCTGACTGGATATGACCTTCTAGTCACTCTACCAGTTTATACAGCAGTAACATGGCGTATCCATGGAATACCCCTGTCTTCACTGCATCTCCAGTTTTGGCTGCCTTAAGAATCCAGATTAATCTGCATCATGATGGATTCAAAAAATAAAGAGACCAGTTTCATTAACAGATGTTTTCACATTGACCTCTTCCCCCAGGTGCAGTCCTCCTCACACAGCATCCTCTCCATGGGGCAAGTGCACAGATGCTCCCCATGGACCCAGCTGTGTGCGACTCAGTGGGGAGGGCTAAGGGCATTTTCCCTGGCAGGCAAAAGAACTGGCTGACCCAGTTGATCAGAGCAGCCTACACAGTGAAACAGCCTCTACATGGAAGGTGGTTACAAGACCCAATTACTGGAGCTTTCAAAACACAGGTTACCGAAACACCTCAAACTACGCGTTAATGCAGAGCACAGATTTCTGGCACTTGGGGGAAAAGATAATCTTAACTACACCTGAAGTTCACAAAAACTGTATATCTGATGAAGAACTGCATAATCTGCTATACACACACAGGCAATTTTCCCCTCAGCAAGAACAGCAGATTATACTCAAAGATGGGAGAAAGCCAAAGCGATCCAATGTTTAATGTGCCCCCTTTGTTTCTCTCCTCACAGCATGAAAACCTGAAACCAAGATAAAACCCCTCTGAAGGCTATTTCAAAATCACAAACACACACTGGATCAGGAGATGGTTTAAAGTGCACACTTTTATTTTCTATTACAAAGGCTATAAGAAGCAAGTTTGGTTTTTTTCTTTATTTAAGAACAAAAACAAAAATGTTGTTAAAACATCTACATTATTATCCTGATACTAGACCTTATGAAAGATACTAAGTTCTTTATTAATAGTAAAGCGTGGTATTCTTAAATTATATTAATACAGAGACATAGTAAAGGACTCAAAATCATTACTACCCAGCTCAGAACTGCAGCATCCCCTTGCTATCTTTTCCTTTCACATGCTAAAACCCATCAATTTTTGACATACAGCTTCATACAAGCTAAGTAGGGTATTTTCTGTTTTCTTTTTTTCACTTCCCCCTGTAAAGGCCAGGTTAACTCCAGTGCCAGTGTCACCTAAATCCCTGCCCCTACCAAAGATTCTGTGAAAAGACTTTCACTAAGTCCTTCAGCATTTAACAAGTTTCTGCTCTGTGTGAATGTCTGTGGTTATTTTACAGGACATGAGATTTTCTTCTAATGTTATAAAATTAAACATAATTTCTTTTGTTAATAACCCTCACATTTCATTCTGCATTGCAGAATTGTTTCACGTGAATAAAGAAGAGAGAGTTATCACAGAGTCTTGTGAACACACCCCTCAAGCAGCCCTACAACTTGTGGTTTATCTGTTGTAGAGCTGCGAGCACTGAGCAGTTTTGCCGAGAGCACATAATATGCTGAAGAAAAACCCTCTTGGCTTAATACAGTGGGCCTGGGAAGTCAAGTGTGGAACTTCCTGCCTTTCACAATGTCCCTTTAAATAATATAAGCAAAGCCTTACCATGAAAACTTTACTCACTACTTAGCAGTATAATACTCTCTCACTGAGATGGGACTGCGAGGACATCCTAAGGGGTTTCAAAAATGTGAACAGGGAAACCTGTCCCATCTCAAAATTTATACCTATCGATATAAAACCCTCCCCTCTTTTGTTATTTTCCTTTCTCTATGCCAAATAGAAGTCTTCATATTTAAACTGGAGATGCTGCTTTTCCTGGCCCGAGTCCTTTTCCTTTACCCTCATTTAAAAGATTCCTTTGATACCACACACATATAATATTATATAGAGAGATATATTTAATACCTGTGTATATATGTTTCATGGGAGGGGTCACATATATACACACTAAAACAAGTCTGGTGACAAAGTACTGCAACACCACAGACCAGGTTATCATATCAGGGAAAACAAAAAGAGACACTCAACTCAACCTTTATGACTGTGGGCCTCCCTCACCTCACCTCACCCGTGCTCTCCTTCTGCCTGCCTCGGCCCCAGCCCGAACCTCTGAAGCCCCACCAAGCAGTCTGGCTCTCACTGTAGAGATGGGGAAAGGGGATAGTGACCCACTCTGTAACCTAAACAAGTCCTTGTATGAGAAATCACAGCTCAGCAAACGCTAGAGTCACAATAGAGATGCAGATTTGTTTCAAAAATAAAAACCACATTCCAATGTTCCCCAATCCAGATTTTGTTCCTTGGCATCTCTGCCCAAGAAGAGCAGACCAAGATAACCTAGGAGCTGATGCCTGCCTTCTCCCCTGTCTCTGTCTATAAAGTTGACCACTTGAGCACAAGAATGACCAGGAGAAGGTATGATCCAGACAGCTACCACAGGAGGAGAAAATACAGCGCACCTGACCACTCAAAAACTGCCAGGTCTGATATTGTTTGTACCAAACCAATGACTACCATCCACATTTTAAGGGAAAGAAAAAAAGCTCTGTGGGGAAGTGGCTGAGTTGCCCAGGGAAGTGGCTGAGTCACCACCCCTGGAGGTATTTAAAAAGACATGTAGATGTGGCACTTAGGGACATGGCTTAGTGTAAGGACTTGGCAGTGCAGGGTTAAGGATTGGACTTGATGATCTTCAAGTTCTTTTCCAACCTAAAGGATTCAAAGTGCAAAGGCACATTCAGTTTACTTAGAGCACATTGTCTCTCTGGAAAGATTCTGGACTAGCATGCAGAGCACTCTGCTCTGTAACTTGACCTTAACTATTCCAGTGGAGCCAAATCACCTTCCTCAAAGCTGGTTTAGAAAGGTTACAGCTGCCCCCACAGCATCTCTCAATTTCCTCATCTCATGTCTCCAAGGATATGGGAGCAGGGAGCAAAGAAGGGGACCAGCAAAGCCAAAGCACCAAGGACTTTATGGCCAGATTGTATTTCCCATGGATACAGCACTGCCAGCCCCAAGTGGTCCAAGATTGCTGTCCAGGGAGACTGTATTAAAAAGACATCCCTGGCAAAGGCTTGGAGGGAGATGCGTTTGTGTCTGAGTGGATGGTGCCATCTCTGCATGCACAACTGCAAAGCACAGCTGGACTGTGGCACAGAGGAGAGGGAAGCTCAGGACAGGACATTTGTTTACTGCTTATAGGAAGAGACTGCCAGAAAGGACAAAGCTGATGGTATTCAGAGCACTAGTACCTTTTGCTGCTGCCACTATAAAAGCAAAAAGTCCTGGCCCAGAGCTCAGCATCACCAGTTCCCCCATCATGGCATACATCAGGTGGGACAGGAGAGGTGCATGGCTGGGGTCCCACTCTGCCTCTCACTCTCCACCACTGTCCCTGCCCTGGGTCACATCCTGGCTGCACTGTGCATCTGCAAGCTCCCTGCCCTGACTCTGAGGAGAAGGGAACTGGACCTCTGGTGCTGTTAAGTGCTTCCAGCTGGATTCCTGTCAGCTAAATATCAGCCATGCTGCTCAATGGTGTCCTTTTAAATGGGTTCCCACCCAGTTCTTCTGGCAGTGCAGGGAAAAACGCAGCTCTAAAGTAACCAGAAGCACACACCATTTAAAGCGCAAGAAGGGAACACCATTATCTCCTTCCCTGTCTTCAGGATGCAAGGCAACAAAGAAATAAACATAGGCTCCTTTTGGTGACAGCCTTCCTCCAGACTGATACAGCTGTGTGAATTACAGTGACAAGAGGGTGTGTCACAGACTCCACCTTCTAGATCGGTTGTCTTACTTGCACCAGTCACACCAGCCAATAAACAAACCCAAAACTATCTACCCCGAATACCTGCCACACACTGAGAAAGATACCTAATGAAGTCACCGATTTACTTTCTGGGTACAGCTGAAACAGTCTGAAGTCTGAACAAATCTGAAATAACACAGCTCCTGTTGCTGCAAGCAGCTTCATTACTTTGTTGCTTTTACCTGCACTGTTACACCACAGGGTTGATATCCTCCTCAGCACCAGTTGATGCCTTAGGGCAATACAGACAGCTGGAGCTTAAGCCTATATGTTTTAAGCCAGATCTAGTGGTTTTCCTTGTTTGCACCTCAATTCCTAATTCTTCTGGTACTGAACTCCCAGGAAAGCAGAACAGCTGCAGCAGGAGAAGTGAGGTTTGTTCTGCAGCACTGAAAAAAGGAGTACATGAAATTCATAGTCATCTTTTCACCAGATGTCATAACATCATAGAATCATAGAATGGCCTGGGTTGGAAGGGACCTTAAAAACCATCTAGTTCCAATCTCCCTGCCATTTACAAGGACACCTTCCACTAGACCATGTTGCTCAGAGCTCTATCTAACCTGGCCTTGAACACTTCCAGGGATGGGGCACCCACAACTTCTCTGTCCTTTTCTTTCAGCTCTGTTCTCCAGATCTCTGTAGTTGTACTCTGAACTGAAGGACAGAATAATGACACAAAGAGAAATTCTGTTTTGCAGTCCAGTACAAACTGAATTAATTCCTCTGAATGGACACTGAAAACAAAAAGATGGAGTGGAAGGAGAATTTCAGGGAAAGGAAGAAGAAAAGATGGATCACAAACTCAGTGAGCATGGTGTTCGCTGGCCAAGGAGAATCAAATTCACAAATTCATTCACCACTAATAAATCATCGTCTCATAATCTTAAAATAAAATAAAAGAAAGGTTCTCTTTGCGAGACACAGATCTCGCTCTCCCTGCTACTGCCACTCAGAAAACCCACCCCTGTTTCTGCAGCTGACAGGCTCCCCCCGCCCTCACTATACCCCATCCCGCAATAGGAAGTTGTATTTCCCGAAGTCGTCATCCCTGGGGCAGAGCAGCATGTCCTTGCGGGCTTTGGCCAGTTTCTGTTTCAGCACTTCCCTCCGGTCCAGCCACTCTGTCAGCTCCTCCTGGCCGTGGGCATAGCGACACTCCTCTCCCTCAGGGCAGGCCTTGCTCTTCTGGAACCTGCCAGCACAAGAAGCACAGTCAAGAGGGCAGCCCCAGGACAGGGTTTTGAGCATTTTGCCTGGGTTGCTTGATCAGGACCCACTGAAACATGCCATGAACTCTCCTTTTTAAGGGCAAGACAATACTCCTACAAATCCATGCAGTGGGAAAGGCAACAGAGGCTGGGAACAGAAACAGAGCAGTGAAAAGAGCAATGACTATGAGGGGATTTAGTCAAAAGCAAAAACAATGTGAGCTGGAACTGGACCAGCAGGGATGAGGAGAAACCATGACACAAGAGAGGAAATGCCAGGTAACCACCACAAAAGACTGAGCTTTCTTTCTAACCAAAATGGCATTTCTAACCTTCTCAAGGCACCTCAAGGTGCTGATTCAGAGGGTGTGAGACATTCAAACCATTTAATAAGGCACCTGGCAATCCCCCAAGCACTAGGCCAAGAGGACTGTTCTATGGCCTGAGAGCATCCTGGTTATGGAGGGCACAGGGGCAGACATGAAGCTTGCTCTCTTTTTCTAAAGACACATGCTCAGGAGTGTACTTTTATCCCTCCGTATTGTGGCTGAGCACCTCTGGGATCCAACAGCAGCCTCACTGTAACCTAAACACGTCATCTCCTCCTCCTCCATGCAGAATTCTCTGAGAACTCTGGGAGAGGATGAGGAGGGATGACAGAAGCCCTGGGCCTGTTACCCTGTACCTGCAGCAGCAGCACAGAAGGGAGATGAGACAACGGTACCTTTCACAGAGCCGGAATTCGCCCATGGGGAAGCGGTAGCTCCAGCAGCTGGAGTCACTGTCTGAGGTGAAGACCTTCTCCTTGTGCTTTTCTGACTGGATATGCTGCTGCCATTGCTTCTTGCTGTTGCTGTTCTTCCCGCAGAGCCAGCAGTGGTAGCCCATCTAACCGGTGCACACAGGGCAAAAGGCCAGTTAGCATGTTAACGTTCACACCCATCCACTTTCCCTGTGCTGGCACTGCCTCTGCCCCTCTCCTTCCAGAGCATCCTGGAAGTTCCACTCAGTGTATGACTTCCCTTCACGCTTCTCTGCCATGTCATCTTTAGGGAACTGTGCTTCCACTAAAGGCAAACTGAGGAGATGCTCTGTTGGCATCTGCATATGGCTCAAACAGGCTCAGGGGACAAGGCAGCTCAGCTTAGTGACATGGCCTCCCTGCCCCTGCTGATGTCCCCAGTGGGGTCTCACTGCAAGGTCCCCAGGTGCACAGGCAATGCAGGAGTTGGACCAAGGGTTGGACTTGATGATCTCGGAGGTCTTTTCCAACCCAATTGATTCTATGACTCTATAATTCTATGACTCTTCAGGAGCACAAACCCTTACACCAGTATCACTTCTGGGCTAAGGAGACACATCTGCCTTTAATTTTCTCAGGTCTCTGTGCTCCTGACCCATCTCTTCTACAAGCTTCTTCCTTTTCTGATAGGCCTGCAATGGCTTGGCCAGCTTGCCCAGGAGCAGGCGGGAACCCTGGAGAGAGGCTGAGCCCACACAAAAGCAAACCTAAGGTAGGCTCCTAATGGCTTGAGGATTAACAGAAAAGCCATTGCAGAGCCTTGCTGACATGAGGTCCATCTCTTCCTGCCTCAGCTGTGCTGCCCTTGCTGTGCTGCTCCCAGCCACCAATTCAACCTACGTTAGTACAGGCTCTTTTCCAGAAGAGCAGTGCAGTCCCTGCTCACTCACACCTGGAGCACAGGAGAGGGGCAGGCTGTCAGCACTGAGGAGGAGGAGGAAGAATGAAGGGCAAGAGATAAGGTCATTACCATGATGTCTGCATAGTCGGTGGGCATCTGGATCTGTTTCTCCCCTTCTCGCGAGGTGAGTGGTGTTCCCTCTCCAGGTTTCCCAGGATTATGTTTCTTTAGCCACATGTCATAGGTCTGCTGCATATCTAGTACTGCACAAAGGCGATTCATGAAGTCACAGTTAATCTCCCACACTGTGCACAAACTACAACAGAAGGACGAACGCTGGGGCAGCCCTTCCCTTCCCTTGCCTGTGCAGCAGCACCAGAGAGAAGGTCTGTGCTTGGGAGGCCCCATGTCACCTCCTCAGATGAGACTCCTGCATCAAATTCACACCACACCACCTGGTATGGGAGGTGTCTTCTATTAGTTGAGCAGCTACTCAAAATTTTCAGGAAGGTGGGAAGGTGCCCCAAGATCTTCATGGAATTCACCCCACAAGATGATTCTCCATCAGACCTGATTCTGCTTGACCTCAGAAGACATCTTACTCCAGCCAGGAAGCTAAGGCAGGGGCTGGTTTCAGATCTGTTCCTTTCCTCTACAGCTAAGCTTCATCCTCAGCGCTAGAGATGGAGGACAGCCCTTAAGCAAGCTGGCCACAGGAAGCATTGAGGAGGGGAGAAAGACCTAATGATAGCGTGCTCCAGGTTCAAAACCTTACCAGAGGACTGCAGTCATTGTCTTTTGCAGCTGTTAGTTTAAAATCTACTCAGAATACTAGTGGGAAGGAAAATTTGAGGTGGAGGCTTTAACTACACATCTGCCTTTCCCAGATCAGCTCCTGAGAGAGCCTATGGAAACACATGTTTGTAGACACCAATACGATGCTCTAAGTGTGATGCATTAGTGATTTACTCCTTGCTAAATGGGTAATTGAGGAACTCGAGGCAACTGGGGATAATGAACACGAATTCCCCCAAACTGAAACAACCCTTTCCTTAGAAGATTCACCTTTGTGCTTAAGCAAACACTCAGATTGATCTGATGTGCTCTAAAGGCCTCAGCAACAAAATGATTTGAACTGTAACAAGTAACAGTTTGGTCCAGCAGAGAGAAAGACCCTCCACAGAATCATAAAGACCAAACTCAGGGCAGGCCTGAGATCCTGCAGGCTGAAATCCCACAGAGGCAGGAGAGCACCTGGACAACTGGTTCTTTTTCTCCAGCTTGCTGTTGCTGTGAATAAACAAGGATTGCTGCCAGAGCTGGCCATCCAGGGAATGGGCAACCCTCGAGCTATCCCCCAGAAGGTAAGCTGGGAGCTTGCATAATTAAATACAGACAAGCTCCTCCAAAAAGTCACCATCCAACGATGTTCTCATTCAGAATCTCATCTCCACCCCTTGGAGTACAATGCCATGAGCAGGGAGTGCCTCAGCCCAGGAGCGAGGGATAGGGGGAGGAGCAGGCAAGAAAGCCAAGGCAGATAGAAGACAGACAAGAGATACAGGAGCAGCTACAGGCTAGGACTGGTGCTTTGGCAGAGCTCCATATGGATCCAGGCCTGGGACTTTACAGTCAGCTGGAGGGACAGCACAGGGTAGATTCAAAATTGCTTCAGAAAGACAGGGCAGCAATGGAGCAAAGCAAGACATGAGACCAATGTGCACTAGTCCCAGAACAAGGGACTGAAGATATACATGCACATTTACAAAAAGAGCAGCTCTAAATTAGTGTAGACAGACCTGCCCAGCTCTGCCTCTGCTGTCAAGAGTATGTCTTAACAGACCCTGCATCCATTGCCCAAATGTCCTCTTCCCTCTCCCCAAACTCTCTGGCCCACATTTCCCCCACTTACTTTTATTTTCTTTCATGAAGGTCCACATGTCTCTCTCCTCAGGGCTGTGGGCAAAGGAGCAGTTGCCCACATACTGGCATTTCCTGCCATTCTGTGCATGGATGCACAACTGTTAAAAGGCAGAGAGAAAATTGAGCATCAGCACAAACACTCCTTGCTAGAGAGGAAAGTGGGTTCAATAACCAGTTGGGACATTGAACTGCACACAGGAGAGGTTGCAAACAGGACACTTCATACATCATTAATGCATGCTTCTTTTCCTCAGTCCCCTGATGCCATAAACATGCAGGCAGCTCAGTTTAGCACCTGTTCCATTTTCACAGATGACTGGGGGCAGGTACAGGGCAAGACAGCAGGGAGCAACCTGGGTTGGCCTCATAGTGCCTCCTGCGGGTCAAGCTGCTGGTCCCTAAAGATGACTCATTCTCCAGCCATCTCTGAGTGGGTGAAGAGTGGCCTTACAGGTTGCTTAGACCACACTACTGTGCACAAAACTTTACCTCACAGCTACCAAGAGCATCATTGTCAGAGAAAATGAGAAGCTTTCCAAGCATCATATTTACTGATTGTCCCTTCTCCCCCAGTACAGGCACCAGAGGAGGACATACCATAGGGTAGGGGCAAGGAGCTTTTCCTTTCAGGAAAAAAGGAAAGGAGGGAAAGAGAGAAACAACCTATCACCACATTTGGGGTTGGGGTTGGAGGCTGGATATCTGTAATTTTCCTCACAGCACATGGCTTTTTGGCTGAGTTCTTTCAAAATCCATTGTGAGCAAGTTTCACAATCTAGAGCAGCACAGCCACAACAAAGGCACGAACTGGCTACTCCTATGTGTCTTGCCTCTTACTCACCTTGAGAAACCCCTGACCGAAGGGGAGGCTTAAATTTCATTCCCAAATCCTGTGCCAGCCAGAGATGCATTAACAGTTCTTGTTATGCATTAACAGCAGTATCAAACATTTGCATATGTGCATACAGTGGTTTAAATGGGTGCTGCTCCTTTTTCTGCTCGCCCTTTTTGCTGGATGTGTTTTGCTGACTTCAATCTGTCCTTACTTCCCACCTCAGTCATCACGTGCCTGTCTCCCTGTCAAGTCTGCAAGGAAGCAGCCCTCAAAGCACTGCACCATGGTGGAAGGGAAAGGGAAAGGACAGCTGGGCATGGGGCTTACGTCATATTGCTGTGGGAAGTTGCGGATGGAAGGCAGTGGTCGGACAGACACCCACTTCTTTTTTGCTTTGGACATGACCAGCAGGACACGGCGTTCCTTTGTCCAACTGAAGAAGAGAGAATAAATCAAGAAAGGCATAAAAAAGAGCAGAACAAGGGTTCTTTACCTCAGAGACCCTTAAATATTGAGAGATGACCAGATCCTGTTGTCCAGCTGTTCCTGCACTATCTGGTTGCTCTCAGATGTGCACATCTGTGATGGAGAAGCTACAAGAAGGGCATTCTCCCTGTACATATTAACCTATTTCCTAGGGTATCTCTTCTTGTAGAGCCAAAAAAATCACCCCCAAACCTCACATGGCATCACCACAGATTACTAAACAGCTGCATTCTACCCTTCAACACAGACAATTCTTGTGCAATCAGATCCATGAAAACCACTTGGGAATATTTTCTGCTTGAAAGGTGCAACAGAAATGCAAGTCATTACAAGCACTGTCTTATGAACAGGTGCCAGAAAGTAATAATTCTCCTGGAGCTCCAGCAAGTGATCACTAGGTGATACCCTGGGCAAAACCCTCAGCCCTTTTCAGCAGCTGCACAAAGAAGTTTTATTTTTCCCATTTCAGGATGCCATCCTCACCTGCTCACTTCCTCCAGAAACTGCTGCTCCTGTCTTTTCTTCAACAAAAGTCTTACACTTGCAATAGGATGCTGGACTGTGCCTTTGCAGCTTGTATTATGGGAAGAGAAGTCCTATAAACCCTTCCATCCTATCCCACCAGGCTGCCTGGGTGCGACAGGCCACAGTTCCCGTGACCCAACAGTGACTGCCCAGCCAATATTCCTCTTGTAGGGGGCTTATAAGAAAGATGGGAACAATTTTTTCAGTAGGGCCTGTAGTGATAAGACAAGGGGTAATGGCTTGAAACTGAAAGATGGTATTCAGACAAGGTATTAGGAAGGAACATTTTATGATGAGGCTGTTGAAACACTGGCACAACCCAGAGAGGTGGTGGATGCCTCATATCTGTAAACATTCAAGGTCAGGCCAGACAGGGCTCTTGAGCAATCTGACCTAGTTGAAGATGCCCCTGCTCATTGCAGGAGGGCTGGACTAGAATACCTTTAAAGGCCTCTCTCAATCCAAACTGTTCTATGATTCAATGATTCTGTCACTTTCTCATGGGTCTCAAGGAGCTGAGAGGTGCAAACAGATATGACATGCATCAGAGAAGAGCAACCAAAGCCATGAAAAAGCCAAGAAACCTAATTTAAAATGAAGCAGAATGCTTGAAGAGAGGTGGGGATAAGAGAAGGTTGCATTGCTCACCAGTGGCGGGCTTTGGCACTACAGTACTTGAGGTCTTTATCTGGCTCCACCAGCTGTCCATTCCTCCAGCACTGGCCACACACAAATTTCATCTGGAGGTCAAAGGTGCTTGATGTGGGAGTCCGGGGAGAAGCCTGGGGAAAAGAACCACAGTTTCAGGGGAACAGAGACAGAAGGCACTTTCCAAACCTGCCACAGAGATGTTGGCAGCTCCCCGCGCGGCCATGTGCCAGCGACAAGCCAGATTAAATCAGAGACAGCCCAGCCCTCCTTTACCAGTGTTAGCCAGTGGCTCACTGAGATAGCAGACAGGAGCAAAACCACTGCTTGCTTCAGCATGATTTCCTGGGCTTTGACGTCTGGCCAAATGCACAGACAGCCTGGCAGCTTCCAGCACTGACCAGGCCTGGCTGCAAAACCCCTCCAGCCTATCTCCATGTACAGACAAGCTCTGTGAGACCTGCCCCAACACTTATCCCCAGCTCCCTGTAGGCAGGGCAATCCATGTCCCCCTCACTGCCTGTGGAGAGAACTTGGTCACACAGCTGAGAGAGCCCCCCTCAGGAGGAAGCCAGGCCATGCCACAGTGCAGGATCCACCACTCCTGCTTTTGGACCAAGAGGTTCATGTCATATCTAAGATTTGACACTATGAAGTCAGAACTGGGTCGTCTTGTTGATATTCTTCCAAGCCATTTATGGGCAGGTTTCCATCTCTCACAGTTCCTCTGCACTGGGTTTCACAAGCAGTTAATCACTGGTCAGAGGTGCAATGCACGTATTTCACATCCTCTCAGCCACTGCACTTATTGACCCCACCATGAAAAGACTGGTTTGGGATTCTGACTAACAGATTGTGGAGAAAGGAAAAAAAAAGGAGCCAGTCCCATATCACTGCTTCCTCATATTGCCTGAGCAAATCTCTGGAAAGCTGTTTTCACTCCGTATCACCACTGGAAGATGTGAGGCTGGTGTCTCCAGTTCATTTCCAAACAAAAGAGCAAACCCAAGTGCACGCCAGTGGCCCTGGGCCTGGCAGTATGTAAGAGTACAAGAGAACACCCTGGTCATCGAGCTGGCCATGCAGCACAAAGGTCATGCACCAGTCAAACAGGTCCCTGCCTGCCAACTGCATCAGCAGCCCATCCCACCTGCCATGCCTTGACTTCTAACCCTGAGCATCTCACAATGAGCAGACATGCAAGCCATGTCCCTGAAGAGCAGGCTTCTGCCAGCAGCTGAGCAGCAGCAGCAGGGACCCTGTGTGCATCCCTTGGCAAAGGGAAAACAGCAAGCAGAGGCAATGCAGAATCAAAGCAACTCCCAGGAAATGCCACGTCAGCTATCAACTACCACTTACATCCTCCAGTCTTTTGGAGAAGCAGAGCTGACATGTAAAAGGTCCTCTGTCACTGTGAAAAGCTGACTAGAGAGCTGACCTTTGCCTGTGCTCAGTACAAGAGGCCATCAGTGCTCTGGTGTCCCAGAAAAAGGACCCCACCAGAGAACCAGCACCTCTCCTGAAAAGCAGCAGCAATTCTGGCCTACTCATCTGCAAGACAGCCTTTCTGGTGGCTCCCAGAACATGACTCATTCACCTGTGCTGGTGATCACCAAGAACACATCAAAGTGGCCCAGCTGTGGGATGAGCACAGTTGAGACCTGGGCTATGATGGAAGGCAATACTGTGCCTCCTTCTCACATGTGCAGCCTTTGAACAGTAGTTTTAATCTCCCATGGTCTCCAAGGGAAATTATACTATAGCTCACTACTGACCCATCAAACCTAAAGACCTAAGGTACCAAAATGGCACTGCAGGCATATTCCATTTCATGAGCCCCATGCTCTCCTCCTGGTGACATCTCTCAGCACAGCCAAGAAGCTTTGCTCAAACTTACTGATCCAGCAAAAATAAAAACTGAGTGGCTCCAGAAGGGACAATAGGTCAGAGATAAAATGTCTCTCAGGTAGTTCTGGTAATCTGGGCTGTTTTTTCCACAAATTCTTAACCAAAAGAAGGCCCGTGCATTTCTTCATCTGAGTCATGCAAACTGCTGATCCATCCAGTGGGCATGTATGCTCCCAGGGGATTAGGACCCAAGCAAAAAATCAAAGCTGCTGCTGTTAATGCTACGTGACTGTATTTGTAAGGGCAAGACACATACCTGGCAGGCTGCTGATAACCAACAGCATGGAAATTATATCACATGAGGCTCTAGCAGACGAAGCCAGGCAAAAGTGCCACAGGCTATGGCACCACCCTTTGCAATGAAGCCAGACAATATAGTGCTAGCTATACACCATGGCAACCAAATAAATAAAAGTCTTTGGCACGACAGCTCTCCACTTCAGGCTCTGCAGAAAGCAACAGCCCCAGCATGGCCACTCCTGTCTCCCAAATTCAGGAATCCCTCTCAGCGATAGTGAAATGTTCTCTGGAGGAGCCACATGCTTCAGGGGACTATTTAAGGAGCCCAGGTTACTCAGCCACATAACTGAGTGAGCTGTACTTAGTTGCAAGTACTCCTTCTTTCTTTCTTTCCTTTTCTTTCCTCTCCATGCTTAAATTAATAATTCTGAGGTCAGCTTTCATGGGGTTCTGCAGCTGGCTAGAGAAGTAAAAACAAATTAGTCCTTGAAAACCAGAAAAAATGATGGCTACAACCCCACAATTTGCAGAGATGCGATGGGAGGACACCCAGCTACCTACAACAGCCCCTCTTGCTGTTTGCCTCGTCAATCTGCAGCCACTGGGGTGGCTTACTCCTACAGCAGCCTCTGTGGGGCCAAATTTGTGAGGCCAACTGCAAGATTCCTGGCAGGTGCTTAGCAAGCCATTTCTTGCTAAGCCTCCTGACCTGCACCATCCCAGCTACTGGACTCTTGCCTCTTTTCTCCACAACTGGATAGCCCCAGCCGCTAACTGAGTCCAACTGGCAGCCGTGACAAAACTGCAGCAAAATCCCCCAGAGCGACTTTGCTTCCGCTGACCAGAGGGCAACGGGGTGAGAGTGGATCACATGGGATGGTGGGAAGGAGGTGTCTGTTTTTACAGCACTCCTGGGAAGTTGTCTTTGCCAGACAGCCAACTTTGAAAGCTGGAAGAACGCCGAGAAAACTCTGAGTCACATTAGCCTGCTTGGACAGGAGAAAACAATGGCAAAAGTAAACATCTCTCAACAGATAGTTAGTCCTGCCCGCAGGGTGTTCGGCAGCAAGCCAGGGTCTCATCCCAAAGCACAGCCCTCTGGCTGAGGACATGCTGGTGCCAAAGCCATGGTTTGCTATTTGCAAATACATGCATCTGACCGACTTGACTCTGTCTCCCTGACCAGTGCCAGTGCCAGGCTGCCAATCCCTGCAGACAGCTGGTGGTGCTGCTGGTAGACATTTTCTGACTGTACCAACAAGGCTGCTGCTTTGCTTCCACACCCTGGAAGCATTTGTGGGGCACAACCAGAATTTGTCACTGACCATCTGCCCTAACACTGCCCACAGGGCCCAGAAACAGTAGCTGCCTGCCCATCCCCGGATGTAGCAGGCTCTGGCATTGCGTTTCGTGATCCTCTGCCCCCTGCAAGCCCCAGCAGCCAGAAATGGAACCCTCATGTTTCAGAGGACATGCTCTGACTATGCCTGCTGTACAGCTTGTTCTTCCAACAGCAGCACCTCCAGACAAAGGTGAATTTGAAGCTGCAAGGTTTACAGGAAAACAGCTGTCCATCTATCTTTTTTTTAATCCCCTTCATTATGCACAGAGAATGGCAAGACAGAGCTTTCTGGAAAATGCAGGTGGATCCAGAGCATGCAGGAGAGAACCAATCTCTAGCCTGCACTCTTGGGGCAGGGATTGCTGCTCCACACCACATGAGTGACCTAAATCCCTCTGCTATAAAACACCTCCTCAGGACACTTATAGCCTGTGTTCAGTGCTGGTCTCTGCAGAGGGACTCCTGGGTGACAGGTCTTAGACTAAGGTGAAACACCCTTGCTTTGACAGTAAGCCACAGAGACCAAGGGGTGGTGAACTCAGGCCTTCACAAGGGGAAAGAAAACTGTCAAATGGAAATTAAAAGGATTCACAACACTTTCCCTACTATTCTCCAGGGGAAAGAATTGCTTCTACATTCAAGAGCTTGCTAGGAGGCATGAAGTTTCTCATCTCATCAGAATATATTTAATGAAAGTAAACAAAGAACAAAAAACTCCTTGATTTAACGGCAAAAACTGCTTTAGTTCAACCTTAGGGCTGGGAATCATCCTCACAGAGTGGGTTCTGCTTCTACACTACAGAACTCCCTTTGGGGAAAAAAAAGAAGGCAGCACTGCCCATAGCCAACAGGTCAGAAGAAGGTAAACAAAGAAGTACCTTTTGCTTATAACACACCTCGCCAGGGAAAGTTCTTTGCAGTGTTGGAGGGTGCAGCCAGAGGCACCCTGTTCCACACTCAAAGACTGGTGGCACAAAGAAAGGCAAAGCTCACACACTTCCCCTGGTATAGCACCACTGAGATTTTTGCCCAGCTTCAACAGCACCTGGACTGAAAGTTCCACCTTCTCCTGCATTTAGATCAGTCCTGTGGATCACAAGTCATTTCTTAGAGTCCTTCAAACTCTTCTATCGTCCCTTGGCCACTAAAGGGCAGCAGGACACCTTCAGTCCCCACTGTGTGGCCACAGTCCCAGAATCTTCCAATTTCACTAGAAAGGTGTCACAGGAAGCACCATTCTCTTTGTGTTGCCCTCCCAGTCTTGAAGGATTCAACCCACTATGGAACAGTGCAGACAACAAAGCTCAGCAAGGTACAAAGCTCAACACCAGCACAGCAACCACAAAAGCTCTCAGCTGCCCTCCTCCTCAATGGCAAGCCTGGTCTGCCTGGGACCTATTGGGTGCAGCAGTGAGAGGGAAAGAGAAAGGGCTGGAACTGCTGGGAGCAAAACCAGGCTGCAGGCCCTAGATACGCCTTACTGACCATGCTGTTGGCTGGTTTGCTAGCATGTGCCTCCATCTGCTGCCAGTACTTCTTTGATTCCTGCACGATATCTTCATGGGTCATTCCTGTGAACACAAATGAGACAGAACTGAGCTATGCTGCTTTGGCCAACAGAAGAGACTTCTTATGTTTGGGCTTAGTAACCCCTGAGTGGCTGACAATTCCCAACAGTCCCCCCAGTAATGTCAGGACATGAGTTGTGAGGGGACCCCCCCCAGAACATGTTTAGTAAGGAAGCTCCTCTCCCTTACACATGCCAAACAAAAGGAGAAGAGTCCAGTCTTCTTGGCTCATTCAGACCCAGCTTTCTGCTCAGGCTGTCTGCAAAGGACCCAGCTGCTGTCTCTGGAACAGGAATTCTTCACTAGGGGTCAACAGCTTGACCAAAGCTGTCCCCCAACACCATATGAACATATTCTACAAAGGCTCCTGAAAACAATGTTTTGTTACTATTGATCTACTATATAATGGAGTTTTGCCACAATCTGGGAAGATCAGAGGTATCCCACTGAGACATCCAGCACCTCAAAAGACACCCCAGTAGTCTCACCCATTCCCTGCTGGGATTAATTAGCCCATTACACCTTCAGGTTGAGGGAGCTGTCCATCAAACAGCAGGTGAAGAGGAAAGTTGAAATTCAACATGTACAAACACCAAACACAACCAAGGCAGCAAGGAAAGACCAACAGTGCAAAACCAACAAGCTAGTATGTAATCAGCAAGGAAAGAGCTGTAAGGTTTCAAGTATCAGAAATGCAACATCAGATAACAAGAAAAAGGGTTAATCAGACCTTATCTAAGGAATTAACTCCTGACCAGCTCAAGTGGTGAGGGAACAGCCTCACCAATCAGCTAGATGGGCACCATGATTCTCAGAGCACTAAACAGCAAGAAAAAATTCTGTAAGAGTAGGAACTGTTTGGTCAATGTGAGGACTCTGTTACTAAAAAACCATGTTATTTAAATGTTATAAAGACCCAAGATAGCTGCCAAAACAAATTGAAGCAAATATCTTGCAACAGCCAGCTGACTGCAAGCAAGACTGACCCTGGCAACTACAGGCCTGTCAGCCTGACCTCGGTGCCTGGCAGGGTTATGGAGCAGATCATCCTGAGTGCA
>JAWWEV010000043.1:48934625-48963358 GCA_035583235.1 Hafferia zeledoni
CAATGGGATGAAGTTCAATAAGGCCAAGTGCCGGGTCCTGCACTTTGGCCACAACAACCCCATGCAGTGCTACAGGCCGGGCACAGAGTGGCTGAAGAGCAGCCAGCCAGAAAGAGACCTGGGGGTATTGATTGACTGACAGGAAGCTCAGCAGTGTGCCCAGGTGGCCAAGAAGGCCAATCAGATCCTGGCCTGTATCAACAATAATGTGGCCAGCAGGCCCATGTGTCAGTTACTTGCAATATTTCAGCATCTTTTGCACTGCAGCAGATGCTCACTCAGGGGTCCAACTGCTATTTGCACAAGATTTAAGCCCCAAAACACCTTTTAGGATTCAGCTCTACCTAGTAATCATTTTAATTTATTCGGCTGCCCCCAAGGGACAGGCTACCTGGTCTACAAATTATAATAGCACATGTAAAGGCACAGGGGCCAAATCATCTCACAACACCCTGGTCCTCTTTTCTGTGTCTCTGAAGAGGCAGAGTAAGTAATGCACAAGCAAGTGACAGCTTCTCAGTACTTCCAAATCATTCTCCCTCTCACACTGGCCCTGGGTACACACTGGAAGAAACTCAGGTATACACACCACGAGCCAAGTCCCACTCACCTGAATATTGCTGCAGCAGCCAGACCTTGAGCTCAATGAAACTATGAGCAAAGTGGCAGCTGTCCTCTCGCAGGCAGCCGTAACGCACCTCATGTCTGCACACATCGAACTGGAAGTGCTCTTGGAACTGGCGGATCTTGGAATATTTCAGGGAGGTGGAACGCACAATGTGGACCAGACACCTGCAGCCAGGCCAGAAAAATATGAAGCACCAGAGGATCAAACCCTCCCCACCTCTTTCTTACATGTGACATCCAGATATTTTACTGGGCAGGCAAAGGGCACAAGAAAATCAACTCTGGAAGAGACAGATTCCCTCTGGGAAAAGCAAGGCCCTGCCCTCTGACCCTATCAAGCCTGGGTAAGTACTTTCAATCTCCTCAGCACATGCTGAGATGATGCTCTGCTTTAGTTCAGAGATCAGACACATTTCAGAATATGCAACAAAGATACCAACTTCTCTGGCTGAGCAAGGCCCTAAGTCTCAGGTTGCCAGGGACCAGAAGGAATTGTATAACTACTTGACATGTTTTTTAACTTGTTTTTCCTACATATTCATTACTAGCCAGTCAGAAACAGGATCCTGAGCTAGAGGATCTTTGTTTTGACCTTTATATAAAGGCCAAACTGAAAGGCAAATTAAGTCAATGGAAAATTTAGTAGACTGACACCAAAGGGCTTTGCTGATGCCTGAAATCCTTCAGCAACAACAGCAAAAACACGGGGTGAAGCCCACAGTGCTATTTATTATGCTTTGAGCTGTCCTATGATTGGAACCCATGGGGAGGAAAGAAAGAAAGAGACCAGGGCCCTGGAGTTAAACTGGCTGGACTTGTGAGAAATTGTTCCCATCAGCACAAAAAATTGTTCACTCACTTGTTGTCATGGAAACTGTGTTTGGCAGAAAGGTTGGAGCAGACAGATGGTGTGTCCTTGGTCCCCTTGCTGATAATCCGGGGTTTGCTGTCAAAGCAAATCTGAGAAGAGAAGAATTAGCATGCTGGGAAAATCTTAGAGAGCAGTGAACCAGAGCCACTTCACTTGGAATAGGAAGAAGAATCAGAGCCAGCCCATTCTAAAGTTCAAAGTTACAAAGAAGTCTGGTGAAAACTTTGTGGTAGGGCTTTAAAATAAAGCAAGTGAATTTCTGGAAAAGCCTCCAGACAACATTTTTTGGCTTATTCTCAACAGTATTTTCCATTGTGGTTGGAAAAACTTTGGTCAGAGCTACATATTCTTTTCCTGTTAGCCAACAGAGCAAGAACAAGGGGGAAATGATGGGGAGGAATAAAAGAATAACCACTTCACAGCAAAGAACATGTCCCTGTACATGTACTGCCAGCATGGGGAACCCTGTGCTGCACAGCATCAAGACAATATGAGACACTTCTCAACTGACCAACTCAGTCTCTCTGCATAGACATCAAGTGGGAATTTGCTGCATTACAGAGTGCTGATTTCTAAAGTAAATGGGGCTAAATTACAATTCAAAGCAGTGTCTCAAGACAGAGGGAGTGGCAGGTGATCTTAGGAGGCTGTGAGCATTTGGTTCAGCAGCAGGGCTGAGGAGAAAATCTACTTCTCCTTTCTCTTGCACAGCTGTGTACACTGCTGACTGCCCTTCTGGGAGCAGGGCACTGGCTGGGACAGAGAGAGTCATAGATGGTCTGCACCTTTAACGCCTCCTTCTTGAAGAATGTCCAGCCTTCCTGGACTCCTTTGCTCTTTGGGACTGCCTAACAAGTGACTCTGTCAAACCAGGCCCCTAAACAGGCCAAAGTCTGCCCTCTGGAAGTCCAAGGTGGCAGTTCTGCTGAGCCCCCTCCTTACTTCTCTAAGACTGAAAACTTTGTGAGTGCTGTGCCCAGGACAGCCTCTGACCATCCCATCATCTACCAGTCCTTCTCTGTTCACAGACAACAGGTCCAAAGGGTGCTTTCCCTAGCTGTCTCCCTCACCAGCTGTGTCAGGAAATTATCTTCCACACACTCCAGGAACCTCCTAGACTGTTTCCTCTCTGCTGTGTTGCATTTTCAGCAGATATCTGGTAAGCTGAAGTCCCCCACAAGAACAAGGGCCAGAGACTGGGAGACACCTCATTTTCTTATAGAATAATTTGTCTGCCTCTTCACCCTGATTGGGTGGTCTGTAACAGAATCCCACCATGGTATCGGCCTTGTTGGCCTTCCCCCTGATTCCTACCCACAAGAACTCAACCCTATCAATGCCATCATTAAGCTCTGGACAGTCAAAACAGTCCCTAACATACAGGGCAACCCCACTGCCTCTCTTGCCTTGCCCATCTCTCCCAAAGAGTTTACAGCCACCCCCTGCAGCACTCCAGTTGTGCAAGCCATCCCACCATGTGTTCCTGGTAACAACCATCAACATATCAGTGGTCCAGATACATACTGATGAGATGATGAATGCCTGCCCCCTCCCATGAGCTCTGTACCTCACAGAGGAAGGTGAAGATGCCCTGATGTTCCTTGAGGAGCTTGGCAATTGTGAGGCTGCTCTGCTTGATCCCACCTAGCGGGTCAAAGAGGAGGTCACGGTTGAGGGTCCCCTTCCTCTCCTCAGTCCACACGTCGATCTCTTCCTGGTGGTACGCGAAGGTGCAGTTATCCCCGTACTTACAGTCCTGCTTGTTAAGCATATCTACAAAGCAACAACAGCACACACCACCACACAGGCAGGGCGGCCCAGTCAGAAACTAAACTCTCTCTCGTCTCCTCCCACTGCCCATGCCTCTCAAGGAACCAAAAGCTGAAGAAAAAAGACAAGACATCTCCCTGCAAGCTTGTCTAAAGACATTCAGGAAAGTTAATGCAAACTGCTCAATGGTGACAATCTCAAGTAATGCCACTTTTGGGGAAACCATCTCAAAACAGAGGCCAGCTTTAATTCAGTGCCTGGCCAGGACAGAACATGACTTAACTAACCCCTTTTAAGGCTAATGCAGATTAAGCTCTCCCATAGGCCCAGTACTAAAGAGCCCTGTTACCTTGGCTCTTGCAGTCTCCCCATCTCATTAGGTAGTTTGTGATGACACTGCCTCAGGGACCAGTCTGGTCACACTGCCTGCATGTACAGTGGGATGGCTGGAGCAGAGCAGGTAGAGAGTGCTTTTCCCCAGGCAGAACCACAGCCCTGCCGTGGGGCAGCTGGGAGGAGTGGGACTAATGTGAGCACTTGTATAGGAGGCAGGTTCTCAGTAAAGCCCTTGTCAACAGGGCAGCTCTGAGAGCTTGGCTGTGCACTGCACCTCACTGTGCCTTTGGAACTCTTCTGCTCCACCACTTTAGAAGCTGCCTGCTCTCCACAGCATGGCAGCTCATTGCCTTTCACTGTACCGAGCCATCCAGCCCATAGGCTACAGGAGACCCCAGAGCCAGCAGGCAATATCAACTAGAATTTCCCTTCCAGCCTCCCCTGGCACACAGGGAACAGCCCCTTCCCAGCCACCAACTGCCTCAGATCACCTTTGCACAGGTAATAGGATCCAACAAAGTTGGTTTTGGTTGGGCGAGGACGGATCCTCTTCCAGGTCTTATCTTCTGAGTTCTTCAGCCTGCCCAGCAGGATATCCCGCTTGCACTTGTGCTCCAGGCCTTCCCGATAGGTGTAATCACCAGCCTTGGGCCCTGCAGGAGAGAATAACCCCCTCAGCCCATGGAAAGGCAAATCCTAGCCCGGCCCAGTGCTCTGGTGGCAGAGCAAAAGCATCACCTGTTTTAGGGTAGCAGATATGACAGGCTTGTTTGAAGACGTGCGTAGATGCCAGGGGGTTCTTCACTAGCAGGGCTGTGTTGGGCATTACTGGTTCTGGCTGGGACAGCAGGTGCTCTGTGACCTTGGGCACAGCGGGGTGACTCACTCCACCAAGGCTGACCTGAGCAAAAATGCATGTACCTCTCTTTTCAGCTCTGCAACCACCTGGGCAAGAAGCCTTTCTAATCTGCTGCCCTACTCCAGTCTCTCAAAGTCTCTCTCCTGTTTCTTATTTCCTCTCTCACCAAAGTGTTCACATTTGAAATGACATTTCCAAAAGAGCTGCATGCAACTTTTTCAAAGAGAACAAACACTGTGGTATGTTCACTTCAAAGACAGGCCTCTCTCTGTTGATAAGGGACCTCAGTTTCCTATCATGAGCCACAGAACAAAATGCCCCCCTTGCTCCTTCCCGTTCCTTCAATCACAATAAGCTCTGCATTGAAACACTTTCAGCCCTATCCCAACCTGAGAGAAAAACCAAATCGTGTATCAGTAAATCTTCAGGGGGATTGACATTGATGTTAATAGGGCTAGCAGATGACATGAACTCAAGAATAATTCTTGCTCCAAGCTTGCTAATCACCCCTTTTTCTCCCAAACTGGAGAGACAGGCCAAAGGCAGAACAGTGCATCTGGAGAAGCCTCCTGGCGGGCAGAGAGCAGCAAAAAACCTCAGTAGCCTGAATTAAAGTTGGCTTACTCTGCCCCATCCTTCAGCATTATGTGGCTGCCAGATACAGTGGGACACCAGTCTTCACGATCCCCTGCTGACTCTACAACCAAGGTCACACCATGTTTACCTTGGCAATATGCAGTTACAGACAGACATGAAGATGGAACAAACAACTTCCTACTGATAGACAAAATCTTTACCTGCCTTGCCACAACACCGGAGACAACACTCACTGGGACAGAGGGAGAAGAGGAGCCCAAATTACCTACATCACCTAAGCCAGTACTACCTTGGCTCCAGAGCACCCTGGGACATCAGCACGGCGCAGTAGTTCACTCACCATGGGAGATGGTTTTTGGCTGCCAGGTGGGTGTCGCAGTTCCTGAGAGCTAGTTTCTTCTGGACAAAGAAGGGGAAAAGAACCCCAGAAAACAAAACAATCATTTCACTTTCAGAGGCAGTTCTGCTCACAGAAAGACTAACAAATGCTTACTAAATCATTTTTTTAAATTTCGTTAATATTTCAGTACTTTGTCCCCAAAGCACCTGTCTAGACTTGGAAAAACTCCAGGAAAGGCCTTCTTGTCCCACAAATCCTACTGAACCCAACTCTGTGCTGGTGGGCACTGGCATTCACAAGGTGGCAACTCAAAGGTAACTCAATGCTGAGGTGAATGTGAGTGTTGAAATGCTGACTTGCCAATCTCTGCTGTTCTCAAAATACTTTTGCTGCCAATATACTGCAATACTGGGGACAAGTTAACCAAGAAGAAGCCTGCCTTCCCTCCAGGACAAGAAGGGACTTAGTCTTTGCCCACCATCCTCCACAGCTTTTTATCTTGTGACATCAGAGTGCACAGCTCCATTCAAGAGGACACTCACTGCTCTGAACCCAGAGATGGGAAAAACCCACCTTGGCCCCCACCATTCTGTCCAGCACAAGGTCCTGCATCATCTAAAACAGTCACCACAATTTTGCTTACTTTGTGCAAAATGTCAAAGAGCCATTGAAGAGGGTGGAGGAATCATGCTATAGTCCAGCAAATTGTGCCAAGGGAAGTGTCCTGGACACCAAGCCACATTTAAATCTCATCACTCATCATTATACAGCTTGGTGTTCCTTTCTCCTCTTTAAATTTCACACCATGCACATACTGGTTGTCTGGGATTACACACCCACAGCCTTTCTCATTACTCCTGAGCTAAATAGAGTCGGTTGCTCTGTCCAAGACAACTTCCTGTCCTCCTCTACATTTATATTCCTGTTCTGCCACACCAGCAGATAAGGTTACATGATGGATGTCCTCAGCACTGAAGGAAATAATTTTGGCATGCATTCACAGCTAAAGCAGCACAAAACTCCATCACTCTGCACCTACCAATGGCAAAGGAATCCAAGGCATCCAGTGATCCTCTGCTTGTCCCAAAGGAGTCCAGGGCATCAAGCCGTGTGTCCGTATAGGGAAGCAGATCCAGGGAATCCAGTGAATCTAGAGTGGAGCCACCACTTCCTCCTTGTGGGGCCTCAAAGGCATCCAGGACAGAGGAGGAGGAGAGCTGCTTGGTGGGATCCATCACCAGGCCAAAGGAGGCAGGTGGCAGAGGTGTAGAGACAGGGATGCTGGCTGTCACGACTGGAGGCAGCAGCGGAGTTCCTCCCGGAAACACAGGAATCAGCTGGGGCATCTCTGTTGCCAGGTTGGTAGGAATGGTGCCCTGGACCAGAGACTTCAGGGAATTGGGAAGGAGGAGAATAAACAGCACATTAGGAATGAGAAACAGACTTAAAACCAGTGTCCTGGTTTGGGCTGGCACAGAGTTAATTTTCTTCTTAGTAGTTGGTACAGTGCTGTGTTTTGGATTTAGCATGAGAATGTTGATAACACAGTGATGTTTTGGTTGTTGCTAAGTTGTGCTTACTCTAAGTCAAGGACTTTTCAGTTTCTCATGCTCTGCCAACAAGCAGATGCACAAGAAGCTGGGGGAGAGCACAGACAGGACAGCTAATATGAACAAGCCCAGAACATCATGCCCAGTATATAAACTAGGGTGATTAGATTAGGAGTCACTGATTGCTGCTCGGGAATGGGCTGGGCATTGGTCAGTGGGTGGTGAGCAATTGGATTGTGTATCACTTCTTTCTCTTGGGTTTTATTCCTCCCTCTCTCTCCTTTTCTATTAGTATTTTTTTATTATCATATTTTAGTTTGTTTCAGTTATTAAACTGTTCTTATCTTAAGCCACAAGTTTGGATTTTGAGGGTTTTTTTGGATTATCCTCCCCAGTGGGGAAGGGGCAGGGGGGAAGTGAGTGAGCAGCTGTGTGGCACTGTGTTGCTGACTGGGGCTAAACCATGACAACAGAGAGCAACAGGCTCCCACTGAAATGTGTGTGTACTGCCTGAAGCAAAAGGACAACAGGCAGCTCAATCCACCTGCAGACTTCCCACAGACCTTCTGATCTACCCATACTGCAAACAGTCTGGACCAAGATCCCTGAGGAGGTGTTGGGCTACCTGAGCTCATCAGTCTGCAAGGCAAAGCCCTGTGCTGGGCACTTAAATTAGCTCAGGCTGGGAAACAGTGCAGCTGAGCACACACAGTGCTGAGGGCAGGGTAATGACCATGCCTAGTGGCACCTCTCATCAGGGCCTTTTGCCTCAAGAGGGATTCAACGTGAATATCATTATAATGCTTCCAGACTCAAGTTGGCTCATATAACATCAGCAACACTGGCAAAAAAAGTCCAACATAAGTATGAATACAGATCTGCAGCTCCCAAACCTGTTCAAAGAACATAGGCTGAATACAGCCTGCACAAAACACAAGATTAGAGCATGCCCACTGTATAAAATACATCCATCATTCCTGCTTCACCACACTAATTTCTACCCTCAGACCTGCTTCAACTCCACAACATCAGGGGCCAGGTGAAAGGACATGTCAGGGGAAGGCTACCTTGGGTACCTTTTGAGAGGCAGCTCCACGAAGTTGCACATGACAAAACAGTCTTGGAGGAGGGCTCTTTAGATACTCACAAACTGGTTGCAGAAATAAAGGAAGGAATGAATGGGTTTTGCCAGAGGAAGAGCTAGGAGAAAAGAATTACAGAAAGAGAGAAAGAGAGAGAGAAGCAGCACACATATCCTCATGCTCCAAGGACCTATTTGGAACAAGATGCAGGGAACCCACGCAGTGCCCACTCTTACTAGAGGGTATGGTGACCCTTCAGCAAGGGAGTCCAGGAGGGAGTCCAGTTCTTCCCCAATGATGTCCCCATCTGTGAAGTCCTCCACACTCTCAGGCACGGGCAAGGGTACACAGTCTGGAGACGGGAGCAAGCTGGCAGCAGGAAGTGAGGTAGGCAAGCCCTTTGCGTCTGAGTCAGAGGGCAAAGGGGCCAGCCCCTCATTCGCAGGGATGGAGGTGGCCACAGGAGATGGGAGGCACTGCAGGTCCATAGGGCAGTCTGTGATGACAGAGAAACAGAGCCAGTTACCAGGAGAGACTCTTGCAAGAGGCAAGCAGAGCACAGCCTGGCAAAAACAGTACTGTACAACTCCACCAAATCACAAAAATTAAGTATGCCAATTTTCCGAGAGGAGACGCTCTAGTCTGAAGAGTACTTGCCCTTTTATTTTTGTTCCCAGCCTCCAATGGCTCATCAATAGCTGAAATACATTCTAAGGGCCAGTGTCCAGTCTGACTGTTTGATTTGTCAAGCATGTATGGTAACCAGGAACAACACAAAACCTATAGCTGACAGTTACTGAGTTCACTATGGCCAGGACTAAAGGCCAGGGGCACATAATCCGATTACTCTAAGCCACCACCTGGTGTTTTCTTTAATGTTCCTCAGTAATTCATTTGGCAGGGATCACTGTCTTCTCTACTCCTTGGAGCTTTGATATCCCAGCTGAAAGCTTGCTTACTCACACACACTCTCTCTAAAAACACACTCATCCTAAATGGCAGAAGACAAAACCACAAGGCCTTGATGGGAAAAGAGTCAGAGACTGAATGCTCAGATCACATTGTGCTATCAGTGTGTCCCCAAAAATCCCCATCAAACTCACTCAGCTGTCTTTACCCAGGTAAATTCCCTGCTGAGTCCTTCCTGATGTCCACAGCTGGGAAGTGGCTGCCCACACTCCCCCTCAACACCTGAACAGCAAACATCCCCTTGGGAACTTATGTGATCCAGGACTAGGACAGGAGAGAGGAGTGATTTTTCCTAAGGTGTCTTTCCCTCTTCAGGACATTACTGAAATGGCAAGACATTCTCATCATGCAATATAAACCTCTGTTAAGTGAAGTTAAGTTACAAGCATATATTCTTCAAAGAAGAGCATTTTATTCTCAGAAAAATTAAAGGTTAAAAAAAAAAAGAAGTTCAAATGTTAGCAATTTGGAAAATGCAGCGTTACATTTGCAGTTCTCAAACCAAGCACCCAAACTACCTTAATTCTGCCCCTGTGTGGATGTCCTGGAATAAAATAAAAGAAATAAGACAAAGATGCTACCTTCTCCACACACATCCCAGTGGCTGTACTGTAGTTGTGACTGTCTAAGGCTATGAGCAAGGCAAAGTTTGGAAGGAGAGACAATAGCTTTTATTAGAAAGACTGGTAAGTTTGGGAAAGAAACTCGACCAACTTCAGAGGCATAAAACTTGATCCAGTAAGAAATGCTGCATCCTGTCTGTACCAGCTCTGCTCGCTCAGCCTCCACAAAAACTCAGCCAGCCCTTTGTGACTGGGACCGGGTGAGTGAGCCCTGTTACACTGCATGTTCAGTGACCAAGGGATGTGTGGGTGTCTTTCTTACACAGCTCAGCAAACAAGCAATTCCAGCAAACCCCCAAGTCCTGAACAGAACAACAGCAGAGACAACACACAGAGGCAGGCCCCCTTATCTCTAACCTCTCCAGGAGCACAGCACTGCCCCCTGCAACCTTTCTTGCAGTGTTCAGTTATGAGTGGTCCATGCAGATGGACCACAGATAAGGTCACTGAGAAGGCACCGGAAGCCAAGCCATGACAAAAGGCAGAGAAAGCAGAGGAAACTGGCAAGGAACAGACACAGGTCCCTCTCCACATCTTCAAGTATGTCACTGAAGGAAAGCACATGTTGTACCTTACGGAGTGTAACACGAGTTTTCAGTGCTGCACCTGAATACATTTCCCACTGGCTCTGCAAGGAAGGCTACGTGTGTCCTTAGTTTTGCAGCTGCCCCTTAGACCAGGCTCAGCTCTAACCCCATGCCCCCTTTGCGATGACTTTGCCCGGCTCTTCTCCCTTTGGTGCAGAACCCCTAGCCATGCTCAGAGCCAGCCAACCAGCTTCCCTTGGTGATGGCCTCATGGCTGGCAGCTCAGCCAGACTCCACACAGTACAAAGGAGTACAAATGTGCCTTCACGCTTTTCAGATGTTTAAATCTGGAGTACTGTCAAGATCCCTACCGAGGCCAACAAGAAGTTCAGAACATGCTGGAAGGGATGGGGACACATGCGGTGGGGAGCAAAAGGGTTCACAGTGACAGGGCCCCAAAGTACCCAGCAGTTCAGACCTTCTCTGAGGAATGAATGAGGCCCTCCAGTTTCCATTCAGACTGGGAAGAGAAAAGAGGCCCTTGCACATTTTATGAGGCTCCAAACCCAGAAAAGCTACATGCACGACCAAAAGGCAGAGAATAACATGGGACCTCCTACAGCTCAGTGCATGTGAAGGACAAGAAGAGCAGGGACCAACAGGTTCCACTACTTTCAAGAGACAGAGGGAAAATATCCAATCTCCTCTCCCTGATCACCCAAACCCTGTCATTCCTTCAGCCACTTCCTCCCACCCTTCTCTGTCCACTCTTTTTTCCTACCCCTCCTCTCCCATTCCTGCTTTCCTCAGGACACCTCCTCTGCTGACCTTACTCACCAGCCACAATACTTCCCTTTCATGTCCTCTCCTTACAGAGCTCATGCACCTCCTGCAGTCACCTAATGTTTGTTCTATTTAAAAAAAGCAGAACAGCTTTCTTTGATGAGCAGCTCACATACACACACCCCCCTGCTGATTTCTGCCACTGCCATGACACTAAGCCTCACACATTATTATAAGCTCAGTGAGGGTCTTGTCCATACACTCCCATGAAATGAGTCTCTCATAGCAAGCACTCCCACTTTGCAGCTTCTCTGGCCATACACCTGCCTGACCCAGAGGGGCAAGTGCAGAGCCTTTAAAAGCCCAGTTTCCAGCTTCACGTCCCAAAACATGGGTGAGTGCATTAGCTGGCGAAAGACCATACTGAGCCAGATCTGAGCCATGATCTCTGCAGGACAGGGCTGAGTTAATCAGATGACTTCAAGCAAAACATGGAGAAAAGGGCTTCAAGACTTTGCATCTCAAAACCAAATTAAACCATCAACAAAAAAACCTTGCTAAAAAAAAGCTTTGAATCTGAAACTCTCAAGGTTTCCAGCACCCACAGCCCTCCTGGTGGCACACCACTCTCAGGGCAATGAGATAACACATAATTCCTGTGCTTTTGAAAAGATTTCCTAGCCTGAAATGCAGCAAAGGTGGCATGCTGCTCTTACACAAATCCTAATCAGATAAAAAGCTTACTGGATGCAGTCACTCTGTAGTCAAGAGTCCAGTTCATTTTAGCACAGCAACATACTGTGAAAAACTCTCCTTAATTCATGGAACTGGGTTTCATGATCACATGTGGCATTCAGCTACTGAACTGGCATTCAATGGAAAACTAACATGTTTTTCCAAGCACCCCAATGATGAAATTAGTTTCTTTCTATAAAAAGAGCCATTGCTACTTGCAGTGGTAAGTCCTCACACTAACCCTCACAAACAGAGCTACCTTACAAAGGAACAAAGAGGGATACGCTCAGAGGCACAAGTTCAATGCTCCAGCACACAACAAGGGGCAACACACGTAGCAAGCCTTTCTAGAGAGGCAGAGTTAAGGTCACTTGTTTCCTGGCACAAGAAAAGCAACTCTGAAAACCTTCCTTCTGCTCCTCCTGGGTGCCTAACCCTGAACTCGGCTCTCCCTGGGTCCCTCCCAACTCCTTTTGTTTTCAGTTCCTCCACCTCAGTGTCTTGGAGTACAATACACACTCAGAGCATAAGCAGTGCCTACAACCTTCACTTTATCTGGACTGTTTTGTCTGGCAGCAGAGTTTCAGAAGCTTTGCCAAGTGCAGCTTCAAGAAGGCACAACTGCAGAGGTGTGTATCTCAGCAGACCCTTTTAATTCCCAGATGTGCCTCTCACTGGGCCTGGCCTTTTCTGCAGAGAAAGCATTCCTGATTTCCATCACCCTTCTCTCTTCCTAGTTATCAAAGCCAGGGGTGTGCAGAAGAGCCAGAAATGCAGGCCTGCCAGCCTGGTCACATACCTTACTGAAGCCACAAAAATCTGAGAAGAGGGATATTTTACCTGTTTCGATGTCATCTATCGAACCCAATCCATTGGAAGTAGTCTGCAAAGAACATGTAGGAAAGGGGAGAGAAAGATACTGTAAGAAATTAATCTTCAAACAGACATCCACACTTCACACATGAGACTCTTCACTACTCCTAAGTGCATATGACCCCTTCTTTTCCTTTATGGTCTCTTTCTGTACTAGAGCAGTAAAACCAATGAACTTTAATCAGCCATTTATCCAAGAAACCTTCATTTTTACCTTCAGCAGTGTACAAACTCTTTTGCTGCAAACAATACCATCCCTGCACAATATCCAACCATGTGAGTAAATCCATACATAGTATATGGCTTTCCATGTGTGGATGAGAAGGCTGTGTCCCAAGTCCCAGGACACACCAGTCAGTCACCCCACGGGAGATCCGATTAGCCTGATCTTACACAATGTTCCTTTTCTTAGTTTCACATATTTTGCAATCTAAAAACCGCAAACTTTTACAGCAAACTCAAAACAGGAAAATGTTTCCGCCAACACAACTGCTGACTTGGAGCTTCAGGCAAGGAATAAATTGAGCCCATATTTTACAGAAACATAAACAGAGGTAAGTATGTGAGCCTTTCTTCAGCTTAAGCTTAAAAAGGCACAAGTAAAGCATTTGCCTTGAGGTGTTGTATCTACTACAATAGTTTTTGCACCACTTTCAATTCTTAAAAACTAGGCACAACTATTAAAGAAAGCTGACTGGTGTCCCTAGAAAGGTGTGAAGGCAAGTCACTGAACAGTCAGAGGTAAACTAATTCTTTAGTATCCTATCTTATTGTACAAAATCACAATGTTTATAGTTTTGTTTATTTTCTTTAAGAAGCAACGTGAAGTACCAAACAGCCTGTCAAAACAGCCAGTTTGGGGTTTTCTTGCCCAGTGGTGGAACAGGGAAATCAGCCATTTCTTATATTTTACCTTAGTATTTATGCAGTGCCCTGCCCAGCTCAGTATCCCAGGATAACACAAAGAATGCATAAACTGTGTATGTACCTTACTCAGTACATCACAGGATTTAATTCTGTATGTTTCTTCAGCAGTTTCACTCTCTGAGTTTTATGTAGCAATGCTGTTAACTATATAAAAACTTTAAAATGAAAATTTATTTAAAATGCAATAGAAAGCAGTCACAATAGCTAAGAAAAGCAACCATTTTCAGTGATCTAATTACTGACATCAAAAACACTGTCACCAGAAACATTTCCAGTAAATTAATTTCCTTGGCAATACTCCTTAAACGTGGAAAACACTAATTAATACAGTTCAATGCTAAAAGACAGTTATAAATTTGCATGTCAACAAAACTGCAAAGTATTCTAGTAGCACAGTCCATAAAGAGTAACAAGCACAGGATGCAAACTCCACCTGGTTTGATGAATTGGTTGACGTGCCATTACTGAGTAGCGAGAATGTTTCCAATTCCTGCTGCAAGGAAGAGAGAGGTCTTAGAGCAGAATTCAGCCCATGAATGCTCATAAACTACGTAAAGCTGAGTTATGATACAGTTTCCTTCCAGACACTACCATCCCAAAAGGCTGTGACACAAGGGTACACGTTTCTTAACACTGAAAAGGGACATAAATTTGTTCTGTACACCTCAGAACATCCAAAAAGCTTCCCTAAGGGACAGAAGGTTGTTTCTTTTCATTAAGAAATTACTACTTTGGGAATGCATTACAGCACTGGAATGAAGGCTGGAAGTCAAAATAAGAGATCACAAAGTTATCAAAATACCAATCACTAAATTTCAAATAATAAAAAGTGTATCAGAGGTTTTAATTTTTATATTTCTAATATCTCAACTGAATAGCATGACAGTTGTAAAAAAGGTTTTTAATTGTTATATTTCTAACAAACACGTAGTTAAAGCCCATCTCAACTGAATAACACGACAGTGGCAAAAAACGTGGCAAGGCCAACACACAAAAAGTATTTTTGCATAAAACTTCCCTTTCTTTGAGACAGAATCATTTGGGAGTGTTGAGAGCTGCTACAACAGCAAGGATTCTTTTTAGGGTAGGCAAATCACATGTGAGCTTTGTCAGGGAAAGGATTAACATGTTACAGCCAGAATTACCCCAGAAGCTCCCTGCAGATTTGATGCTCACCAATCGCTCCACCTCATGCTACAAAGGTGCCCCCTCGGAGATGGAACACTCTGCTGTTTAACACCCCGCCCGATGCGAGTGCGAGCAGTCAGCCTCCACTACCAGCTAATGGTCCCTGCTCCTGAGAACAAATCTGTGACCAAGGCAGCTTCACGGCAGAGTGCTAGCAGTGGCCTGACGCCCTCTAGCTCCATCGCAGGGTACACATTTCAACACCTACAGCATTCCAATTACAGCAGCAGTTCTTGTAGAGCCAAGTTACGGATCCAGCCAATGGCGTCAATTAGCTGGGCCCAGGACTTGCTTTTTGCCTCCTCTCCTGCCACCCCAGCAGATGTGCACCTGTTGCTCTCCCAAAGCCCAGGCCTCTCCCCCACCACAAAAAATGTATGCAGGCCAGCAGCCTGCTAGAGGGTTTGCAAGGTGGTGTGCGTGTCTGTAACTGCAGAGCAGCACTTTCCACCTCTGCAAATGTAAAACTGCATATGCCAAAGGACAGCCTCCAAGAAAAAAGAAGTCATACCTGAGGTCTTTTGTATGCTTTTCGAACCCTCAGTCCCAGCTTCTGGGCAAGTTCCTGTCCCAGCTGAGTGACGCTTTCATCCTGGAGACAAAACCACTGACAGGTCACTTTCAGTTTTGTGGCACACAGAATGAAATAAAGAGGAACGCAATTATGCGCACTGGGTGCACCAAGAAGCCTCAATCTTAGACAGCAGCAGGTGGACAATTTCCAGAGCAGCCCTACAAGAGTCCAAGCAGACCTCAGCATTCTTGTCATTCAGTCCTGCCAAGATGCTGCAGTTGCACCAAGGGCTGTGCCGTACCCTCACTGAATGCTGCAGAAAATCACAATATCTGCTTCCAAAAAAGCACTTGCTCTGCAAAAGTAGGGTTCATGAGTCCTGCTGGCAAGATGGCTGGAGAAGCTGCCAAGGCTGACTGCTGGGGGCTGATACAGCTTTTGCAAGGTCTCCATGCCTGGGAAGAAGCCTGCATGTCTTCCCTCCCTACCAGCTGCAGAGTTAATAATCAGTTTTGGTATGCAGACTGTATTCACTAGCCTGTTTTACTTGTTTGTTTGTTTCTTTGTTTTTAAAGCTGATACCAAGTCTCAGTTTCCAACTTACTAACGTGAAGGCATTTTCACTGTTTTCAGCTCCAGTTAAACTGCCTCAGCTCAAGCAGATCCTTTATCTTTCCCCACTGTGTGCCATGTACCACCCTCCTTGCTCCGAGCCCATGCCCACTCACACACCACCATGGGCTTTCTGCCCAGACCCGCCACAACCTTCTTCACTTATCAACAGCAACTGTTTCCTTCTGCTTTCCTCTCTCTCCCTGTTCACAAAAAAAATCAGAGTACTTAACAGTTTCTTCAAAGAAGAAAAAAGTGTCTGCCAAGCCTATTGTGATATCCTCCAATGTTCCAACATTTCCTCCCTCATCTACTTGCCATGCTGCTCTTTCCAATCTCCTCCCTGCAGGTTCTGTCCTTCCTCTGTCAACACATGACAAGCCTCTGGTTTTTCCAGCCTGCAGTATTAGTAACTTTTCCCTTCTATTTGAAGTGCCATTTTTTGATTGTACTCACTCCCCCACACCTTCAAGATTAGTCTTGTCACCATCATCTCTGAACTTGGTGAAGACAAAATCTGACTTGTCCATTTCCTCTTCTCTTCCATACCATACCAAAAAAGCATCCCACAGAGGAGTATGAACTATAATACTGAGAACTTCTGCAAACTAGCAGCACTGAGTATCTGCACTCAGAAATAAGTTAACTCTGCTAGACATTGAGCCAACTGAGTGGCAGATCCTTTGTCACTGGAAGTTTTTAAGACAGGCTCTGTTTTGACAACAACAAAGTTCTCATCCATTACAGCAATGCAAGATGGAAGCATCCATGTGCTCCAGAGGGTAATGGAAACAAGAATAAGACGATGGATAGCATGACTTGCCTTTGATGCAGAGGAGGCTTATGATTTCTATTAATCAGGTAATAAGACAATGGGGTATGTTAATTTACAAGACTAAATTGTTTAGAATAGAGAATGCAGATCCCTCAATATGGAGTTTGTTATGCTGAACTTTCCTGCCACAGAGAAGTTTGATAAAGTGTCTGTAGACCATGGTGATTGTAATGACAGTAGTGGGAGCTATGTAATCTTAACTATATGGTTAAAAAATAAAGTGGCTCAACTGGAATGTGAAATATAGGCAGATATGGCTTTATATAAACACGTACATTAGATACTTTAAAAACCAGTTCTTTGGGACTCCCCAAACACAATACTTTTAGTATGTTTTGTCACTCAGTTCTGCCAAGTCAAAGAAATTAGAATTTAAAAGCTATACAAAGGGAATAACTAACTGCTAACAAAGCTTTCAAAAATTGCCTCCATAACACTAGTAATAAAGGAAAGTTAACTTCTCCTGCTGAGGTAGATGCACATTTCTTGTAATAGCATTACTGTGATGGATCAGAACCAAATTTAGCAAAGACAACCAGTGCTTACTAGAAGTCATGTAATCACAGTCTGGCTTCCTGTTCAATATTTGGCCTAAGAGGACACTCAACAAAAGTATTATCAGGAAAATACTTAGGTCCTAGTATATGCAGATACTCCCCTCTGCATGCAAAAATTTACACACCTATGAACACAAAAATACCTATGACATGCGGTGTCAAGGACAGCTTTGAGTGTTCCTCAAGAAATAAAAAGCTTTATCGGCTTGCCCCCGCAATCAGTAAGTAAAACATTAAGACATTTTTATCCAAAATAGGAAAACCATACATGTTTTCCTCCCAAAGCCCCACTTCCCATTTTTCCTACACGCCAGTCACTCCCATTAGAGATATAAAAGCAGCCAACTAAAACATTCTCATGGCCTTAGTTCACATTTTGTTAGGGTAGGGTTTTGCTCTTCACAAATAGACCACTGAACCTGCTGTCAATACCTGGTGTCTCTGACTGGCACTATCTGTAGAAGTGACTGGACTGAAGAAAATTGGGAGGACAAACACCTTTGAATCAGAGAGACAGAAATTTCCAGGCATAAGCATGCTCTCAGGAACAGCCAAGCTTCCTCTTCCACTGTCCTCTGGCCTCACACTAAGCATGTTGCAGAGAGGAAGGTTATGAGCCACAAACCCCAAGGGGAGTTGTGTGCCAAAAACTTACATGTGGAAGGGACAGCAAGCACCGGCTGTTGCACTCATATGCTTCTTTGTGTCTTCCAAGCTCATTTAACGAGCGGGCTTTCCGGAATAGTGCTCGGATGTTCTCTTTGTCCAGACTTAAAGCCTTCTCGCTGTCTTCCAGTGCCTTCTCATATAATCCCTGCATGGAAGAGACTGGAGTCAGCTGAGGCACAGCAGACTAACTCCTCCTTGTGTGTGAATGCAAACATTTTCTCAGCAGAAAACAGGAATGTAAGTGGCAGTAGTACATATATTTATTACCTCATGCACAGAGCAGCATGCAAACACCTACATTAAGAGAACATTTTCTTAAATCTTGCAAAACTCAAAAGACATCAAAGTCAGTGAACGGCAGAACTAAGGCTTCTTGAGCAACCTTTTCTTGTCTCCCCCCTTATCTTGGGCATGTTATACTTGACAGTCTTTAATTATGTGGCCCCTTGTGAATTTTCAGGGAACTCAGCCTCATTATGAACAGGATGGACTTGCTCTGGGGTTGTGCCACAAAGGAAAGCTGTTACTTTCCACAGTAAAATGGAACCACACAGCCTTTTAGAGCAGAAGTATTTCAGAATCCTTTTCCATGTGTGTGCTGAAAGTTCCTTCAATACCCAAACCCTTCTTACTGTCTTCCAGTGCCTCACTTGAGGAGACAGGAGCCTTCAAGCAATACTCAAATAGTATTCCAGAGAAATACTCACTGAGAACTGGAAAACACCAGATTGTACTAACTCCTCACCAGCATCACCAGAACTGCATTGTCAGTATCCTAGGCCTGGCCCTGTCTGTCACATCCTTCCTCTGGTCTCGCAAGTCACAGTGCAATAGTGGGGAGATATCAGAGTTATCTGTGTGTCACCATCTCCTCTAGTGCTCAAGCAGGGAGCAAACAAAACCAACAGAAACCTCTCCTGACATCTTTTCCAACTGCACAGCACTGCAACCATCATGTCCTCCCTGGCTCCTGGGGATGGCTTGGGAAGGCACTCACCATGGCAAAGTAGCAGGCAGCTCGGTTGACATGCAGCTTGCAGAGCAGTTCCTTTGGGATGGTCACCTCATCAGAGGCTGCGTAATCCGCCACGTTCAGCCCTTCTACGTACTGTACCAGCGAAAGCTTGAAATCCTTCTCTCGAAACAAATCATTGCCCTCTGCAAACAAGTTTCTCACCAGCTTCTGCAAAAAGGCCTGGGCAGCAGCAAGAGAACAAACAGATTGAAGTGGATATTCAGAAACAGGAGAGACTCCCCAGTTTCCCATTCATTTCCATGTGTTTTAGCAAACTTCTTGCCCACTTAGACGCTCTTGCATTCCCACCCTCATGTAAAACATCAGTCTTCTAGTAGAGGAAAATAATCCAGTCAAATCCCCATTCTTCCTGAACACTCAATTATCTTCTCCTTTCCCTGAAAGTTGTCATTGTTAGAACTTTAATACTTTAAGTTACAGACAAATTGTGACAGACCATCCCACGTTCTTCACTTTTGGTATGCAAACTAATGGCTGTGCAACAGAACAAGTCTTGCTAACCAGAGGGCTCCCAAATTCAGCAAACAAATTCTCCATTACCTCATAATCTTCTTGGCTTAGGGGTAATGTGGACCTGAAGAAAAAGAAGAGAAAATACTTATGAAGCAGGCATCCATGCAAACAAGGGCTTTTGTCTGATGAAGAAATCATCTTTCTGGTCCTGTGTTGATGACCTCAGTGAGTTACTGAACATTTTATCACTACAAAGGCAGCTGCGGCAAAGAGAACAGTTGGGGAGCATTAGAGCATTACACTCAGTGACAGTCACAGTAGTGTCAAGTGATGGTAAGGTCTCAAAGGGACTTGAAACTAGAGGAAGCTTATTCTCAGCTATTTTCTGTGCATACACAATTCTCTGTAGTGCGCCTTCAGTCACCTAAAAACCACATCTTGTCACATAAAGTCATGTGAGAGATTGCCATGAAGAATACAAGTGTATTTTATGTGCATGTGGCTCTAATGGGAACCAAGCTGGCACTTCAAGACTTCCTCAAATCCTTTGTGAAACCAGAGACATACAGTGATAAATGAAATCACTTCCTCTGCCTTAACTTAGCCACATGCCTTTAGGCCTACCCCACAAAAGCAAGGGAGAAAATAATGCAGGTTCAAGAGGCCATTTAACTCCATCTCTGTTGGCCAAGGCTGCGCCACAAAGCTGGCAGTGCTTGTGTGGGCAACATCTACCCCACAACAGCACTGAAACTCAGGAGAAAGATTCTGTTCTTCAAACTGGACCATCCAAGTCGTCCAGGCTAGGTCCAAGTATATTTATTTTTTCTCTTCAAGGTGAAATCAGAAGGCTCTAGAGGAACCCTTAGCACTTTTCATAGCCTTTCTCACCTACACTGCATACATGATCTTATTGGTTAGAGAATAAACTTCTTTTAGATTTCATCTAATCACCATCTACTCCTTCAAATTAAGTACGGAAATGTCACGGTTTTGTAGGAAACATTCATGCTGTTTATAAACTTAGACTACCTCTTTTGCATCAAAACACACTAACAAATGGAACTGACCCTGGTTCAGAGTTCAAGATACACCCCAGATGCATGAACAACACCTCAAATTTCTAAAATATTTTCTTCCCAGGGATCTTGGGCATTTTTACAAATGCTACCAAAATAAACCTCTCAGTTGGCTCTCTTAAACTGGCTTATCAGCCCCATTTAGTCTCAGACTGGGGGGAAAATATCATGGCCACACCACAGGATATAAATATGTAACATGGAAGGTTGGGGGGGGGGGGGGTCTTACTTCAGAGGCACAGATTTCAGCCACATTAATTACAGGACTCAAAGCAGTCCTAAAAAAAACCAAACCGATTTCATTACCATCTTGCTACTTCCTTACTCACCATCTGAGTTTGAGGCCTTTGCTAAATCAAACACTGGAGGGAAAAAAATACTACTTTATTTTATAAGGAAGTACTTGGACTTGTAACTACTACTGAAGCAACCACTTCAAGCTCTAGAAGGCCACATGATATTCACAGAAGAGTGATCTGAGGCATCTACCAGGCTAGAAACTGTAGAAGAGTTCAGGCAATCCTTTTCTCCTATAGGCACCATATGGAATACCTAACAAGTTACTTACCTTGCTTTCCCCACCTACAGAATTTAAACACTACCTCCCTTCCTAAGAAAAATGGGATAACACTGCTGAGAGAACACTTTGAGATCTTCAGGCTGAAGATGAAGGTCCAAGTACTACTGGCATTATGCTAACTATAAAGATCATCCTGGAAATGCAGTGCAGGGCAAAACCCAAGGAAATTAAAATGACAGAATTTAAAGCTTAGGGAGCTGGCAGGACAAGAAGCACTCGGAAAAATCACAGTGCAAATCCTCAGGACAGTGTTGCTTTCCCATGAATAAAACTCAAATCTGTGAATTAGGAAGTACTCAGTTCCTGCACTCCTCGATGGAAAGACAACTGCCTCCAAATCCACTGGGAACACTGAGGTTGTCCACTTACTGAATGAACTGAAGTCCTTTCTCTATTTCTTGTTTTCTCTTCTGTCTCTCCATTATACTTGCTGTGGAGAAAAAAGAAAAAGAAACAACACAAAATGAGTCATTTTAGGTCTTGCTGGTAATTAAACAGCACAGTATTTTGTTTATGCCTGAATTTACTACTAATAAAATGTTCTAGAACAGATGACCTGAACACTGAACCCCATGATTTATCCTACAGAGACAGAACAACCACCAGCTCACTACCAAGTACCTGCTTTTTCTCACATGCCACTGACAGGATACATGGGCAAAGAGGAATTACTTCAATTTGAGCTCTCTACCTAGGCTGCCAGTAAATAAAGCAATGGGAACCAACTGTTATCATGACTGCCTTCTAGGAAAGGGAAAAAAACCAACAACACTTTCTCTGCACTGGCAGCCATTTCAGGAATTTGTGCTGAGACCCTCCCATGACAAGCAGTTCTGACCATTATTTATGTGGGGCAGATTTAAACTGGTTTACTGCACAGCATATGAAAGAAGTAATCTATGTAAGATATATGGAGGTACACCACAAAGAGAGACACAAAGGAAGGAGATGGAATTGCTTGCCACGGTCCACATAAAAGGACAATATTGAATCCATGCAATGGGGATTTCATTCTGAAAATCTGCAGGCTAGAGCAGCACAGACTAGGGAACACTGGTTTGGAGAGGGAATAGAGTCCCATCCTGCAGTGTTTTAAGTTGGGGTGGGCAGTGCCTCAGGAAGGCTCAAGAGAGTTACCCACACTTAGAGACAAACATGGGCACAATAACTTGCCTGGTTTTGACCAAACCCAGTCTGGTCTCTGCAAGCATAGACAAATAAGTAATATGATAGAGCCATTTTGGATTTATGACCTTTTCCTCACTTAAAATGGGCTTCAAATACATTATTACATACATGAGCTTCATCCCTTGCAGTTCAGAAGCAAATTTTGGAATGGCTCCTCCCTGACCTTTCTTCAAGGTACACAGGTCTGGCACACAAGAGCAGAACAACAAATGGGAGAAAGAATGGCATTTTGTGCCCAAACAGAGTTGCTGGTGACAGCAAATTTTACATCAACCAGCTGTGACCACAAATAATGCTCAGCATTTGAGGAATAGGAACTTGGGGACAAAAGCAGCAAGCACAGAAACACTCAGATAAGGTGGAAATGAAGACATGGTGCCTTCCCAGCCTTAAACTACCTCTGAAGAGATCATGAGAAAAACTGATTTCTCTAACTCAACACTACAACAATTTGGACAGCATTATCACCCAGCTCCCTTTTACATTAAGACCATCCCTATCATTCTAAGATATCCTGCAGTATCTATGGCACATTCAGTCTGGAACGGGTGAAGGGGCCTTTAAGGTACATAAAAATCAATCCTGACAACTCAGCAAGCCCTTATTGATTGTGCTCTGTGACACACAAAATGTAGAATTGATACCTGCCCTTTATGAAGAAGGAGAGTTGGGGGAAGAGGGAAAGGCAGGAGAGAAAGACTAGAAAAAAGCAGCAACAGAAGAAAGCAAGAGCTTGAAAGTGACACTGTGCAGTTTATAAGTGATTGGACATTAAATTTGGGAGCAATCTGGTTCAAGTAGCAGGGAGATTTTAAGCAGCTGCATTTGGAACAGGATGGGCAGTGCAGGAAGAAAGGGAAAGCCAATAGACAAGGTGAGTTATGATCAGCATCTCTACAAAGGTTTTTAACAGAAGTGATGGAGAAGAGCTGGTATACTACAGTGAGACACCAACTGGAAAAAGGCCTGGAATGATTTATAAATAGCCTGGATGAGCAATCAGGAAGAAACAAGGAAATTTAACAAAGAGACTGAGGTTAATATGATCACTAACTCAACAGACAGATAGGCTTGAGGGGTAGAAAAAGAGACAGAGGCAATTCATTTGATATTTCTCTTCTTATGAAATTCTGCAAAGACAGATGAAGTAAGAAAGAACAGACAAGGGGAAGATCAGCAGTAGGAACCATTTCCACATAGACAGCAGTGCAAGACACAAAAGAGGACAGAGCACTGTAGGAGAACTGCAAGGGCCATGAGAGACAAGAGTGGGGAAAAAGTCACTACAGGAGATAATAAGAGATAAACTGGGGCGGGGAGAGAAGAGGTGGCAAAAGAGTCAAGTGGACCCTCACAGAAGCTCGTGGGGAAAGCACAGCGAGGAAGGAGGGAGTTCTAGCAGTCTGGTCCTTGAATATATTAAAAGGCTTGAAATGCTCCAAAGAGCCTCATCTTGGACCCCACCCATTGCATCCTCTGTGCCTGGTCTAGGAGCTCCATTTCAGCTGAGGTCCAGGTATACTGCCCTGTCTGCGCTATACCTGTCCTCAGTCCTATCTCTGGGACAAACCTTGGATCTACACTGCAGGCAACTTGTCTCCAGTCCTGTCTCTGGCACCATCTCCTATTGCTGGACTCGCTGGGTGGATCCTGGACCCGATTCACAACCTCATCTTCTTTGGAACTGTTTGATGGACCATTGCTCCTGTCATCTAGTTCTGCCTGCACTGTTCAGATATGACAGAACTGTACCCAGTGAGGGCGGGCTTTGCTGGGGACTGTCATCACCTTTGGCTACTCACTGGTCCTCCCTGGAGAAGCAGCCCTGCTCTTGCTGGCCCCTGAGCCATGAGCCATGCTGGAGAGAACAAAAGTCAGGAAAGTGAAGCAGCAGCCCACAGATCTGGTGAAAAGGGAGATTATTGGCAGCTGTGGGGAGAGCAGTTGAACACTGGCTGGTCACCACAGCCAGTGGCTGCATTCCAAAATGCTGTGGCACACCTTTACAGTTGTGCATATCCACAAAACGAATCACCACCTCGAAAAGCTTCTGATATGCACAGTCTACTTTTTCTGAGCTCAGCTTTTAAAACACTCTGCAAAAAGTGAAGCAGAGATCAGTACCTGTTCTCACGGCTCCCCTGACCCCACTGCTCAAACATCCCACACAGCAGGATGTGGGCATGTGTTACAATGAGAACTGATTACTGTTGCTTGCCCCCAGAGAAGGGCATTCAAACATTACTGACCCAAACCTGGAGTGCAGCCAAAGGACTACCGGGAATGGCTCCACAACATCTCATTTCTAGAGTTACCCAACTCTTCTTGCACCCTGGATCTTCCCTTCTGGTTTTTTGTCTCCTCATTACCATTGCCACTGCATCCAACATGAGTATCTCCATATTTGCTTCATGTGGATGGCTGACCAAACTGTTGCATCTCTCTAAGTCCCACAACACCCAGCTACAGTTTGATCCTTGCTACAGAACCCTCATAAAAAACTGCATACTGTTTACTGCATGCTGTTTACTCTCTGCAGTCCTGCCCATCTTCCACAGTGAGTGTTCTTCAACCCCAAACCCTCCATTGTCCTCTTTAGACATAAACCACAGGCCTGATCTCCCCTCTGGACTGTTGCTCCTTGATACTGCCCCACATTCCTGTCTCCTTGCAACTGGGTGAGCGGCTTCCTCTGCTGAAGTTTGGGCTTATGTCACAACTTTGCACATAAGACTCATCTCCTCATGGCAACCCTCAAAATGCACACCACGTGCTGCTGCCCCAACAATTTCTTGCACACCTCTCAGAATAACTACCTTTCTCTGTAAACATGACTTCACACCAGCACCCTCCTTTGTGTGCGGCAGACCCATCCCCTGTTCTGCCCGCGCCAACCATGGCTGGAGGCTGCCATTCAGACTCCTCTTCTTGCTCTTCACACCTCCTCCCCTACCACCTCACCGGCAAACTCAGTCACTTAGGTCTCCTCTCATCATTCCAGCCTCTCCGCTGTGCTTCATTCAACCCTCAGACCAAGCCACACACTTGTTACTCCTGCAAATCCAACACACAGCAAGCCACCCATCTGTACAACACTCCAGTTCTGCTGTGCACCATCCCACAGCCACTGCCTAATTAATTTAAAGTGCAGAGCTGTTTAGGTTTTTCTCTGACTTTTAAACAGTTTTAGAAACACAGGAGAAAACATTTCATGAAGCATTGTGTCTAAGAGTCTTTTTTTCTACCCCCCACCAAATCAGTCTGTTCAGACTTGTCTACTCAAATCCCCAGGAGAATTCAAATCCAGAGTATTTATATCCCCACTACAAAGCTCTTATCCTTTCAGTCCAGAGAAGTTTATCCTCTCTGGTCCAGCATCTAGAGAGAAATTTATTCACAGTTCATCAATGAGTTACAAACTATTTGCCAGACAGAAATGAAATGCTGGAGACAGGCAAAACGGTTTTCTTGCCTTCAGAAGAAAGCATGAGCCAGTCAACTGGATGACTGAATCAAAAACTGGGTAGATAAGCACTAGATAGGTAGATGGGTGAAGACACTACAAGATGAACAGAAAAACTTGAATTTACCTTATCAAGGACACAGGTGTTATTCCTAACCCTGTTAGAGCTGAATTTGGGCAAAGTTTTTCACACTGTATTGCTGGGATGGCAATGAGTTCACACTTGACCGACTTCCAGACTTTGACTGTAACATTTCAGCCAGAAATAAGTGCACTGAGATGCAAGTGGCAGGTTGTAGAGCTGAGACTGGAGCTCCCTGGGGAAAAGCCTCCAGAACGCAGTGGTCTGCAACATGGGAGTTTTCCACTGGCTGTAGTTTGGCCACCTCAGTGGTGCAGCAGAACAGGTAACTGGGCACACGTCAAGCAAAGGACAAGCTGCAGAGCCCACTACAAACTTGAGCTCCTCACTCCCGTGGCTGCTTTCTGGCATGTCCCACTCCTCGTGTTTGCTTCTCACAGCCAGCAGCGCCTGGACTCCCCACACCATGCTGTGCCCCCCAGCCCTGACAGCCCTGTCCCTCCACACACGGCCATCCCACGGTACTTCCACGGGTGCATCTCACATCCCAGCAGCCCACAGTGCCACTCCTGCTCTGCAGCACCACGGGGGCCATCGGGGTGCCACCAGCTTCACCCAGCAGTGTTCACTGCACCCAGTGAATGCAGAGCGAGGCAATGACAACCCCTCACTCCTCGCTGAAAATAAAAGCAGTGACTGTAAATTTCCCCGGGAGAGGGACGGCAGTGGCAGCTAAAGCCTCAACAGACCAGCCCAGCCTGGGTCACTCCATTTTCTGTCCCCTTCAGGCTCGTGTTCTACACAGAACACCCCCAGGTACCACAGGCCACCCCTCCTCCTGCGCCCCCCGCAGCGCAGCCACGGAGCGAGGAGAGGGAGTTGGGGTGACAAGCCGGTCCCTCGGCCACTTGGATTCGTGCCCACTCAGCTCGCCCCCCTCTGCCTCATCTGAAAAACTAAATGCCGGGGCTGTTTCCCAGTCGGATGGCGCGGGAGCCCTGTTGCCTCCTCCCCCACCGCCGGCACTAGGCCGCGGATCCCCGGCCTTGCGTAGAGGCCGCGGCTGGCAGAGGCGCCACCTCGGCCGGCCGGGGCGGAGGGGCCGGGGCGGAGGGGCCGCGGCGCCTGTTGCGGCCCTGCCCGGCGGATCGCCACCACCCCGGGGCCGCGGGCAGGGCACATCCACGAAAACCCAGGAAAACAAACCGAAACATACTCTTCCTCCTTTCCTATCCCCCATCCGCATAAATAAAAATCACACATCTCCAGAAGTCTGGGAGGCGGCTTTAAGAAGGGAAAAAAACCCAACAAAAACAAACACATAACGTCCCCTGCCACCCGGAAACTGTCTAAAACATTAAGGAATTAAAACCAAAACAAACAAAACCCAAAAACAAAACCAAAACAATCCCCTCATTTGGTGAACTTTCGAAGCCCCCCCGGAGGGTGCATCCAAAGAGCAACCCCAGCAGGGCTGCCCTGCCGTTCCATGGGGATTGAACCAGACCCGGCGAAGCTGCAGCCTCGGCACAGACCCGAGCACAGACCGCCAACCTGCAAACCACAAACACGCACAAACGCCATTCATACTAAGTTTTCCATATAAACCAGGGGCTCTTCCCCTGGCTATCCAATTTTAGACTACCACCACATTTTTTTCCAGGGGGTGGGATTAGGATCTCTGACAATTCTTTTTTTTTTTTTTTTGCAAACCCCACATTTTAGCTTCAAAAACTCACTCGTATTATTTTTCACCACTTTTTTTTTTTTAATTTGCAATTACAAAACGTTTCATCTATGCATTTACTATCTGAAACCTTTACTTTCTAATGAAGCAACATCCAGATTTTCTTGTTTCTCAAGTCCACCCTTTTCTACATACACAAACACACACACACACACACACACACACACGTACCGAATTGCTTTAAGACAAAAATAATCCCCCCCAAAATAAAAAATAAAGAACTCACCTCTCCTCGGGTTTTCCCCCCCACACTATGTATAAACTTTCCGTGATAAATGGTATTGTATTACTAGAGATATTATTAATGTATTATTACTAGAAGTAATAATAATAGTAAGTGCTATTTAATTATAGAAGGCAGCATTCTGCTGGTGGATCGGCTGCCCCTGCAGCTCCCTCCATGTGCCTCCTGAGCTCTTTACTTTCATTTCCAGGTCTCGCTCTCGCTCGCTCGCTCTCAGCTGCACCAGCAAGAGAAAATGCCTCCCTGCATATCCTCTGGGCCCTAGAGGCTACCGCTTTCCATTACAAAAATTCACAGATCTTTCCCTTGTGGCTGCTCTGGAGATTCTTTAAGGTGAATTAGGCTTAACCAAGAGAAAAAAAAAAAAACAAAAAACAAAACCACAAAAAAATTCAGCAGTCGACTCTCCGTTCTAATTTTAATGCAACGTTTTTTTCCTTCCTGCTTGTTTTTGCTGATATAAAAAATATACTCCAAAAGAAAGCAGAGCAGCCTCTGCAGAGGGATTGCATGCATAGGGAAGCAGCAATGAGCTGAATTATGAGAGGGACACCCCCGGGATTATCACGAAGCAGTGACCCCTTTGCCCACCCATGAATGTTCGCTGGCGGGGGGCCAGAGCCACTGCCTATGGCAGAGAATTATCTGCTCCTGCCAGACCTTCCTCACTCCACCCTGCACTGCTGAGGGGGTTCCCTGTAAATAACATCTTCAGAAAACATAAATCTTGGGGGGGAAAGGAATACACACTATATATATGTAAACACACACATATATATTTAAATATATATAAATATAAGCATACTAATATTTTATACCATTGGGTATTATGCAATCTACATATATCCATAATATATACACACACATACACTATATATGTGTATATGCACATATATTTTTATTTTTATATTTCATAGAATTATAGAATCACAGAATCATGGAATTGACTGGGTTGGAAAAGACCTCTGAGATCATCAAGTCCAACCCTTGGTCCAACTCCAGTCCATTTACCAGATC
>JAWWEV010000043.1:48963458-48974847 GCA_035583235.1 Hafferia zeledoni
GATGGTGAATCCACCCCCTCTCTGGGCAGGCCATTCCAATGCCTGATCACTCTCTCTGGAAAGAATTTTTTTCTGATGTCCAACTTAAATTTCCCCTGGCAGAGCTTGAGCCTGTGCCCCCTTGTCCTATTGTTGAGTGCCTGGGAGAAGAGACCAACCCCCACCTGGCTAGAACTTCCCTTCACGTGATTCATATTATATTTTTATAATTTATATTATTTAATATTTCTATAAAATACTTTTATATTTATGTATGCACATGTGAATTTAGGCACTTTTTTTGGAACCAGATTTTTCCCTTATTTTTATCCCAAATCCCTCAATATTTCCAGAAAGTGAACAGAATCTCCACAGCAGAGCTGCAGGAACAGAGCTGCTGGTGGGAAGCAAAGGGGGCCCAGTGGCACATATTGTTACGTGATGGGAATGGTTGTGAACACACGGATACACAGACCACCTTAGCTGTAGGGGGCGGGGGTTCACCCATCCCTGCCCAGCTCCACTATCACTGACTTCAAATAACTTTCTGAAATGAGTTTTGTGCTCAGCTCCCAGTAGAGCCACCCTGGTAGAACAGGTTTTCCTCTCCCTAAAGGAGTCTGTCTATGATCAGATTAATCATTTCCAGACTGACACTGGTTCAAATTACCAGCTTTTTTCCAGTATAATCAGTGACATGTTTACTCCTGAGTGCCTCACTTCTCTATTTACAGTGACCCACAAGAGTGTCACTTTGTGCTTTGTAGCTAAGCAACTCCAGCAAGATTCAGGGGCAGGTAGAAGGTAACATCTGAAGAGTGCTAAACTTGTTTAATATTTAAAACAAGTTGATCAGAAAAGCAAAGACTGTATTACACTGAGTAGGACTGGCTTCTGGCAGCACTGTCAACACAAGAAACTGATAATTTATGAAATATAGGTTATGAATTGTATAATGTACCATAAGACATTGGAGAACACTGTCTAATGCTCTTCACAATGTTTTATCACAGTGCACTGTTGTAGGATACTGATTATGAACCAAAGATTGTTATTTTCCATGGGTAAGATAATGTGCATTTTTATTATCTCTTCAGCAGATTTGTTACCTCATATTTTTAGGCAGTGACACTATGACAATGAGTGGAGTCTAACCAAGATGGGCCTCTGGTGTAGAAGCTGCTGGGCAAAATGCGCATTAAATGACAAGCCCTGTGGAGGGGTAGTTTTGGGCAGGAGAAAGTAAACATGGGGAGAGCTGATAGGCCAGATCACAGTGGGAGGGCAGCCTCACACAGCCATCATCAAATGAGTCACAGAGCCCAGGACACCTCCAACCCTGCAGCACCTCTGGAAGGAAATTACATCACAGCTGGATGAGAAGAAGAGAGTTTAAGAGGAACCAAGGAAAAAGAGGAACAAAACCAAAATTTTCATACAATCAAGACTTATGCTGGAATAAGCACTAGTTTTTAATTCAAGAGCATTCATTTTCAGGACTTCATTTCTCCATTGGATGTCATGCTGTACTTCCTTCCAACCCAATTTCCTTTGCCTATAAAGACTGAAAGGTGTTCTGCAAGGTCATGATCCCACATGTACAACTCCTCTCATGAAAAATCATCTCTCCTTAGTGGTTGACATAAAGATTTTCACAGTTTGCCAGCATGATTATTGAGGTCTCGTGTGCAGGTAGTCAGCAAGAATCAAAACACCGCAAATCCCTGCTACAAACTAGATACAGGGTCATAGAAGTTACTTTGATTTGTAAAGCTGTTCTCATAGAGAGAATGTATGGAATCTGTGCTACAATGGCACAGTACACCTACATTCCAATATAGCTGCACCTACAGTCAACAACTTAATTCTTGCCCCTCTGGCACAAGTAATTACCCAGTATTTGGGTGAATGACAGGGAAGGGAATCAGATGTACTTGATATAATCCTGTTTATTTTTTAAAAATCACAAGGAACTAGTAACCACTGTCAAATTTCTTGTTATATTTTCCAGGTTCAAGCTTGTTCTCAAGATCACAGTAATTTATTCCCTCATCAGCTCTATGTATTCTGGCAGCTTTATGCTTTCACATACAACCATAGTCTAGTCAGTGCCTAAGTGTTTCTTCATTTTCTTCAGTTGAAAGAAAAACTCCTTATTATTTGTAAGGTAAATTTTGCTCCAGTTTTCTGTGAGGTTGCTGGGCCAGTTTATGGCTTTTCTTCCTTCTGCTGTCACGCTGCACAAAGAACCCTCACTGCATTTTGTATTCCCCCAGAAGGAAGAAGGCCTCCCATGGCTTTGCACCTCACTGCAGTGTGCCAGGTCACCCAGGATCACCAACTACTGACATCCTTTTCTTGGGTCCACATAAGCATTTGCTGTTGCTTCTTAAAACCACAGCTGGGAAAGCTGTGAGACTGGAAAATGCCTCTTACAATGTTTTGGGATCAAATGGCAGAATAAATCCTGCCTAATACCCAGCTCAATATTGATCTCACCAGGTATCTGGCAGCTGAAATGGTACCTACATCAGTGCCTGCAGGTTGCAGCTCAGAGGGAAGGGACTGAAGTGCTGTGCAAGCGCATGGCAGCAGCAGGCAGGTTTACACACAGCTCACTTGGCCTCATTGGGTGTACTTTGTTCCTGTGCTCACGAAGAAAATGCCACACACAATGTGCACGTGGAACTGTCATGCAAACCAGTCCTTTTTGCATCCTTGAGTGGGAATGACTGTGCACTCCTGGGTGAAAGCGACATGATGAGAGGACATGCTCTTAAGCCATGCTGGGGAGGTTTATGGTGGACTTTAGGAGAAATTTCTTCATGGAAAGAGTGATTGGGCATTGGAATGGGCTGTCCAGAGCTGTAGCGGAATCACTGTCCCTGGAGGTGCTTAAGGGAAGACTGGATGTGGCACTTAGTGCCATGGTGGACATACTGGTGTTCAGTCAGAGTCTGGACTTGTGAGAAGTACGAGTGTGATTCGTGTCGGTAAAAACGAATGGGTTGTTGGGGCTCCTATAGTGACATGAGAAAAAACTTATGGCCAGCCAAATAAACAAAAATTCCAACTTACACCCACATGGAGAGATAAACAGGATAGAGTTAAATCACTTTATCTCCTATAACTTTGTCAAGGATCACATGAATTGTAACAGGAAGGCTGAAGAGTTAAAACTTTCCCACATCTAAGGGGAATAGAATTTATAGTGGAGTTATCACTAGGGTTGTAAAAGTGACTTAGCTATAGTGGTATATGTTAAACTGCTTAACAATGTACTTAGAATGTTTATGCATGAGTAGAATGAATATGTATGTAGAGACTAAATAAATGTCAGAGTTACACTGTGTTCGGGGTGTGATGGCGAGCAATGCTTGTGTCTGTTGTACCCAGCATACTGAAATTGCTTTTATCATATAATAAACTTTGATTGAAAACCTACGAGGGTGAGACTGTGTTTCTCACAGACTCAATGATCTCAGAGGTGCTTTCCAGCCTAATGCATTCAGTGAGTGTGAAATGCCTTCCTTAGCAGAAAGGTCTGGCATTTAGCACACAGCTAACAAGAGGTCTGCAGGGGCACCATCTAGGTGAGGTTCCAGAGCAGAAGGCACTCGTGTCCCTCCCGGTGACATGCGGAGCCCGCAGGGAGTGCCACATCCTGCTGTCCCACGGGCTGTGGAAGGGCCGGGGCGCGGCTCCCCGCGGCGCCGCCAGGCCGGGTGCGCGGGGCACGGACAGGACTACACCTCCCGGCGTGCCCCGCGGCCAACGCGCGCCCACGCAGCCCCGCCCGCGCGCGCCCCGAGACGTCACGGGGCGGCAGCCAATCCCGGCGCGGGGAGCAGAACTGCCGGCGTTCAAATCCTCCGCCTCCCCCCCCCGCCCTCACCCAGCGGCCCCGGCGGCGGCGGCGGCGCGAGCCCGCGGCGCTCCCGGAACCGGCACCGGCACCGCGGAGGGCAGGTGAGCGCCGGGCACGGTGCGGCCCGGCAGGGGGATGCGCCACAGCCAGCCCAGCCCATCCCGCGGGGCGCGCCCCGCCCGGGCGGGTGTCCCCCCGTGCGTGTGCGGGTCACGCGTGGCCGGCCCGGGCCGCGCTCCCGCTCTCCGCGTGGCGGAGCGGGCCCCGTGAGGTGGGGCAGGGCGGGCACGGCCGAGCGGGTGGCGGCGTGGCCGGAGCTCGGCTCGTCCCGCGGGGGAGGAGAGCAGCCCTCGCCGCCCGCAGGGGCTGCGTGCGGGGAACTGTCACCCCGCGCTGCCGCACTCCCCTTGCGGGGCGAGCAGGGCCGGCTCCTCCCCAGGGCACCGCAGCAGTGCCCGCTGTGTCGTCTGCTGTGGCGGGCTACGTGCTGCCATTGCAGCACACGTCTGAACTAACTTTACTGGCCATCAAGAAGTGTCCACCTTCTTCATACACGCTTTAAGTAGTGAAGAAACCTGTCTTCAGGCATTTCCAGATCTTGGGTTTATTTGCCAAACTGACTAACTCTTCAATTTTATTTTTCTTTTCAAAGCTTTCCCTGGAGAAGAACTAGCAGTGAAGAGACCTCTGGTAGGTTGGTGGTTGGGTGTGGCTGATGTTTGCAGTAAAATGTGCATCAGGATGTGATGCTGGATTTGTGTGTTGAAGTTAGGAAGTAGTCTGTGTGTAAGGTGAAGAAAGTCAAGGGAGACTTAAGGGAAAGAGAAGTCAAGGCCGTGAGTGCACCTGTAAAGAAGAATATCGTAGTAGAACAGAACTGACTTTTAAAAGTAAAGTTAATAATTGCACTAGGTGAACGGATCCTGACTTCTTTTCCTGTTGGGGAAGGCCTTCATGGGCTGGAAGATGTCCTCCTTTTCTTCCTTCTCAGTCTTGGATTGGCAGAGGTTGGAGCATTAACAGGTCTGGTGTCTGTGGCCTGGTAGGATTGGAGTAAGTTATGTGAGCATTTTTCTACTGGCAGCACCTAATTGAGATGATAATCATCCTAGAAAAGTCATGTTGATCAGCCTTGCAGATTTTCTCCCCCATCCCCATGTCCAAAAGCCATATTAAAATTAATCATGCCTGAAGAAAAGCCATAGTCTGGGGAAGCTGGAGGCTTCACAGCTAGGTGTCAGGGGAAAGTATGTATATATAGCTTTTGTTTGGGGAGGTTGTTTAAAACCAGTGCTGTTGAGCTCAAATAGCTACAAGAGTGTGGGATCACTTCTAAGTCAGACAAGAATGGGAGAGAACCAGTTTTCTGTTGTCAGAATGAAACTTCATCCCTTCTGACACCCCAAATCTGTTTTAAGTATGTGGCTTCTAAGCATTAGATGGGTGTAGTCTTTTATCCCAGAGGAGGTGCTGGGATAAGAAACATACTCTGTTTCTCCTGCTGAATGGATAGAGGCCAGTTCCTTCACACAGTAATTAATATTCATTAAATATTGCTATGCAGATGCTACCAGGCATGACTAGCTTCAAAGGCAAAATGTTGGCTAATTTATTGTCAGTGTAAGATCATCCTGTTTTATGTGTGACAAATTTGTGTGGGGCATATGAAAGGAAAGAGAACCCAGAAACCTTACATAGTTTTGTATGCAGCACACACAGTGTTCAGCAACTCGATGGTTCTGGAACTGTGCTGACAAGGGCACTACTGGGGATATCACTGAAAAGCAAGAGCAGTTGTGTTCATTCTAGCTTGCTTTGGAGAGCAGGGGAAGTGCAGCCTGTATAATTAAAGGTGGGGTTTGAGGAGAGAGGAATATTACATTGTAGCAGTTAGTGTTCACAAAGAGCTATGTCTTAGTGTGGGCTTAATCTGTAGTTTTACACACTGGTGGGGTTTTTTTGAAGTGTAACAACTCCATCAAAACCCAAGTCTCGTCAGTATTGGAAGAATCGGCACCATCTGATTAGTTGGCTTTGGAATCTTAATCTGGCCTGGCTATCCTGAGTGAGCTGTGGGAAAGTGCTAATGGCACTGAAAACTCAATTGGATAGCTCAGTAACAAAAAACACACTGGTGTTCAAATAAATATGGTTATTCATACAGATTATGTGTTGTACTTTGAGGGTTTTTTGTGATGACAGATTCTTTTAATTGACAGCTCTTCAATTCTGGAAAAAGCAGGAAGATGGCATCAGAAGACATCACTAAGCTTGCCGAGTCACTTGCCAAAACTAAAGTGGGTGGTGGACAGTTGAGCTTCAAAGGCCAGAGTCTGAAACTGAACACAGCTGAAGATGGTAAGAGAAAATACCCTTGTGTTTGGCAAGTGTCTCTCTGAAGTAAAATCTTGTGGTAAACCTCCTGCTAGTCCTCTGCATGGACAAGTTGTCATAATATCTGTGATACATGGGTCATGCTGCTGCTTCTGATAGAGGCATTTCCTTCCTTCCTGGTACCCCAGCAGTGCTGCAGCTGCTGCAATTGGCATTTGGGTTCCTGGTTTGTAATTCTTGTATTCCTGGTGTTCTGTCTAATTACTTTTGACAGTTGCTGTGCTTTAGGAGTCAGTGCTCCTTTTAAAAACAGTTAAGCAAGTGGATCACAGCTGTTGGAAATCACAGCTCTGTGCAGAAGAATGGGCTGATACAGTAGTCTGCTGCAGCAGTTCAGTTTCTTGCCAAATTTTGGCCTATTTTTTTAGACTTTTGCCTTGTTGGGTTTTCTTCAGGGATATCTCACTTGGTATATGCACATTTCATTGTAAGAGTCTTACAGTGGCTGCTGATGTAGTAAATATCTGAAGAAAATGTGTATGTTCTTTGATCAACATTGCTGCCACTCCAAGAAAAACAGCAATCTTTTCAGAGCTGTTATTTGCTATAGTGTGCTTACTTTTTTTTTACTAATTTCAAAGGTGATGCTTTTTTGTAGGCCATTTTAGTAATGGAAAGGCTTTGAAGCTTGGGAATGATAACAAGTGTCCATTGGCAGAGGAGGCTCTGCAGCCTTGCTTAGGACTATTGAGAGTTAAATCGTTCTGCCCTGACACTTTTGCTAAACAGACATCTACTGAAGTTTTGCCAGTCAGTGGGAACTTTTTCCTGTTGATGTGGCACCATTTCCCATCAGCTTTTAATTAGTCCTTGCACCTTTGTAGGCACATGCACTCTAGCTCCTAAAACATATGCTGAATGGCAGAGGAATTTTATTTGGGAAGTAAGGAAAGTTACTTCTGCAAATCAGAGGATGGCTATCAAAATAGAATTAGGAACAAATTATAAGAAGGCAGGGTTGGGAATGGAGAATGTTCTCTTTAGTGACCTGACACTTTAATTCTGTTCCCATTGCTGTTTCAGGGTTCTTTCACCTAATAGTGTTCAGCTGTTTTTGCTAAATGTAGAGTTGAGCAAGTATTGCTGGATCAGAGGGTTACTGTGGTACCCCAGGTGGTGGTTAAAAGACCAACTAACTTATCTGCTTTTGCAGCTGAAGAAGTGATCAAGCAAATTGAGGAGTTTGATGGCCTGGAAGCCTTGCGCCTGGAGGGCAACACAGTGGGTGTGGAGGCAGCAAAGGTCATTGCCAAAGCCTTGGAGAAGAAATGTGAGCTCAAGGTGAGATCTTCAAGTGGGGAATAGTCAAAATACTGACGGCCTGTCTAGGCTCTTCCTGCAGAAGCCTGCCTTGAGTTACCCCTGAAGCTTGCTTGGTGGGAGCTACCAGTAGGAAGAACAACCATATGAAAATACAGCATAACTTGGAGACTGTGGTATAGTGGGAACACTTTCTGCATTCCTTACTTCCTGCCTAGAAGGCTTCCAATCTTAAAGTTGGGAAACTGTGTGAGGAAGAGTTTCTGCAGGTTCAGCATCTGTAAACAAAGAGCCATGGCAACAAATTGTTAAGTTAGTTCTAATGGAAAAGCTGGATCAGATCTTCTGGAGAATGAGTCTTCAGAGAATGTCTGACTAGGGAGGAAATAATGGAGGAAATGCAACAGGAAGTTTATTTGTGTCCAAGCTGTTTCTGTACTATTGCTCTAGCCTAATGTTAAGGGGATGCTTTGCTGCTGGAGACACTGTCAGTCCAAAGAGAGTGCTGTGAAACATTGATACACATTAATTACCCAAGTGTGGCTTTTCAGGTAGGCTCAGATTGTTCAGCTCCATACCTTAGTAAAATCTGCATTCCTGATGTATCCTTCAGTTTCCTGTTGCTTTTTTCTGTGGTAATTTTCTCAGCAGAAAAGAACTTCAGGTGGAATTCAAGCAAGAACTCCTGTATGGTGTTATTTGTAGTGTTCATTTCAGTGGCTTTATGTCCTTGCAAATGAGGTGATGTTAACACTAGTTCTTGTAGTGTTTAGTGGCCAAATGCCAATCAACTGACAACGCCAGGGAAGGGAGACAGCATTAAGCTGTCCCCAGTGATGTAATGCAGCTTGTGCATATAGATCTTGATTACAACTGTGTTGACCTCAATATTTTAGTGACTTCTATCTGTGTGTTTCTTATTTTAGAGGTGTCATTGGAGTGACATGTTTACAGGGAGGCTAAGGTCTGAAATCCCCCCTGCTTTGGTGAGTAAAAGCAGATCTGAGACTTCTGACTAATGTAACCTCTTTTCTCACCTGTCATGCCTTTTGTGGGAGTGTTGTTTTGGTACTGAGCTCATCCTTTTCTGCACTGTTAACTGATGTCTCAGAATAGGTGAGTGAATCTTTGCTCCTCCTATATGAGGTGGAGGAAAGTTGATTAAAGTATAAATGTAAGTCCATGCTAGTGAAGGAGCTTGTCACTAGCTTGTCATCTTCATGATCCAATAGAGTGGCAGCTGAGCTTTCTAAATAAATCATATGGCCATGTCTTCCAAGACCATTACAGAGGTCCTGGCCAACTTGAGTCCTATGAAGCAAGAACATGGCAAGCTCAACGTGATGAAAACTATTTCTTTCAGCAGTGTAGAGAGGGAAACCCACTTAAAAAAGTGTGTATTTGACTTAAAGGGGTGAGATAGTGTCTTGGTAACTACGTTATGGTTATTCTTACCTTAATTTGCAGAACTTCCTCTCTGGATTTAGCTGTAAAGTTTTATTCCCCCATGCAGCTTCGCAGAATGTCTTCAAAGTGGAATTTTTTTTGCAGCATCACTGTCATACCTAGCCACTGCAGTGATGCTGTCACTAAAAGTTAATCCATTCCCTCCCACCCACTGCCATCTGTTTCCTTGCAGATCTCTTTGGGGGATGCACTCATCACTGCTGGAGCCCAGCTGGTGGAGCTGGACCTGAGTGACAATGCCTTTGGGCCAGATGGTGTGCGTGGCTTTGAGGCTTTGCTGAAGAGCCCTGCATGCTACACTCTACAGGAACTCAAGCTCAACAACTGTGGCATGGGCATTGGTGGTGGCAAGGTAAGGATTGTCTCCTCTTTGGTAATGAGATCAGAGACAGAATTTGACTTCAGACTGCCCCTACACAGTGGCACAGAATGATTGAGATTGGAAGGGATCTTTGGTGATTGTCAACTCTCCTGCTCAAGGCAACTACACCAGGTTCTTCAGGCTTGTGTCTAGTCAGGTTTTGAATATGGGCTTCATTAGCTCTGTGAATAGTCTGTCCCAGTATTTCATAACCCTCACAGTAAAACAGGAAATTTGTGTTTAATGGTATGTGCATTAGTTCATGTGCAATTGTGTCTGGCTGTGCCTTTATGCCACCTTCACCCTTTTCCCTGTTGTTCTGGCTGTTTTTACCCATGGATAATATCTCCCCCAGAGCCTTCTCTTCTCCAGCCTTAACAATCCCAGCTGTCAGCTTTCTCCTAGTGAGTAAAGTTCTCCAATTCTTTAATCAAGCTTGTGACCCTTTGCTGGACTCATCCCACTGTGTCCATGTAGGAGCTTGGAACTGGGCACAGCACTCTAATGAGTTTCACAGGGCTGAGTAGAGAAGGATCACTGACCGCTATCAGTTCTTTTCCCAAGGCAGCTGTAGACTTGCTTTGCTTCAAGTGCGTATTGCTTGTTTGTAGTCAACTTCCTACCCATTAGGGCCCCCAGGTGGTCTCTGCCAGGCTGTCTTTGCCCCTCTGTTGACCTCCAGCTTATGGTGTCAATGCAGTACACGAGTTTATTTCTCTCCATGTGCAGGACCGCACATTTCCCTTTAAACTTAATTAGATTCTTGTTGGCCTGTTTCTCCAGTCTCAAGATCCCACCCCCCTACATGTTTTCATGGATACATTTCAGAAATAAGTATGGAAAGCTCATCTGTTTTTCCAGGATAGGACAACAGTTCTATCCTAAACACTAGATTCTGTGTCAGGAATGCTAATAGCCTTGGATTTGAGTGAACAGTATTGTCAAGCCTGGTACTGAAGGGGGGGTGCCTGTTGGATGAAATAGAAAACTGGGACTAAGAGTTATTGCTAAGAGACTATGTGTTTTCCTGTTTAGGAACTAGATGTTCTTAATGACTCAGTGTGTTTTAGTGTTGCAAAATTATCAATTCTTGCCTCAGAACGTAGTGTAGAAGTGGTGTAGGTCCAGATAGCTTTATTGTGCATCCTACTGTAGAGGCAGATACATTTCAGTGGTGACCAAAGTATTCCTTGAGGTGGATCTACAGAACACCGTTGGATTCCTTTAGAATGAGATGCTGAGATAGTATAAACTGCTTGTTTTATCTTTAGATATTGGCAGCCGCTCTGAAAGAGTGTCACAGGAAATCAAGTGCCCAGGGCAAGCCTCTTTCTTTGAAGGTATTTGTGGCTGGCAGAAATCGTCTGGAGAATGATGGTGCCACTGCCCTGGCTGAAGCCTTTGGGGTAAGTACCAAACCAGGTCTTGACAGCGAACTGGAGCAGGGTATGATTCAGTGTTCAAGATAATGCACACAGAGGTTGCCTCAGCTTGGAGGCAGGAGCTGGTGGTTGGCTCACTGAAGTCATGGTGTTTCTGCTGCAACTAGAGTCTTCAACGAGTGGAATTAGACTTGATGAATGTTTATCTGACCTGAATTTCCAGACATGTAGCTAGTGGCTGTGTAAAGCAGTTACTTGAGGTAGAAACAGTCATCTTCTGAGTAATTTAATAGTATCCTACTCCTTTTCCTCCCTCTGCACTAATGGATGTTACCTGGCACTGCAGTAGGTGTACCAGCTGACCTTGTGAGTGCTACTTTGCCAGGTTGTTCAATCATCTGGCGAAAGCAACCCAGTGTTTTTGCTGGGATCATCTGGTCAGGGCTCAAAGTGCTGCCTGGCTTTCTCTAGCTGTCACTGGCCCACTTGCACTTCTGTTGGAGGAAGAGAATTCACTGTGGTTGGGGCCACCTAATTCCCTTTTCTTTCCTCGATTGCTGCTAGAAGTGACTTTCAGTTTATAATGTGTATTGTCAAGTGTATCAACAGTGATATACTGCAGGTTGCAGGCTATTTTTTCCTAAAGAACTGTCTGGATGTGATTTTTGTCTAATCAGT
>JAWWEV010000043.1:48974947-48999527 GCA_035583235.1 Hafferia zeledoni
ACTCTCTTTGTTAACTACTGGCATGGACAGTTAATGGCAGGGGAGAGAATTCACATAATAATTCCAAACTACAACATCAACAGTGATATACTGCAGGTTGCAGGCTATTTTTTCCTAAAGAACTGTCTGGATGTGATTTTTGTCTAATCAGTGTCGTGGCAGAAATAGGACTTCTTAAATAGTTGAGGTGCATAACAAAGTGATTTGTGAAGAATGAAGACTGAATGGCACTACTAAAATGGGATTAATTACTGTGTTTTGTGACATGCTGCTTAGTCCATGAACAGGGCTCATAACTAACTTTCTCATGTTTGCTTCTGCAGTCAGGGCAAAATGTAGATCTTAATTAGAAAAATACCATATCCAGTGATGTAGTGTGGTCTGTTGCAGTGTTGCTGAACCACAGGTGAAGAACTCTTGTTTTAAGTTATCTAGAGTAGGCATACTAGGAGGATAATACTTGTGGCTCTCTGAATCAGGGCTTTGTGTTAATCTGACACTTGCCATGAACCTGTAATTTCACTTAGATTTTTGACATAATTGCTGGTAAATAATTCCCTGTAGAAGAACTGATGAAGTTTTGAAACCCAAGCAATTTAAAGCAAATCCTAAAGAGTAAAGCAGTATACTCTTGAGTTGGAGTATATCTTCTAACAGGTTTTTTTATCTGCATCCTTTTCCAGATCATTGGGACTCTAGAAGAGGTCCACATGCCTCAGAATGGAATTAACCATCCTGGCATAACAGCACTGGCACAGGCCTTTGCTATCAACCCACTGCTTAAGGTTATAAACTTGAATGACAACACTTTCACAGAGAAAGGAGCTGTGGCCATGGCAGAGGTGAGTTGTGTTAAGCAGTTGCTTTGGGTTTTGTCTCAAGTCTAGTTAGCTTTGGCACCTTTGGGTTAGTGAAACCGCGTGTCAAGCTGCGATGGGAAAGAAGAGATTCCAGGAGTGATAGGACTTTCATTTACTTGGATGTGTGTTTCAAATCTGTGCTGTCCTGCTCTGCAGACTCTGAAGGCGCTTCGGCAGATTGAAGTGATCAACTTTGGAGACTGCCTGGTGCGTTCAAAGGGTGCTGTGGCTATTGCTGATGCTGTTAAAGAAGGGCTTCATAAATTAAAGGTATTGTATTCATACTGTCCAGCTCTTTTTGAAAAATACAGAGTTTTCCACTTCATGTTTTTTCTGCCTATTCTCCTTCTACTACTGATTGTTTTAAAGTGAGATTCACTTCAGTGCAGACTCTGTGTTCACACCTGAAAAGCAATAAGCTGTGTGTAAATCAGTGGCATCACCACACCCAGCTGGGGCTGTTCTGCATGGCGGTGTGTCAGCGGTCTGTTTAGTCTCCACTTGATGTTTTTGAAGCAGTTAGTTCAATTCAGCAAGTGCTATTCAAGAAATCTGATAATGGAAGTATCTGCTTTTAGAACTTCTGAAAGAATTGTGAGTGGGAATTGTCATGTTTCTCTTCATGAACAGCTTGTGATCTCTTCAGCATTTCATAGTTAGTACAGCTTTCAGGTTTTTCTTTGTTAGGGTGTCTATCAAAGGTCCAAATATTTTTGGGGTTTTGGCAATACTGCAGCCTCAGTATTTGCACAGGACCTGAATCTGGCAACATTCTAGACAGGCTGAACTCGAGTCAGTATAAGTGAGCTAGGATTTCCAGAAACACCTGCCATGAGTCATAACTGTACTGAAACAGATGCTGAACATGTAATTCCTAGTCTTACAGTCAAAGACAAAAATTTGTCTGAGTTCTAATATTTATTTGTGTGTATGAAGTGGTACAGAAAGAAGTAGGTGTTTTGTGATATGAGATCCCTTGCTTGGGCTTCTGCTGGTTCTACTGCTTGTATCTGAATCTCTCAGGAAAACTTAAGTAATGGGGATATTGAGATGAACAACCAGGAGTTAAATCCTTTTTTCCAGAGCAGAAATGGTTAAGGGAGGGTAGCATGAAGCAACTGCAGCTGATTCATTCTGTTCAAGGACTGCTCCCCTTCTGCTGTTAATATTAAATCCCTTTTCAGGAAGGGATTGAGTACAATGTGGAATGGTGGGGGATGGTGTCTGACTGTTGAATAACTTTACTCTTACTAGTCTGTCCATATGATTTCTCTGTTGGCTGTGTTTATCAGAAGTAGTACCACTCATGGCTTGTCTTTTGAAAGCCTTAACTTGCAACCAAAGTGTCAAAAGCAAATGTGCAGTCTATTTAGTACAGCAGCTATCTTTCTTCAGTTAGGCTTACTGGAGTGTGAGTTCTGGAGTGCTCTTGTGACCCTTGATAAGTGAAGGTCTTGAATCAGTTGATTGTGAAGGACTGGAATGTCTGCTACTTTTTAAGTGAGCAGTGATCTCTAGGCATATTAAAAAAGCTACCTTTAAAAGTGCTGCTCTTACCACCAGTATGTTTCAAAATTTCTCTTTCAAGTATGAGGTGGGAGTATTTGTAAGTGGTTTTTTTGTTTGATTCCCCCCCCTCCAATGAAAAAATACTCTTTTACTGAGAGCCTTTTCAAATGGGCACATGAAATTTATGGGGATGATAGATGTTATCAGGAATTCTGCAAACAGATATTCTTCTGCTTCTTAGGAACTGAATTTGTCTTTCTGTGAGATCAAACGAGATGCTGCTCTGACTGTTGCTGAGGCTATTGAAGATAAGGCAGAGTTGGAGAAGTTGGATCTCAATGGTATGTAAGTTTGCTAGATCAAAGTATCTTTTGTTTGATTCCAATAAGAAACCACAAGGAAGAACGTTGACAATCACATTCAAGTCTTGCACTTGTCAGCAGTTAAAATAGGTACTCGGAGTAGCTGAACTTAATGACCCTTGGACAGGGAGCAGTTTGATCCTGGAAGTTTTCTTAAACCATGAATTTGGTTAACTGTTAAGCATTTTTGGTACATCTCGTAAGGTGGAAAGATTAAACTGATACCCATACCTGTTTTCAGTAAAACTTTTTAGTGATTCAGTGCTGTCTCAGGTACTTCATACTTGCAAACAAAAACTTTTGTGTGCATCTGCAGGCGAGTGTGAGAGCCTTGACTGTTGTTGGCTTTTGCTGTTCATACCTTGGGCCACTGCGTTTCACTGGTGCTGTGCTATGTGTCCTTGTTTTAGAATCACTGAGAACAAGAGTTGTTTATAGAACTAACAGGAAGTTTCTCAAACTCACTCTGAAAAATTAGGGTTTTTTTGGTCTTTAACAATTGCTACTAAAATCTGTTTAACTGTTTGATTCTGTCTGGTAACTGCAATCTGTTGTCTGAGGTGTTGTGGAGAAATAGCCTATAGCAGTTTGATTTCAGAAACAAGAGATAGATGAGAATATACAGCTATATCCTCAAGAACAAACCTGTGTACATGTGTTAAGTCTACTCCCTTTCCTCTGTCAACCTAGGAAACTGTCTGGGAGAAGAGGTATGTGAGCAACTCCACGAGATCCTTCAAGGCTTCAATATGGCAGCTGTGCTGGGATCTCTCAGGTAAGCAGGGTACCAGAGTTTAAATCACAATTTTTCTGACAATTTGCATCAACACTTCCATTCACCTATCTTGTTTAAGAGCTCCCTCATTGCTGATGGATGTTGGTCTGAATGTGGAGCACAGCCAAGGGATTCCATAAGCAGGATATGCCTTGTGTCCTGTTTCCATTGATGGGCTTACTTTAGTGTTAACTGTTGACTGTGTTCCTTGGTCTTTTCTTGCTGTTGTCAGCTGGGTGACTGAAGCCTGAGAGTCCTCTTGGTCTCTTGCAGGTGAGATGTGCTTCTTGCTGTAAGACTGGAGGAGAGGCTGCTCTTTTGTTCTTGAAAAAATGTTTTCAGTGCCATTATACAGGAATTGCAAGTATGTAATTAACATGTGACACTCAAACCTTAGTGATGATGAAGGGGAGGAGGACGATGATGAAGAGGAGGAAGACGAAGATGAAGAAGAGGAAGAGGAGGAGGAGGAACAACAACAACTGAAGCAGAGAGAAGAAGAACAGGAGTCACTGACTCCTAAGAAAATAATTGATTCACAGGTAAGCTTACTTTCAGATGAATTTCTGTTTCCTCAGCTCGAGGAAAGTCAAGGAGGAAGTGAGATTTGGAGTGAGTCTGAGCCTGAAGTGCTGGCAAGTGTTCACATTCCTGTGTGGGCTGGCACTGTTGTAATAGGGAGGACATTTGGGAAATAAAATGGATTACTTGAAAAATGTATCTTGTTAAAGTGTGCATGTGTACACTTGCATGGCGGGAAAGGCTGAGTAGTGGTTGTAGCAACACGTGGGTAGGAAAAGTGTTCCCATGTTCAGAAAGCAGTGGAACCTTGTACATGCAGTGCCACGCAGTCTGCCAGAGGATTCGGGCTGTTCCAGCTCTGAGCTCACATCAGCCTCAAACAATTTTCAAACAGAACAGATCCTGATCTGATGTAGCTGTTGCCTGACCTGTACCATGGGCTGTTGCTGAAACAATTTATTTACTTCCAAGAATGAACATGATATGTATTCTGCCTGTTCCAGGCTTCGACTCCAGTGCAGTCTCCTCCTGTGGATGTTGCGACATTCCTTGCTTTCCCATCCCCAGAGAAGCTACTGCGACTGGGACCAAAGTGCTCTGTGCTGATAGCTCAGCAGGTAGGTGAGGCAGTCATCTGTGCTTGACTTTTCTCTCAGAATCAGTTAATCCCCAGAGGTGATAACTTTTTCTTGAGACCTAGACTTGAATCTTCTCTCTAGTGATCCCAAGGAGTCTTATGGAAGCAGATGATGCAGTTAATGCTTATACTGGCATCAGAGCTTCTGCACAGAGCAATTGTTGCTTTTGCCTTGTGGTATGGCCAAGGCAAAGCTGATGTCAGTCAGCTGAAGGCTGTAATTCTTGTCAGTCCTAGCAGAACCCACCCATATTCTGTAGCTAGTGAGCAGTGAACTGACTTTTTTTTCCTCTTTCAGACAGATACATCTGATGTAGAGAAAGTTGTTGCAACTCTTCTCAGGATATCCTCAGTCTTCAAAGATGAAGCCCCAGTGAAAACAGCAGTGCATGAAACAACAGGTGACTGAGCCTATTCTCTGTGGTGAGACTTGCTCCAGTGCCAAGGACACTACTGCAATGTGGGGGAGGGCCGCTGTGGGCCAGGCCATTGGGCCTTTTTGTTCCTGGCAGGTAACAAAGTACTGAGCTGTGCCACTCTGTTGTATGGAGTGAAAGCAGAGATTCATTCTGAACATAACATATCTTGTGCTGCCAAAGCTTGGCAATGGCTGTCTGTCGTAGCTGCTGTGGTAGTGGACCTTTGCTGCCCTTACTGCATCTCCTTGATGCCAGGCTGTCAATAGGCAGTAGTTCCAACCTATGTTCCAAGGTCATGCCTTTTTCAAGGCTGTTTGTTTAAAAAGTGTTTTGCAGGAATGAGCCTTCCCAAGGCAGTATTACAAGAGTGTAAAGGGACCTCCTAGCTGATGTCTCTTACCTCTCTGAAACATCTTTAATTTTTTCAGGAAGCAGAGATTTCCAGCATGGGTCAAGGCACAGAAATCAGTGTTCAGACAAGGAACGGTTTCTCACAGTATATTGTGGAGCAGGGATTTAGGTTAGGTTTGATTACTTTGTGAACTAATGGTTATCCCTTCATGTTCTTGCTTGGAAACAGGAATTTCCAAACGATCCTTGGCATCTGAACACTGCACTTCATCTTTTTCAAATGCCCCAGCAGTACAGCTCTCCTGTATGTGAGCTGTCTATCAGTAGTGTGCAAAACAACTGGATCAATTATTTTTATGACCACTTTAAGTGATGTACTGCAAACAAATTGGCATTTTTGTAGTTTGGAATGTCTTTTTGGAATACGTAGGCTTGGGGAAACTGTGTTAGCTTTTGTCTGTAAAACAGTAACACAGTACTGTTGTTGGTTACAGGTCCAGTGCATGAAAAATAGTCAGTTGGCACCTCACTGAGCTGGTGCACTTTGGCTCATGCCCATTATTACTCATCTCCAAAAAAAAAGAAGGGAACGCACAATATTACTGTTGTCTGAAGTGTGCTGGTATATGCATTTATCTCTATTTCTGCTTCTTCAGGAAAGATAGAACCTGGCAATTACGTTCCTTCCATAAAAGTAACCATCAGCTGGAAGTGAGGGCCCTGGTTAGTATCTGGCAGTTCTACAGCCACTCTAGTGAATTCTGCCCATTCTAAGAATGCAGCATGATCAGAGGTCAAGAACTGGTGCCTTGCTTACCTTGTAGACATGAGAAGTTAAAGCACTGGTTTGCCTGTTGTTTGTGGCAGTATTGGTCCTGAGGGAACCCAGAAAACAGCTGAGCAGGTTTTCTCATTGTGTTTTCATTCCTCGTGGCTTCAAATGAAAGGTGAATTCTTGCTGGCCTGTAAAAAGCCAGAGCTCTGACTCTTGGTGCTCCAGTTCATCTGATCATATTTATGTGCATGCATCCTCAAATGAATTGAGCAGAGCATCTGGTGCTGCACAGGACTGAGGTCAAGTTGCATCTAAAGCTTGGCATTGTGGGAATTTTCATGTGTTTTTTTGTGTGTTTTGTTGGATTTTTTAAATTTGGGTTTTTCTTCCTTATACTTAAGGAGGAGGGGGGCGGTTCTATCTGTCTGTTTCAGAGGCTATACCTAGTCCCTGCAGGGACAACTGGAATTTTAAAAGATACGTCTCAAAACTTCAATAGCTAATATTCCCTGAGTTTCTGTATGATCAATCGTGAATCTTAAAATCCATAAGTATCCTTTTTCTGTATTTCTTCTTATAATGTACTTGTTTCTTTTTAGATGCCTTGATGAAGAAAGCCTTCAGTTCTGCCACATTTAATTCAGACACATTCATCACAAACCTCTTGGTCCACATGGGACTACTTAAGGTGAGGAAGCAGGAAAGAGTTAAGTTATGATCTGTTTAGGCCCTGAAAGACCAGACTGGCTGGGTTTTGGGTAATTATGTTGCCATGGAAGCAGCTGGGTGCCTGTGCATGCCTGATGCCCAGGGACAATGGAAGTCTGCAGGTCCAGCAGAAAAACTGCAAATTGCAAAGTTGCATGAGGATGAAGGATATGCCACGTCTTTGTACATCTTCTGCTTAATGTGCTCTGCATTCTCAGTCATCCCCTGAAGGCAGGGAGGGTCAGGTAAGGCAGTAGTGCTGCTGCAGCACTATATTGTCCATAAAGAAAACATGTCCAGGAGTCTAATCTACAATATTATCAGTTAATCTACATTATTATTAACCCTTTAGGGCATTCCTTGATAGCACAACTCAAAATGTGTATCTGACTGTTCACACTGTATCAGTAGTGTTCAACTTCATGTTTTGGAGTCTCTGCTACATGCTAATGTGAAACATGTAGTTACAGGGAAAAAACTTGATAGTGAGAAAAGATGGAGGGTTGGCAGGAAACATCCAAATGCATTAGAATACCTGTAGCTTTACTTTGAGTGAGGTGACTGGGGAGAAGTTCTGTCTGCAAACATAAACACCTTTGCCTACGTGTGCTACAAGGGTTATTGTTTCTCACTGCTTCAAGACTTGGAAGCTGAGAATGGAAACTTGGACCAAGACAATTCTAAACTACACAATAGCCATAATCTGTTATTGCAACCTGCTATCAAACAGCTTTATGAATGTCTGTCTGGTAATACCGAGCTTGGGGTACAGACAGCTGTTGACATGCATGGATATGTCTGTTTCCTAAAAATCAGTTTAGCCTCTCCCTGTGTTTATTGTATACTGGACCAACACTGAGCTTTCTGCTTCTCAGAAAGGTCCGCAGAACCTGAGGTGCTTTTTGTTCTGCAGAATGCCTGTTTTGGGGACTGCCACCTACCTCTGACCCATACAGAAAGTAGCACATAGGCACGAGGCACAGAGCACAGGCTTGTGCTCCAGCAGAGTTCCTTCGGGCCAGGAAGTGGCGTTGATAATAAAGGCCTTGAGGATCAGCCAGCTGCCTGTGAGATGCCTAATTCTTTAATAGTCCTTGATACGCAGAGAGGGAGCGTACTCCGTTTTCTGTCCCATCTAGCTGGAAGCACATGAGCAATGTTCTTAGCAGCAGGCACTCCAAGGTCTAGGAATGCAGGTCTAGACCCTGTCTGCACATGAAGGGTTTTGATGAAATGGAAGCAGAGAAATAAATGAAAAAAATGTAAGAGTTGGGACACATAGGTTAGCATCACATCAGGGCCAAGAATAGCTTATACATCATGTAAGCAGGGGAATGACTATTGGCTTTATTTTTTAAACAATTGTAACTGGTTTTGGGAAAACTGTGTTAAGGCAACTGAATTCTTTGTGGCTTGAAATCTGCTGAAGTTCCATAGGAGAACACTTTGACACAGGGCCTCCAAGATTTGGCTGTTTCACTTGCAAGTTCACTACTTCCCTTTCCCAGTTATTCTAGCACTTATCAATTGACAGCAGGAGAATTCTTGATACTGTGTTTCGGGTGGTGGGAAACTGTGGCATTGAGTTACGTTGTGGCACACTGCACTTCATCCAGTGCCCAGCTTTCTCTGCTTACAGTGTGTGGGAACGCTTCATGCAGCAGAGAATTTCAGTGTCTCTCTCAATCGCAGCGGTTTGGATCAAACTGTGATTGTCTGATTTCTGATTTCATCTTCTTGTCCATTTCTCAGAGTGAGGAGAAGATCAAAGCTGTTCCAAGCCTCTATGGTATTCTAATGACCTTGAACCATATGGTGCAACAGGATTATTTCCCTAAATCCCTGGCCCCAGTTCTCTCTGCTTTTGTCACAAAGTGAGTATTGTACTTGCTGTGCAGTTTTCTCCGTGGGAGCTCTAGGGAAAATGTTTGAGCATTACTAGCTACATGCAAGCTGTTCTGATAAAGCACACTAGATATCTGTTCTGAAATTGTGGATTGATTGTTTAATGGGCCTCTCCTTTTAGCTTGTTTACTCCAGTATGTGAGGTTCAGAATGGAAAAAAAAAAATTGATTCTAAAGATGGAATAGTGGGAACTTGGCTTTGCAACAAAGTGTCTCTGAAGCAGATGCTGCTAATGCCTGTAATAGAAGAGGTGTTTTGAACTTAAGGAAACCTGCTGGGTGTCTGCCCACTGCTTGAGTGAACTGTGAGTACACTGGATCTAACTGTGCCTTCCAAGTTATCCTGAGTATGAGGGTCAGCAGAGCTCTACCAGAATTGTCATGCTGTGAGACACTGAACACCAGCAGATATCTGAAAACACTGAAAAGCACAGGCTGAATTTGTTTCTAAATGAAACTTCCCACTGTGACAGCAACAGGGTTAGTGATTTTTCTGGGAACTAAACTGGGAGCGTAAGTATTGAAGAAGCTGCCTTTACTTGCCTGCCTGTATTTAATGTTTGCACCATAGGTATAGAATCAACCCCTGCCCCCACCAACTTTAGCTTCTTTAATGTGTTGAATGGCTGTGGAAGCCATATCTCTTCTGGATTAAATCAGTGTGATCTCCAGCATTGTTGAGACTTGAGAAAAAAACAAACCACCAAACAGACCTTCCCTCAGGAGAAGGATTACACACTACATACATACATTACATTCAGCAGTCTAGACGAGAAGCAGTCTGAAAATGCTACTTTAGGCAAAACTAGTGAAGATCTGAAATACCTTTGGAGCTTGGTGGCTGTTTGGCTCTGCATGGACCATGTGCCATGTAGGGTGAGGGCAGCTTTTTGGCAGGTTCCAGCATGAGGGTTAAGCCTCACTGAATTTCCTGGTATGTGGGTTATATGCAATGCTTGGGGTTGATGAAAAGTGGAGGCATTAGGTACTTGTGGTCAGAACCAAACATGGGCAATAGGAATACAGTCAAGTATTGGTGGTCTGTCTTGATTCTACTGGGCTTGGAAGCTGGCCAGTTGTGACAGGGGAAAAAGAGTTTTCTCAAGCATTGGTGTGGCTGAAGCTGTCAAAGCTGATGTGCAGCAGTGGTTTGTGCCCATAACCATGAGCCATGCTGTCAGTTTTGGAAAATAAAATACTCTGTTCGCACATGTGCAAATACTAATCTGGAGGCCCTTCTTGTCAAATGTTTTGTGGTGTCTTCCCTCCTTGTCTTTGATCAGGTTAAGAATTAGACAGTTACAAGCCAGTGACCATATGCTTTACCAATTGAACAAAGGTACTTCCAGTTCAATCATTATAGGTTTAAGTGAGAAGTATCTGGGCTTGTTGTCTGTGAAGTTATCCAACAGGTCACTGGATTTCTGCTGTTTCTTACACTGCTGCCTGTGATCTTGCTTGTTGATAAAGGCCCAGCCCTCAAAACAGAATTTATAATTGCTGGAAGCTTAGAATACAGAAAAAGGGACTTTGTTTCGGGGCATTTGACTGTTCTAATTGCTTATGTCAGGTACCAGTGCCTAGAGCAGCCTCTTAACTTGATGTGTCCTCCTAAATGAATTTTGTTCACAAAAGACACTTGTTTCCCCTCTCCCAGTAAGTGTTTTTCAGCTGTAGATGATGCTGTATGTGACAAAATAAGACTAAATTCATCTATCTATAAAAGTCCTATTAAATCCAGAGCCAGCATTTCACTGGATGCACAAGAGAGGAGAGTCTCTTTCTGAAAGAAATTGTTCAAAGGTTCTGTAGAAGCTGAGTGAGAGCCAAGAGCCTCTCGCAGTAGGAGGCAGATCTGTCTGCCTGTCTAGTGCTGATGCTGAGCCTGCAGTGTCTCTGGTGCTATGAAATTCTGGGGCTGAACCTTTCTGATTTGCAAACCCCTCTCTTTCAAGGTGTGTTATAGGGAAATTGGTGTCCTGTGCAGAATAGTGAAGTCCATACTATATGCAAGCAATATACCTTTGTTTTGTATAAACATGCATTTCTTTAAATGCTTTCCCTGAGGGAACAAGGAGAAGAGCTCTTAAATCCTTATCCTGGCTTCTGTTTCTGCAACAAATCTACTTCCACTCTGTCAAATCCACGATTCCTTCACTTGCAGAAAATAGCATTTTTTGGCTATTTTCTAGTTTTTTCCCTTTTGGGTCACAGTTAACTCTTCTGGGCTTGTAGAGCTGTAAAATTCTTGTAGCTGCCCAGGCTGGAGCTCTGCTGCCTTTTGCTGCAAGGGACTTGTGCAATAGTCACCTGCCTCCTCTCTTTTGTGACAATTCAATAATTACAAAATTACAGATACAAACTGTAAACAGCATCCATCTTACTCTGCTGCTGTCAGGCCTCACTTTGGTTTTTTTGGACACAAGAGGGTGCTGTGAATCCACATGTGATTTTCTGTAATTTTTTAGGTGGAAACACTGGAAGTACATGGATGCCTGCCTGCCCACTTGTGACTTGCTGGAGCTGGCTGGGGTTTTGTTTGGTTGTTTTGAGGTGTTTTTTTTTATGCTGCTCTTGGCTGTGACTTCACCACATCACTGGTCTTTTAACAGTCTGTGGCATAGAGAGGCAGGCAGTTTAACTCCACAGCAAGTAAGGAGGCTTGTAGTGTTAGAGGAGGCTGAAGGAGGTTGGCTGTGATCAATGTCAGCAGTTCAGGTTCTCTTATTTCCAAAAATGAGCATCTGCCTGGGTGGAGCCAGGCTGCTCACTGCAAACAAGGCTGGGTCCTCCAAAGGTGATGGCTGAAATAGTCACTCAGCCACTTGGAAGATAAACCCCAAGCTGTAATTTTGGGGCACTGTGTGTTTAGATGGAGTAAAAAGGGTTAAGCCTTCTCCAGGATGTGATTCTGTGGCACTGCAGCAGACATGGAGTGCTGTACTGACCAGCCTCTGCAGCCGTTGTTCGTGTGCTGCAAACCCAGAGGTGAACTCCTTGCTCCTTCCTAGGTATTCTGTTCTTTATTTCAGCTCACCCTGCTATGCCAGATTGAGTAGGCTTCACTGCTATTCATTGTTAAAGGTTGTTTTGCTGTGGTGGGGTGGGAGAGAGGTAAAATTAATGATTTCCACTCTCAGAACAGTGGAAAACATTGGATTAACATTCTTTAGAGGAAGGTCCCTAAGGGATGGATAGAGACTGTTAGAGGTTTCAGTGATGCTTAGAGAGCTATTAGCCCATGGAAACAGAAATGTACCATACTGGGAGGTGATGGGAATGTTAGGGACACTTACCTTCGTGTTAACCCTGCTATGGCTGGATTTCCATTGTTTGGTTTCAAGGAGCAGATTATTCTGTGTGAGTCAGACTTTGTTACTGCAACTGCTGTGCTTGGCCCTCTCAGGGGATGTTCTGCAGGCCTGTGGGTTGTTTGTAAGGCACCCTGAAAGGTGGCTCAGCAAAGCCAGTCAAGTGTTACTTGACCTCAGGGGAGGGGAGGACAGGAGGTTATATTGCCTCTTGTGAAGGCTCAAAGAACCCTGAGACCAAAGTCACCATCAGGTTATAGAGAGCAGATGACTTGGTGAGAGATGATTTGAGTGCGAGCAGGGTTGTCACTGTTTTGGGGCCCTAAACAGTGAATCTTTATGGAAAATCCCATTGCCAGAAGGGAGGGAATGGGATTTCCACCCCCACCCACTTCGTTCTACCCAAATTGAGACACTGGGCTGCAGAGATAAGTCAACAGCAGATTGCTTATACCTATGGAAATAAACGTTCTGATTCTTGGCCATTGTCTTCCTGAGCTGGATTCAGGAGAGAGAGATTTCCACAAAAAACTGAATGGGAAGCAGTGATCTGGACAGCAATGACCGGAATGGTTTTGGAAGAGAGAAACTGAGGGCAAAAGTTGTAGGGTTTTGGGCATGCAAGCCCAGTGCATTGGAAATAGTGTTAATTTGCTTATTCAAAGTCAGATAGAACACAGTTCTTAAATGCAGTATTTTAAATGTCTCTCTTTCCTCTTTCCACAGACCAAACCGTGCTCTTGACTCCTGCTCCTTTGCTCGCCACATGCTCTTACAAACCCTCCACCAGCTGTAAGAGATGAGATATGCCCTTCTCTCCTCATAAGACTGTCATCAGAGAACTCGGAGCCACGTGGTGGGAGAGGATCCCAGAGCCCATACAGACATGCTGTCCTTTTTTCTTCTTCCCTGTAGGAAGTCTGTCCTTCCCTCTGCTTTCATAAACTTGGACAAATCCTGCTGAGTTGTCTTCCTACACCTCTTGAAGTGACTCCCTGGTCTGTAGGGCAGGTGCTTATGCTGAAATCAGTCTGTGCTGCTGTGAGCTCAGCATGAATTGAAGAGTTCTCCATTTTGGTTGCATTGGCAAGGGTGTGCCAAGACTAATATGGGGCCCTGAAGTGCTCCCATCTGATCAACTTAGTTATGCATTTTGTTTTATTTTATTGGACTCCTGCCTGGTAGCATTCAGCACTGTGCCAGAGGGAGGCTGTGCTGCTGCTGCCACTGCTCCAGCTTCCCCGGGCCAGGGGAGTGCTGCTCACGGGTCAGAGGGCGAGGCGTGCTCCCCTTTGGTTCTTCTTTCAAGTCCATTTGTCAGAGGCTGTGTGGCTGAACTGGTATTGTAACATACTCTTTCTGTTCTGCTGTGGCTTGGAATATTTGTGTAGTGTGACTGACCCTGGTGGCCTGCTTAAGGGAGAAAGCATATTTTATTGTAAATTTTTTTTTTCCGTTGCCTGTGTTGTTCCTCTTCCTACCCTTTCCCTTCTTTTCCTAATTAAAATAGGCTTGGTTTGGAAATTTAATACAGTCCATGAAATTGCTGTGGAATACGTTCCCTTTCCCTTCCCTTTGACAAAACACTGGGACTGTGTGCACTGTTTACATGTTTGAAAGCTGAGCAAGTGTAAGAACATGGCAAGAGAAGCCGGTGCTGTGGTCGTTCTTGGGTAGGGCTGTGCTTTCTTGCACTGAACAAAGTAGCAGCACTGCCCCTAAATGTCTGTCTGGAGGACTGTCCATGTGCCCATACAAGGTTGTGACACCTGCCTGTGCTGGTCCTGAGCACACAAGCTCACAGGCTGGGCCTGCTGCCTCTTCTTTCAAGCCTCTGAGAATCAACATGTCTCTTTAAGCAGCAAAGAGTTATTCCTTCCCTCTCTGGTTTCAGCTGGAGACTGTTCATCCTTCCTCACCATCAACATGCAGTATAAATAGTGCCAGGAAGAAGTCAAGGAAGTGGAGTTACCTGTCCCTCTGTTGTGAGATGCAACATGTGCTGCAGCTGGCAGAGTGCACCCCCCTGGTGAGACGGGGTGGCTGGGGGAGGTTTGGCAGGGCAGTCATCCAGCAGACTTGGGAAGGCAGTGTCTCATCATTCTGGCTGGCAAAGTGCTGGCTTTTGTGTAAGAGCAGTGTCCCCTCATTAAAAAGAGCTCACCCTGAGGCTAAGAGCAAAAGGCATTTTCTTCCAGTTTTTTTGACTGAAGCTGGAACTCCTCTGTGTCCAAATTGATAAAAATCATCTGAAGGGAAGGTTTGTGCACCTACAGGAATTTCAGTCACTGCAAGCTGAGCTCTGCCTCCTTCACCTCATCCTATGCTTAAGTTTTGCTGTGAGCTTGAGGGCAAAACCGAGACATAAAAGAATTTGTACTTTCTGTAAGTCTTGAGCCTAGTGTAGCTTTCTTTGAAGCTCCCTGGCCTCTTGCTGCTCTGTGTCCCTCTGCTGTGGAGGAGGATCATGGAGAAGAGGAAGGTGATGCAGAGACCAAGCCAAGGGGGAGGCCACTTGCAGTGGGTCCCATGGAGCGTGTCGTGTGTGCACGGTCCCGTCTATGCAAGGAGCCTGGAAAGGCTGTGTGCACAAGGACCTGTGGGCCAGGCTGTGGGGAGAACCTGTGTGACAAGCTTCAAGTAGCCAAGCCATAGCAGCAGGACAAGTGTGGGAGGTTGAGCTCTTTTTTTTTTTCTCTTTTTTTTTTTTTTTTTCCCCTCCCTCTTCCCCCCCACCCCTTCTGCAAAAACCCCCAAACAATATTTAGGAACAGGATCTTCCTGGGCCTGGTATTAGATGATGGATTAACTCCTAGGTAGGACATGGATGCAGTCTCTTAAAATTGCGTCTGGATTAAGGGGAAAAAAGTAGAGGCTGGGAATTGCTAAATCTGGTTTCTATTAGAAGTTGTTCCCAGAGGATGGCTGTGGTCAGAGGATCCTGGCAGTGCTCTGGAGGAATGTGAGGTTATTCCAGTGCTGCTTCAGCCTGTCTTATGCAACCATTTCACCCCAAACACACTGCTGTTGTCAGATACACTTTTAGTTTGAGCTTCTCCAGCCCAGCAAGGCAGCAGTGGTGCAGAGCTCTCTCTGCATGGAGCAGTTCTGGCTGCATTGGGGAGCAGTGAAACCCTGTAGCAGTAGCAAAGGAATCTGGCTCCTGTCAGGCAAAGGTGAAACAGCTAAAGAAAGCCAAAAGTTTCTGGCCTGGCAGAGGTGAGTTAAACCCCAACAAGTGGAGGTTCAGGTGTGCTGCCTTTGTGTCCCATGCCCCAGCAGGGAAGAGCAGAGCAGCTGCTTCCCTGCAGCCTCAGTAGAAGCAGAAGTGGGCAAGATCAAGCTGGGTAAATGGAGCAGAGCTGGGGAAGGGGTAGAAAGTGGCACTCACCCTCCCCATGGTTCTTTAGCAGAGCCCAGGCCCCACTGCCAGAGAGGTGTAGCTGTCCAGGTTATTGGCCAGGCAGCAATGAGGGTTCCTGACCAGGGGAGATGGTGGAGGGGCCAGGCAGGAGGGAGCAGAGTGGGCTGGACAGAGGCCAGGGTGTGGTGGGGGTGGCTGCAGTGGGTGGTTCCACATTGGAAGGCAGGAGGGGTTGCTGCTGACCTGTTGGGTGCTGCTGCTCTGCCAGCAGAGGGGCAGAGAGGCTGGAGTTGGTTGAAGTGGTCAAGGTTCCCCAGGCCCTTGAAACTGCGTAGCTGGAGCTGTTCCACCCTGTTTCCCCCGAGGTGGAGGGCAGTGATGGCTGGCAGGTCTGGGAAGAAGCCAGTGTCTAGTGTGGGGAAGAGGTGGTGCTGCAAGGTTACTTGGGTGGCAGGAGGAATGGCAGTGTGGCCAGGCTGCTGTTGGGAACTGGATGCAGCACTGCTAGACTGGGGGAGCAGCTCAAGGGGCAGCACCCAGCAGGGGCAGAGTGAACACCACCACACAGGGCCCCAGCATGGGCCAGACTATGGCTATGACACCAAACAGGAACCACTGCCTTCCCCTGGCCTTCCTTGAGGCCAGCCATGACCCCAAAATGGGTCATGGTGATTTGGCACAGGCACCGAACTCCCCAGGGTGACTTCTGCCAGCCTGAGGCAGATTTATCCCCTCTACACCTGCATCCCCAAGGGCCCTTCCTGCATGGAGGGGTGGAGCTGAGCATGAGAGCCGGTGCCTCCAAGCTGCTCATCGGGTCAGTGTGGCTGGGCAGTCACTCTGTGTCCTGGCAGCATTCACAGCTCTGGGAGCCTGCAGGGACAGGTGAGGTGGCCCCACTGCAGTGGCCAGGGAGGCTTTGGAGTTGCTTACAGACCCTGGCCAACATGTCCATCACACCCACAGGTGGCATTGGGATGGGACACACTGATTCTGGCAGCTGAGATTGCTACATAGGGTAAGGGCTTGATGGGGAGAGAGACATTAGTATAAAATCTTCCAGATTTTTACCAGCCTGCAGATCTGCTTGCGTTTTCCCTGGGAAAGTGAAACAATAGCCCAGGAGGAAAATGAAGGCCTCCATGCCCTTCTGCAAGGAAATTATGTGTCACACAGGCCCTGCCACCCCTGGCTTTTCAAAAGAAACAAAGAAGCAAAATGGGGAAAATGGAGGGCTGTAAACGTGATACAGCTCTGCAGGCTGGTCAGCTGCCTCTGTCCTTTTGCTTGAGCTTACCACTGCCATTGCAATTTTGGCTGGATGTCACCTTTCTGCCCTGTACCTCCATAGCTCCTGTGACTAACAGCCAGGAAAGGAAAGGCAGAGCCCAGGAAACAGTGCAAATCCCACATGGGCTTTACTGGGCTGGTGCTCTCAGCCCCCTGTGAATTGAGGGGGAGGCAATGTCTGGGTTGCTGCCCTCTCTCCAGGGGTGGCTTACCCTTCCTCCCCCGCTCCTCCTTTCCCTCCTCCCACGTTTCTGGCTCTGTCGGGTGAGCACTGCTGGGAAAGCGACACAACGGGGCCCATTCAGTTCTTGCTTCTGCAGGGAGAGCAAAAGCTGGTGCAGGAGCCTGGCAGCTGCTACACGGGGCAGAGGACGCTTTTCTCTCTTTCTTCACAACTTCTTGAAGTCCAGGTACTCCCAGCCACGGTTGTGTGAGCCCCCCAGGTGTGTGGGAGGGAGTGGTGGGTCTGTGCCTGGCATGTGGCAGTGCCCCAGGCACAGCATGGGGACTGAGCTGGGGTTGTCGCAGTGGTGGCACTTGCCGGTGGGTTTGCAGGAGGGGGGTGACCCCAGTGTGTGTGTGTGTGGGCTGCAGCAGGACTAGCTGTGGTGGCAGCAGGAGGGCAGAGTTGGGGCACAGAGCCACAGAGGATGATAAGCCAGAGTGGGCAGGGGCCTTTGCACCACAGTGGCTCCATAGGTTTGAGCCTTGCAGACCCCACTGCTGCTGTCACAGAGCTTAGGGGGGTGCATTGGCCATATCTGCAGCCCTACCACCCCCTCTGTGGATGCCCCAGCCTTGGCCTCTCTCTCATACCTTTACCCCAAGGGCTCACTCCTGCCCAGCCAAAATCAACTCGTTCTTCCTGCAGCTAAACAGTGGAGCCTCTATTGCAGATACTGCTATGAATAGCTTGAAGGGGGAAGCAGCAAGGGTGCAGGGTGGGAGGTGCAGAGCTGGGAGGCAGGAGGTGGCCAGAGTGGTGGAGATATGTGACATTTGCCACTTAAAGAAGGGTGGCAGCTCAGAAGCCTGTGTGATTGCATCCCCGGGTGGCTATATCTGCTTGCTTTACAAAAAAAGCAGTTGTAGGAGGGATATTGATACCTTGTGCAGACCAAGGCAATCTGGTTAGTGGTAGGTGAAGAAAAAGGGTGTGTCAGCTTCAAGCCGGATCCCCGTGAGTGACCTGCTAGCTGTTACTTTCACTTTTCATTCCAAGTATTTCTCCTTTCTTTCTTCCACTCTCTCCTTTGTTTACAATCCGTGAAATCACCGTGTGAGAGCAAGAGACAGTGTGACCTGCCCCACTAGGCCACAGCAACAGGTCCCTTGGCACAGAGGGTGCCAAGCCAGAGATGCTGTCTGGGGATGTATGGGAGCCTGTCCTCTCTCCTGGCCTCACTGCTGTCTCTTGCCAGCCACAGGTGCTCTCTGACATGAGGCTGTCCTGGGGGTTCCTCTGGCTCGCAGCAGCCCTGGGTGGGGTGGCTGCCACCCGCTGCCCTGCACGCTGTATCTGCGACAACCTCCGTGCCCACGTCCTGTGCCTCAATGGGAGCCTGGTGGCCATCCCTGACACCATCCCAGAGGTGGGCAAGGGAAAGGTGGAGGGATGGGGGAAGGAGGTAGTTATGGTAGCCCTGCGGTAACTCAGTGTTTTATTTGTGTGACCAACAGCTCACCAAAAAATTGGATCTTCAGGGCAACAGCTTCACAGTCATCCCAGCAAGAGCCTTCCTTGCCACCCCCTACCTCACACACTTAGACTTGCAGCACTGCAAGGTGGAGAGGCTGGAGGAAGGGGCTTTCCGAGGGCTGGGGAGGCTGGTCTACCTTAACCTGGCCTCCAACAGCATAGCCCTCCTCTACCAGGAGTCCCTGGATGGGCTGTCCTCCCTCCAGCAGCTCATCCTCAAGGGGAACCGCATTGAGGAGATCCAGCCAGGTGCTTTTGGCCATCTAGGGTCCCTCACTGTCCTTGACCTGAGGGCGAATGCCTTGGTCTACCTCCCAGACATGGTCTTCCAGGGTCTGCAGGTGCTTAGGTGGCTCCGGCTGTCCCACAACGCCCTCCATGTGCTGGGCAACGAGGCCTTTGCCGCCCTGCCTGCTCTGCGTAGGCTGAGCCTGGACCACAATGAGCTGCAGGCCTTGCCTGGCGAGGCCCTGGCCAGGCTAGATGGTGCTACCCGACTGGACCTGGGCCACAACCCCATCACCTACGTGGCTGAGGAGGCCCTGGCCATGGCCTCACTGAGACACCTCTTCCTGGACCATGCCTCTCTCCAGGACGTGGCACCAGACGCCTTCGCCCGCAGCCCCCAACTGCGCATGCTGGACCTGCGTGAAAACCAGCTGCAGGGGCTGCCACCCCTGGCTGGGGCTGGGGGGCTGGCGAGGGTCAGCCTGGATGGCAATCCTCTGCTCTGCTCCTGCCTCCTGCGCCCCTTCCACAACTGGCTGGCGAGGGCGCGGGTGCAAGCGGAGGGTGCCTGTGCTGCGCCCCCCGCTCTCCGTGGCCGGCCCCTCGACTCCCTGAAGCCCCCTGAGATGAGATGCCATCGCCTCCGGCCCCCCCCCAGCCCCATCACGCCGTCAGAGCGGCCAAGGGCAGCTGGCAGTGGGCGGTGCCCCCAGGGTTGCATCTGCTCCCCCGCTTTCCATCATGGGTCCTGTGAGAACAGGGATCTGCGGGAGATCCCACAGGACTTCCCTGGGGACACCCACCTTCTCGACCTGCGCCGAAACACCTTCAGGACAGTGCCACCAGATGCTTTCCCTGGCCTGAAGGAGCTGGTGTCCCTCCACCTGCAGAGCTGTGGCATCAGGGCACTGCAACCCGGGGCACTGCGGGGGCTGGAGAGCCTGGTCTACCTGTACCTCACCGACAACAGCCTCTCCACCTTGGCAGCTGCTGCCTTTGAGGGGGCTCCACAGCTGGCCTACCTGGACCTGGACCACAACGCCTTCACCCGTGTGCCTGTGGGCGCCTTCCAGCTCCTGCCCAGCCTCACCTCCCTCCACCTGCAGCACAACGCCATCACAGAGCTGGCGGAGGGTGACCTGGCTGGGGCCAAGGCATTGCGCTGGCTCTACCTTGCTGGGAATGCCATTAGGCACATTGCTCCTGCTGCCCTGGCTCCCACCAAGAGGCTGGAGAAGCTGCAGCTGGAGGGAAACCACCTGGTGGAGGTGCCCACTGCAGCCCTGTGGGGCCTGCCAGCCCTGAGCGAGCTGAAGCTGTCCCAAAACCCCATCAAGCGCATGGGGGATGGAGTCTTCCTGCCACTGGCCTCCAGTCTGCAGCACCTCTACCTGGACAACATGGGCCTAGAGCAGGTGAGTGTGGTACAGGACTCTGGAGTGCAGTGGTACCAAAGGGCACAGCCATCCCATCTCGTTCCACTGCTCAGGGCTGATGGCCCCTCTATAGAGACATCCAAACAGATGTCCCTGAATTCCCAAGGCTTCAGATGCTCCGTAGCCTAGCTGGGAAGAGACTTCTTCGGGCCCAGCTGCAGCATTGCCTTGCTCCAACTTTGCCTATGGCTCCCCTGGGACAGGCTTACTCCTTCCTGTCTTTAAAGATCCCATTTCAGTGGGGTCCAGACCATTCACCAGATCACCTCCTTCCCCCAGCCCTGGCCAGTTTCTGCTTCTCTTATTACAGGCTGTCCTGCAGGACTCTTCACTGATATTACCCCAAATATCTCCATCCTCTCAAGAAAGAGCTGTTAGCAGCACCCTCACAAGGACTGTGCATCTTATCAGCACCCAGGGATCACTCTGAGACCTCCCACATGTCACCGTCTTTCTATAAGACTGAATGGGGGGTCCATTGAGTCCCAAAATGTGACTGAAGCTGCTTCAATTAATTAACAGTTCCCCCTGTGTAAAGCAGCTCTTTCATGGGGCCTCCAGGTTCAAGACAGGCTGTCCCTCAAGCTGATTAGCAGTGCAGGGGCAGAGGTTTGCTCCCCTGCATCACTCAGGGCCCCTTGAGACTCACCCTCCCTGCTTTGCAGATTTCCCCTCGTGCCTTTGCTGGCCTTGGTCCCAAGATCAGGAGCCTCTACCTGGAGAACAACAAAATGAGCAACATCCCCAATATGAGCAACTTCACAGGGCTGGAGATCCTCAACCTGCAGAATGTGCCCTTCCACTGTGACTGCCAGCTCCTCCCCCTGCACAGGTGAGTGCTGCGAGGGGGGAACAGCCTCAGGGACCAACCTGGGGGGCAGCTACACCCAACCATGCTGGAGGCACCAGTTCATGGCACACTGGCCATTTTGGGTCTTTTCTTATGGTAGTGACAGGAAGCATGCACCTATGTGCAAGGATGGAAGTAGTCTGTGCTTTCCTGGTGTAGGAAAAGCAGCCACAAACTGGGTTAGGCAAATATTCAGATATTTAAAGGTCACATATGTGATACTCCAAGCAACCTGGATTGACTTTGAAGTGATCATCCACTCATGGGCAGAGTTTCACCTCTCCCCCTGCCCTGTCCCAATTACTTTCCCTGATTTTCTGTCACATTTCCAGGTGGATCAACACACTCAACCTCCGTGTAGGGGCCACCTGTGAGTCCCCTCCAGAAGCTCAGGGGCTGAAGGTAAAGCTTTCCACCACCTTCCAAACTTGTCCTGGCTGGGGTCGAGGTGAGGCTGGGGAAGCCAATCCTGGGAAGACCACAGCTGCAAGCAAGGCCAGCAAGAAAAAGAGAGCAGGAAAATCTCCAGTCAGAGGCTTCAGTAAGAGCAGAGTTTAGTATTTTTTAAGGTGTGTAGGACGTGTGCAGGACACAATAGAACAGCATTTACACTCTGGTGAGAGCAGTTTTTCTAAACCTGTCCCCACTGTGGAGACATGGATATTGCCCAAGGCTCAAAGGAGCGAGCCTGGTGCCACCAAAACAATGCTGATTTGCCAAAGATGCAGGGTTTGGTTTTGCAGGATGCAGAGCCACATTCCATAGAGTCTGCAGCATGCTTTGATAACTCAAACAATGAAGCCAAATACATGATTTTTCTTCCCAAGGCTTCCTCCAGCAACGTGGAAAGGCTGCTATCCCCAAGTTTGGTTTTTAAGAGCACTGTGCTTTCATAGCTCCTGAAGCCATTGAAGAGCCCTGAGTGGGACTGCAACCAGCACCAACCAGTAAGGTGCTGCACTGCTGCAAATCTTATGCTAGAAAACTTAAAAATATCAGTGGACACATTGCCTGAATTCCCAGCAGCCCCTCAGAATTAAAACATAAGCAGATTGAAGCCCTTTCATTTCCTGCAAAATGCAGTCAGTGGTCTGACTGGTGAAATGGGATCAGTGGTCCCATCATAAGCAATATGCTCAACTCTTCCCCATGGAGGCCTAGGTGGGGACACCCAGTTCCAGAAGTTTGCTCAAACTGAAAAGGCTTCAAAAGATATGCATTAAACTACCAGCTGGGGCATGGAACTGCTCCAGCAAAACAACAGGTGAAAGAAAGCCAAAGGTGTTTGGAAATTATCGTCCTCTAAAGAGAGGTGGCCCTACAAGCCCAGCTGTTTGACGAGGCTGGGAAAAGGTAGCAGCCCAAGAGAGGGGGAAAAGAGAAAGCCAATGGCTTTGCCCTGAAATGAGATCCTCCCACATAAGGACATCTATTGCAGAGCTGCCAGGACAGGGAACTAGCCCGAGGGAAGCTCCACTACATGCCTTCCATAAAAATTCCAGTTCCCCCAACCCTGTCCTGGTTCCCTCAGGAGCCCAGGGCTCTCACAGGGTCAGCCAGGGATGGGCCGAGATGACACAGCTCTCGTGCCTGGTTTGACACAAACCCCCACTCTTTTTCCACCTGTGTTTCATTGCAGCCCCTTCTTCCCTCTCCTGTTAAAGGCTTCTAAAGAAGAGAAAAGAGGAATACTGTGTTCATTATTCCAGCATCTACCCCTGTGGTTTCTAGACAGTTAGCTTGCCAACGTTATTTTTTTGGTCATGTGCAAAGCGAGAGCTATTGTGGCATCTCAAGCTGTTGCCTGGAAGCTTGAGGGGAGCATGGCCCAGGCAGCCACCATTTCCCTGTAGGGTGTGCCCAGCCACCTGCCCTGCAGCTGCTGGCCCTGCAGTGGCACCTCCTTACCTGCAGAAGGCTCACAGGAACCTGCTACAAATTTAAAGCTGTTTTTCATCACTGATTTCTGATTTCTGTCCTGAACTTCGATGTCCAGTCTGGGGAAAGAGAGGAATGTTACAGTTTTGCCCTAAAATGGGAAAAGGCATTCCCCACCTTCAGTTATGTAATTCACTCTTGTGATGCTCAAGCCTGACACAGAACCGGCAAGTAGACAGCAGTGAGTGCACAGAAAACCCCTACTACATACTCCAACCACGCCCCAACCCAAATCCAAATACTGTTTAATTATCTCTACCCTCTCACAGCCCTCTTCTCCTCATTTTGGCTAGCTCTGCTGTTTCAGTGACTCGGAAAGCACTGCACAAGCCTTTGGCCTCTTCCTCAGGTTTAATTCACAGGGGTTTAGGGTACAAATTGTAGATCAAATTTACAATAGGACTGTTAAAAAAGTGAAAAATTCTAATCATGTTACAAGTCCTCTGCAGTTCTGGGCTCAAAAGCAAGGAATGATAACAGAGTGCAGATTAATGGTGCCATTGAGGTTTTGGCTTTTATCATAATGGGATGTGCTTTAATGATTGTAGCCCGTTAGGAAGCGATAAGATCCCCCTGTCTCAAAAGGGCAAGAGAATCTTTGGCAGCAGGCTGGCCAGCCTGGGGAGACAGGCTTTAAACTACAGGACTTGGAGATGGGGGGTGGGTTTCAAAGTGCCATTGCTTCCTCCTGGGGAGTAGGTCATACCAATCAGTGCAGTGAAAGTTGTTCCTGGACTGCCCCTCAAGTCGAAGATCGAAGGGCTAACCACACTGAGGGTGTTCATGGTTGTGGTCACACCTCTTACACCCTTTCTAGAGAACCCAGATGCCTGATTAAACTACATGTGAGTGGGGAGGGGGTGATACCAGGCTTATGCCTGGCATTTTGGGGGATGGTGTGAAAAAGTTAAGAGGGAGAGGGTGCCAATGAGGCCAAGAGGTACTAGACACAGTGGAGCACGCCTGCAGTCTTACAAAGGTCAGCCAGGGTCTCCTGAGATAACAGAAGCCAACAGGGAGATACTAGGGACACATCTCAAAGGAATTAAGGGGTGTTCTTTGAGGAAGGTGACATGGCCAACAGTCCAGCTGAGGTGCCTTTACACCAAAGTACACAGGACAGGCAACAAACATGAGGAGCTGGAACCGTGTTATTGGAAAGTTAAGATCGTGTTGCCATTACTGAAACTTGGTGGAACAAACCCTGTGACTGGAGCGCAAGTATCGATGGCTACAGGCTGTTCAGAAGGGACAGGAAGGAAGAAATGGAGGGGCTGCCCTCTACATCAAGAGGTGGGATGACTGTGAAGAGCTGTCTCTGAAGAACAGCCATGAGCATGTTGGAAGCCTGTGGGTAAAAATCAGAGACCAAGGCAACAAACGGAATCTTGTGGTAGAGTCTACTACAGGCTGTCTGACCAAGAGTAGTTGAAGGACAAAGCTGCCTTGCTCCAGCTACAGGAGGCATCGTGTCCTGCTGTGGTGGTACTTCTACCATGTGGACATCTGCTGGAAAAGTAGTATGGAAGCACCTGTGCCTGGGAAGACCATGGAACCGATTCTCCTGGAAGTCATGCTATGGCACATGGAGGACAAGGAGGTGACTTGGGACAGCCAGCACAGCTCCACAAGGGAAAATCC
>JAWWEV010000043.1:48999627-49016066 GCA_035583235.1 Hafferia zeledoni
AACACCCAGTGTCAACACAGGCTGGGGGATGAACAGATGGAGAGCAGCCCTGCAGAGGAGGACTTGGGGGTGCTGGCGGATGAGAGGCTGGAGGAAAATTGCGAGAGTTTGGATTGTTCAACCTGGAAAAGGCTTCAGGGTGACCTAATTGTGACCTTCCAGTACCTGAAAAAAAAGATGGGGCAAGAATACTTACAAGAGCATGTAGTGACAGGACAAAGGGTAATGGGTTCAAACTGAAAGACAGTAGGTTTAGATTAGGTATTAGGAAAACATTCTTTGCTGTGAGGATGGTGAGGTACTGGAACAGGTTACCCAGGGAAGTTGTGGATGCCCCATCCCTGGGGGTGTTCAAAGCAGGTTGGGTGGGACTCTGAATAACCTAGGCTAATTGTAGGTGTCCCTGCCCACAGCAGGGGGTTTAGAATCAGGTGATCTTCAAGGTCCTCTTCCAACACAAACCATTCTATGATTTTATGATTCTAGAATTCTAAGAAAAAAGGTCTCTTGCTCCTTCAAGACACGTCATCATCTCTTTCTTTTTTCATCTCTTTCCACTCTTCCTGTCCTGACTTTCTCAGGGGGTTGCAGGCCTAGACCAGGGAACACAGCACCAACATCCTGTGAGGGCAGCCCCTTTCCTGACACATGTGGCCTGCACACATCACCTCAGTCTACAGCTTGTCCCCTCCAGCCACAGCCAAGAACCCAAACTGTCCCTCTGTGCTCTGGCAGCTTCTTTGCTCGTTGTGAACTCCTGCTTCAAAAGGTGCCTTCAAAGTCAGGCACACACAGCCCCAGCAGCCACCCTGGTCATTTTCCTCAGTGTGCTTGCAGCCTTTCTGCTGTTTCCCAGAGTTTAACATCACAAGTCTAGGCGAAATTTTCTTGCACATCAGGAAAACAGAGTTGTGATGCTGCAGGGTGGTCTGCTTTAAAAAAGGAAGGCCTTTGAGTCTTCTGCTTCCCTTTGCCAGGACCTTCCCCAGAGGGCCACGAAGTGAAGCTGCTGTGGGCAGCTGGGGGATGCTCCAGAATCAGTCCATGTCTTCCTGCTTTATGCTGCTGATGGGAACAGGAAGCCCTGTGCCTCCAAACTCTGCATCTGAGGGGTCAATGGTTTCTTCTTTCACCTGCACGGCAATAACTAGCAAGAGACAGAAAGAGAGAGGGAAAACTAAGTAAAATCAACCCATGCTGCCTTGCACTATCTGCAGCACCTCTAAACCAGCTCTATTCAGGTAGATACTCAAAAGGCCCTAGGTTTTCAAGCCTGCTTCTTCAGGGTCCCTCACCACAGGCAACTTTGTCATGCCAGTGCAAATCTATCCCTGGTCACAGCACCAGTGAGGACGGGACTAAACCCTGGCAGCATTCAGCTGCTGGCTCCTAAGAACAACTTCTCCTAAGGGATGAAAAGCAAGTGTGGTCCATTCTCTACCTGCCTCAGTTCACACAGGATAAGTTAAACTTCAGTGAACCAGAGGGGCTCCACCCCCATGTGCACAAGGCACCTCATCCACTCTCCTCCCCAGCACCCAAAAGGGTTGGCAGGTGACCCACCTGCTCTACTGGTCACCACAGCACTATGGGTGTGTTCAAAGGCTGCAAAGGATTGGGATGCGACAGTCAGCTCTGACACATCCACCTTGTCTCTCCTCCCCACCTAACCTTGCAGAGCCAGCCTGCTCAGCAGGGCAGCCAGGCCCTCAGCAGGCATCAGCAGTATCAAGGTATCAAGCTGTACTGGTGCAACCAAACCTTCCCCAGGAAAGGAAGCAAACCCTTTCTTCCACTCTGTCTCTGGAGGAGTAGGAAGGATATTTGACATGCTGCTGCCTTTCCCTGCCTGAGGGCACTCATGACTTAACAGCCAAGAGGTCTTGGGAGGGTTGGTGGCATGCAGGGTGTATACAGGAGAATGGGATGTGGCTGCTGGGTAGAGAAACTCACTCCCTTACTCTCATCAGGTGCTGGCTCTGGCAAAGCCTGTCTGGCAGCTTTTGCTTCTCGTTTTGTATTCGAGGTGGAAGGCTTCTTGACAGTCTGCTTGACGATGCGGGCTTTGGCAGTCAACTTTTTTCCTTAATAAAGAGATAACAGAGTATGGGGAAAAGTGCGTTTCTTTTCTCCTGCAAGATCAGCAACCCTGCTCCACTGAGAAACCACAGGCCAGGGACCAGCACCAGAACAGAAAGCTACGTGGTAATTATCTGCCATCTGGTTATGCAACAGAAATGACTTAGTGGAGAAAAATTCTATAGTCATCATCTCAAAATATGCTCCTTCGTGTTCTCCTTCATTAAAGGCAAGGCACTTCAGCATGTGCTTAACTTCCAAGGAGCAGGTCCTGTTGGAATCAGTGTGGAGTCAGTTTTGCTTACCTGTCTGGCTCTAGTCCTAGGCAATGAGCATGTTGGTTGCTAGACATGGACACTGTAACCATAATGTTCTCATTTTTAGCTGACCTTTTTGTTTAGGTTGAATGTCTTTATATTCCTTAGACGTTCTTTCCCCTCCACCCCCCAGGAAGCAATTTCTTGTCTGTCTACATGACTTGCCACAGCTACTGCAACAATGACAACAATGACAAGATGAAACAATAAAATGGTCCAGTCCCACTACTGGCCTCTTCAGCCATCTTAAGGCCTTCTTTCCCTCAGCACAAAACAGGCAGAGTCGCTCTCCAGGTACCCTCCACCTGCAGCAAACATCTCCCTTCGACCATGGACACAGCAGGGAAAGCAGCACAACCTCACACCTGGAAGCAAGTGCCATATATACCTCAGTCAACAGAAGAGACTGCAAAACAGATCCTTCCCACACACAGCTCTCTGCTCTTTAGGTAACAGGGCAGGTAAGAAGGATGAAGCTGTGTTGGCAAACCCACAGCTGACTGAGGGCATTCACAGCAAGACAAGGCCTCTCTCTCCTGCTCTGATGGGACATGGACAGGGTTCCTCTAACTGGGCCCAGCCTGCGAGCGAGCGGGAGGGCACTAATCGAACATCACTCACTCTTCTTTCCATAGGGTTTCTTCTTCTTCTTGGGCACCTCCTTGGCCTTCACTGGAGTTGTGGGCTCTGTCATGGAGACGAGAGGGAAACGAAAGCCAAGTCCCATAACCAGTAGGTAACTGGGATGAAGTGACAAAAGCGAGAAACAAGATATACCCGTCCCCCCAAGCCAAAGCCCTCTTCCCAAGACAACCAGCTGAGAGGAAAGCAAGGCTTTAGCGCAGTTGCTGCCTGTGCTTCCAGGGGAGGGCCCAGGGCGGCAGGCTGGGGCAGCACAGGGGAGAGAGGCCCAGTACAGACTTGGCAAGGGCAGTAAAGAAACAAGATTTGTAGTTTGGGACAAGAAGGAAAACATCTGCAAAGGTGAGGCAGTGGCCTCCCTGTGACAACGGAAGGAATAAACTCTCAAGCCGATGCTCTTACCTTTTACAGAGTCAGAGAGTTGATGAGGAAAGGGAGCATGGGCCAAGCTCCCACCACTATCTGGCTAAGGGTATACAGATATGCTTTGTAAAAAAGGAGCTGTGCAGGGATAGGACCACCTGGAACTCTACCCAGCTTCATCATGAGCAATTCATTCTCTTGGTGTGCAGGTGGGGCAATAGAGGGAAAACAGAGCCAACCTCAAATCTCAGTCTGTTTTCTCCCCATCAGACTCCTCCCTCTGCCAGCTGCTAGAACATGGCAGCAGAGGAAGACTTATGGTAGCAGTGCAAACGAAGGAGGCCATATACTCCTCCCTACAAGGCTTAAAAAAACAAAAGAGCCACTTACAGAGAAGGAGGAAGGAAACCTTTGTCTTTAGCATTAAAAACCACAGTAAAATCTTCACTCACCTGGAACAACAGGTGGTTGAAGCTGGTAGCCTGTCAGCTCACACCACCCCACAGGATAAATGTCTGGAGACTCGCAGTCCACCCACTGGTCATACTCGTTGTCCCAGCCGTCAAAATGGATGCTAAGGAGACGCTGGACCACGCGCTTCACTGTGGCCACGCAGATGAGCCGGGGCTCCATCAGGTCCACTGCCTCGACCTTCATGCCTGCCTTGAAGCCATGGTTTGGACAGTCCTGGGTTCATAAAATATGAAGAAAGAAAACCCAGGGCCGTTTTACTCAGTCCAAACCTGTGTCTGGCCACCAACACCCTAGAACAGGCTAGCCTCCAACCTAAAGCAAGCAGATGGAGAACAAGCACACAGATCCAAACCCAGATCCAAGGCCAGCTACATTCTTAAGTTGATCTCAGCCCAGCCTTTACAAGCAAGATCCTGACCTGAGGGAAGCAGCAGGCAGCAGTTAGGGGACACATGATCAAACCCATCACCTACCATACGTCTGGGAAATCAGAGAACCCAGCACAGGCCCAGGTTCTGCAGCACTTTTGCTGATGGAAAGAAGCTCCCACCCTCCACCCAACGTACCAGCCACAAACCCCATAGGCAGCAAGTGGTGCAGAACCCACCAGGAGCCTGGAGCTCCCAGAAACACTGGAGAATCACATGTGACACTCAGAAGGACCAAGATACCATTACATCCACAAAGGCAGGACACTGATGTCCCAACGAGCAAAACAGGGCCTTTACTTAAAGGGCACATACTCCTGGGCCTTGAGCTCTCCTTAGAAGTGCTGACTGGCAGCAAATTGCAGCTCAATAGAGACACTGGGTATTGTCTATCCTGACTTTAGGATGGCTTTTGACACTGTCTGCATAAAATCCTCATAGAGAAGATGACTGAAGTATACAGGCTGCGTGAGGAGACAGATAGATTGAAAGAGATTGAAAACTGGCTGAGTGGCTGGGCCCAGAGGATGATTATTAGTGGCATGAAGTCTAGTTGGAGACCAGTAATTAGTGGTGTACCCCAGGGGTCAGTACTAGATCTAATTCCAGTTCAACATCCTCATTAATTATCTGGATGACATGACAGAGTAGCATGTCAAATGAAGCAAGCTTGCTTGTGATAGAAAACTGGGAGAAGAGACCAAATATACTAGTGGTTGTACTGCCATCCAGAGGCTCCTTGACAAGCTGGAGAAATGATAAAGTCCTGCACTTGTGGAGGAAAAAGCAGGCACCAGCACATACTGGGAGCAGACTGACTGGAGAGCAGTTTAGCAGAAAAGGGCCTGGGAATCCCAGGGACACCAACTTTAACGTGAGCCAGCAATGTGCGTTGGGACAAAGGCTGCTCATGGCAACCTGGGCTGTATTATGAGAATGTTTCCAGCAGATCAATGGAGATGATCCTTCCTCTCTGCTCAGCACTGAGCAGGCCACACCTGGAGTGGTGGCTCCAGCTCTGGGTTCCCCAGTACAAGAGGGATGTGGACACACAGGAGTCCAGCAAAGGACCAGGAAGATGATGAGGGAACTGGAACACCTTTTGTATGAGCAAAGGCTGAGAGTTGTGAGTGTACAGCCTGGAGAAGAGAATATAAAAGTCTGAAGTGAGGGTGCAAAGATGGAGCCATACTCCTGTCAGTGGTGCCCAGTGCCAGGACCAGAGTCAATGGGCACAAACTGAAACACAGGAGGTTCCCTCTGAACATCAAGAGACCTTTTACTCTGAGGGCAACAGAGCACTGGCATAGGTTGCCCAGAGAGGTTGTGGAATCTTCATCCATGCAGATAACCAAAAGTCATCTGGTCCTGGGCAACCTGCTACAGGTGACCCTGCTGTAGCAGGGGTGTTGGACAAGAAGTCCCTTCCACCTCAGTGATTCTGTGACAGGTGGAGCTCTTGTGCTCCTCCTTGCTGACTTCAAGCATTCTTACAAATCTCTTCTTCCTGGCAGCACTCACTGTGTTGAATAGCCGTGATGGAGCAGGTCTTGATTTAGTCTCTTCCAGGTAACTTTCCCAGCTGAAGGTCTTTGCATCTTGCCCTGCAGCAGGAAGAAACGCTAAGAGGTAAAAAAGCAGTCACTGGGTAGACCAGCTGGGGGAAAAGGCAGAATAGGCAGGAAGGGGGCATAGCAACTGGTTGCAAAGCAGTTTCATGAACCACCACGTACAGCCTGATCCCAGACATAAACCTAGAGCACAGATTCCATGGAGTCCAGCACCGCTCTCCAGTGGGCAAACGCAGAAAAGTCCAAGCTGCAGTTCTGAACATCCATGTCAGTCATAGATCCAGACCACAGAAAAAGGTGAGAAGCAGCAGCAGGTAGGAAGAACTATGTTCAAAACACCACTAAGATCAATCTTTCTCCTACCAGCAGGAACAAAGGAAGACAGAACAACACTGCACAGAAGTGCTGCAACACAGAAATTCAGAGCAGGCCTTTTTGGGTATGGCTAGATGAGGCAGAAAAACACTCCCAAGGTGACTGCTGCTTAGGAGTTTGCAGAAATACTAGTCTCAGATTCACTCAGAGAGAGAACAGAGATGATTCCTGACACTGAAGTACTGACTCATGCAGCAATGGCTATACTCATCCCTTCCCATTCTCCTTGTCCTTTAAACCTGTCCTTTAAGTCTGGGGATCCTACATCTCTCCCACTGATTGGCTAGGAGCTAACCAAGACTTGGTATATGGGGAGAGCTCAAGTGGCCTGGCCCTCTGAACTAGCCCTATCTCCCTGAAAAAGAAGCAGACTGGGACCTTGTGGTTTGGATTCACCTGAACATGACCTCTCTCAAAAAAGTATCTCCCAGCAGGTTCTGCATGCAGGTTTGTAGCACAGGGCAGAGTCCAAATCTCACCTTTTGGAGGGGTTAGGTTGATGTTGTTCCTCTTACAGAAGTTGGCAGGGAAGATGGCGTGCGAGGAGGCGTGATAGCAGAACCGATCGGAGCCATCAGCAGATGTGGCTCCATCAATGCTGATCATGAGATACCCATCCAGGAGGACCTGAGATGGGAGTGAAGGCATCAGTGCAGAATTTTGCTTGCTCTAAAGCCTCTCTTCTCAAAGGATTCTCCCAAGAACCCTGTAGATCGATCGCAATTGCCACTAGACAGTAAAATGCCATGTTATATGCTCCAGGGCATGCAGTAGCTTCTCCTGAGACATTAGTAATCAAGCTAATCTCCAAAGCAGCAGTTTCTGCAGGACTGGGACCAACACTAATAGCCCTGTGAAAGGACTATGTGAAAAGCCATAAATGGTCAGGAGCTCTGTTCTCCCACAGAAACACTTTACTGGCAGCCCAGAAACCCCCTACAGCCATATCGTGAATTTGTTACTGGGCAGAAGGGAAGGGCACTGCCCTTAGATTTGACACTTCCTACAGCAATGAGACTTATCCTATCCTGTCACTCACTGGTCATTGGTGTTTGTCAAATGTAATAGGCATGCCTGCCCCAACCTCTTCTGTTTCCAAGTAATGGCTGAAGGGAACATTTTACAGACAAAGAGCTCTCCTACCATCTGCTTTCAAACTCCAAGTGTCAATATCCTCTGTTTGGATTTTACAATGGCAAAAAGCTTCCTGAGAAAGCATGAAAAGCCCAAGTCAATGCTAGACCTTAGGACATACAACACACCTCACCAAGGAAACCTGGGCAACTGATTTCCTTCCCCCACACTAGCACAAGAGTAGAGCTTACTACCACCTCATCAAGTGAGACTGAAGGAGACATGTCCATCCTCAGCTTCCTACACCAGTGAATACTGTCTGTACAGAAACACACCATTCCCCACACAGAGGTCACCTCACAATTCTCGCCTTCTCCTTCCCACAGAAGCCTCTCTGTAGGCACTCTCAGAAACAGAGAGCAAATCTTCCTGATTGCATGCCCAAGGGTGGAAAACGGATGGCTGCCAGTCACACACACTGGGCAGCTGGCACGCAGACCAAGCATTCTCATCTTCATGCTGCCCTCTAGGGCACACATGAACAACTGCTGGTCTTAATCAGCTTCTCAGACCTCTGAGGTAACACCCCAGTTCCCTCCACACACCAGCTGTCTACCTCTCTTGACAGCCCTCTCCTCTCCCTCATGCAAAATTCTGCCCAGTCTTACTCATTTGAAAAAACCTTAGGAGAAGCTGGATTATCTCAGGTAAACACAGTAGACCTCCCCCCTTAATACCCACTGAACTTACCTTGCAAACAGTGGCCACACAAATGTTGCCCAGGTTCAGGGGGTCAATGGCTTCCAGTTTCATGCCTTCCTCAAACCATCCACCCTCAGAATAGACAGCTCGTACCTAAGGAAGACTCTGGTGTACCATGTGCTGTCAGGGGTACAGGACAGTCCTATCCTGATACCAAGCACAGCAAATGCAAATAGCATTAGAACTTCTTCATTTGGCTCAATTCAAGTTGGAGAGGGAAGGAAAAAAATATTACAAGAAATACAAAGAGGCAGCCAAACCTACAATGTGTGTGTGTCAGCAACCTCCTGCCAAGGCTCTGGTCAGTCAGAGAGCCAGGCCCAGCACTCAGCTGCTGCTCCACAGCCCCCTTCCCATCTCAGGCCTTACAAACATGATCCAGCTTTGTCAGAACTTGTCTCTCCCATGCAATCATCTTCCATCTCCAATTTAAAGCTCCAAGCAACTACTTGCCCTTCAACTGAGTTCCTCAATCTGTTGTTGTTCTTCCAGCCTTCTATTTTGACCTGCCCCTGCCCAACCACAGCCTTGATACCCCAAATACCTTACTGCCCTTAGCTGTATGAGACGAATGAGCCACCCTCAACAACCCACATGGCAGTATGTCCACCCAAGGAAGGAAGTGGTACCACCCTTTCCTTTGCTGTGACCCACACAGAAAGGCAGACTTGTCCTACCTTCTTAAACAGATAGGGGACAGCATCACAGTAAATCTTCCGGAAGGTGGGATGGTTTGCCATGTCATTGCGCTTTTCTTCTGTGAGGAATGGAAGAAAAAAAGACAGGTAAAAAACCTGCAGCAACTGCAGTAAGGAAAAGTTATTAAGGTAAGGTTATTAATTTCCTGGTGAGAGCTTGGCAGCTATTAACACCCTCAGTAAGAGGCCATGTAATAAAAAGAACAGAACAGTCCCCCTATAACTTCTCATAAAACAGGCTTGCTCAAAAGATGGCTCAGCTTCCTGAGCACTACTGGCAACACCTCTACGTGCAGCTGTAATCGCCAGGGAGAGGCAGCAAGGAAGAGACACAATCAAAAGCATCAGCAGAGCCCAAGTCTTGCTTTTGTCTGCCAGTCTAAGCTGATCAACAATTCCTCTTAGCAAAGCCCAGGAAAAAACAACCTGGTGGCATCCAGTGTCACAGAAGCCAGCATGAATTTCCTCAGAAAGACTATAAACATCTGTGATGTTGCCAAGTCCGCATTCTCACACTGAGGGGACAGACTACCTACTTAGGGGAGAAATCCTACAGTCTCCTATCTTGACCTGTGGTAGCAGATCACAGGGCTTTTTATCTGTCCAGGGGAAAAGCAGCAGACCCAAAACTAAGCGGACTTCATCTGTCAGGTCCTAAGGCAACTGTCTGACTCACAGCATGCCCACACTGGTGTCAACAGCAGGGTCTGGGCAGTTGACAGCAAAGCAGAAGATGCTTGCAGTGGTCCGATCCTTACCTGTCTTCTTTATGTCATGGCCCACTCTCCGTGACCAGCCCACAGGATGGATGAGGGGACTCCACATGTGGCACCAGAAGTCATCGTCGCCGTCACCATCCTCATAGAGGAGTCTCAGTCTGCCCCCAATCACTGTGTCCACCACTGCCATGCGTGTCTGGGACACATGGTTCTTATCCACCACCTCGACCCGCATGCCCTGCCGGAACGGGTACTTCATGCTCTCCGCCATCTGGCAACAACCAACAGAGGGGCTGAGACCAATCTCATTTGGTGTTTTCCTTCTCCAAACACTTCAGAGCACAGCTTTCCCCACAGGCATGCTGGCCAAACCCCAGCACTATGCCAAGCTGACTGGGAAGAGATGCACAGGAGTGGGTTCATCAGGGGGACAGGGAGCTGCCAGCCCCAAACATGACCAGCATGGTTGGGCACACACACTCTAAGTGTCCCTTGTCATGTGGCCTCATAACAGCCCCCACCCTAGTCCAATCTCAGTGCAGGCTACAAGAAAACAACCATGAGAGCTAGAAAAACTGCCAAGGCCATGGCACTTGGAGGGAGCCTCTGTCTCCCTGCCTCTCTGCAGGCTGCTGTGTTACCAGCACTGAAATCAAAGGTTTTTGACTCTCAGAACTATTTCCTGCACTGAAACAGGGCAGGGAAAGGCCAGGTTGGAGCTCTAGCAGCCTATCTCTTCAGCAAAATAAGAAGCCTCATCTGCAATATTTCCCAGCAGACTACATGACAACAGCTTTTAAAGCCCACCTATGACCCAAAGGAGTAACTGCTGTGCTGACAGTGCATGGAGGCTGTGCCACTACCCATAGCATCAGGACAGGTATCTCAGGAGCACGGGGAAGCACTCACTGCCCCTGACCTGCCCAGGTTTCAACGCACACAAAAGTAGCACAAATCAGAACCAGGAGAGACATGCTGAGTACACATCTCTTGCCTTCAGCTTCATTTCCCCATGCAAAATGACAGCCTCCCATGTTTACCTTCATGTGGAAATCCACTGGGATGGTCCTGGCTCCCACCAGTTTTTTCATGAGGTAACTTCTCCAGTCAGTGTACTTGGCATGGATAGCTACATATGCACAGGGAAAAAGCACATCTTTATGATCGAAATAAGTCCAGCACCACACTACACTTTTCCATCTCTCCAAGAGCCCATTTGCATTAAAAGGCCTTATTCACATTCAGATTCTGTACTCTGATTCTGCCAGCTTGCCCCTACAAGAGGCTGCAAGGGATCACTGTTACAGAATGAACTGGGCCAAGCAGATACTCAACTCCATTGATCTAGATGAGGAAGTGGTAATAGAGCAAAAACATGTGAGCCATACAAAGCAAACCTCAGCTTGCCAGAAATCTGCTAAACTGGCATCTGTCTCTAGCTGAGCAGGGACTGAAGCCACTGTGCTTCTCAGAGACACTGTTCAGGATTCCCCCAAGGTTAAGTCCAGCCACCATGTAGGGTAGAAGGAGGAACTTCCACCTGCATTAGTCTCCACAGGTCTGACATCAGCTCTGCATCCAGCATTCCCAGGGTCGACCACAGGGAGATGCAGAGGAAGCAGTCCAAGCAGTCTCCAGCTTCCCAGAAACCACACTGTTCCTTGTAACTCAAAGGGCAAATGGAGCTGTAGTCCTACATAAAGTGGGAGTACCTGTCCCCCTGTCTAGGCATAAAACAAGGCTCCTCCATGCCCAGGTATGTCCCGACCCCTCTTGCCCCACACTCACTTTGTGGTGGTACCAGGATTTTGCAGTTGATGGCACACCAGCCAATGGGGTGAATATCCACTGTGCCCAAATTGCACCAGAAGTCATGGCCAGCATCATTCTCAAAGCCCTCATATCGCAGAAGGGCCCTGTATCCTGCCAGGACAGAGCAAACAACCAGACAAAGGCATTAGAGGCCCAGAATTTGGTACCACAGGCTTAGTGCCTACAGCATGGCCTTCAGAGCTGTGTATGAGTTATCAGAGCTTCTCCAGACATTTCTGGAGGCAGAACTATTCCTGCAAATTGCCCAGCAACCAAAAGAGGAAGCGCATGCTGGTTTTCTCTCACTCCTGCACCATGGTGTTTCCTGTCCCAAAATCTCTCAGCAGTTTCAGAGCTCCAAAGAGCTTCTGTTTTGCTTGACCAGCTACACTCAACTCTCTAAAGCTTCCCTCAGAGGTGAGCCACCCCCAGCAGTCAGGAATTACATCAAGGACATACCTACAACTTGCATGACGGATGCAATCCAGTACACACGGCTGGGGAGCACAGCATCATTGTTCAGCACTTCCACTTTCATACCTTTCACCACGTCATCCCACTGATCGAAGAGTGGCACCTGAAAGAACAAGGCAACCACAGGGGATGTGGACAATCAGAGCAGGGTTCAGGCCCTCCTTCTAGCTTTCAGAGACGTGTTGTAGGCAGCTACACTTTCACCTTTGGCACAGGCTTCCATGCCTTACTCCTCCTACATCTACCAACACCCTGACATGCAACTGAACGGTCCCAACCATCTCACTGGGATGTTCACTGAGGATCCCAAAAGGCAGAACATAATATAGCAATGCTTAACTATTTCACTGCCAGCTGTCCTATTATCCCAAAGAAGCTGCTGCCATTTCTTTATGGTATAAAAATACATAACACTCAATAAAACTGCTGTGTCTGCCTGACCTATCCTCAAGAAAAAGGAAGTGCTGTCAGTATTGTTCCAGACCACAACTCAAAGGGAACATAACAAGTGACTCTTACTACAATCGGACATGCTGGAGGAGCAGCTGCTGCCAGGCTCACATAAGGTGTGTTCCTCCCTGCACATCACCCTGGGCTCTGCTAACCCTCACAAACTGCAAAGGTAACTGGGAGCTTCCCACCATCCTCCCATAAGTCAGAACTAATTCTATCCCCAGTCACCCCTGAGCCATCACTACCAGCACTGTTTCTATCAAGTACCCCTTTTCTTCCTGTCCCCAAACTCCTGGTCCCTTTGTGAGACTCCCTCTCTTGGCTGTGAGAAGCTCCATCCTTTTTCCTTGCATCACCTGGGGCTCAATAACCACCCGCTGGGCCCCTCCTCACCACCTGTCCCAGGAGCACAGGGAAGGTCCATGCACCACATGCTCCATGTGCACTGTGATGCACAGCAAAGTAGAACTCACGTGTTTGAAGCAACTGACAGGAGCTGCCTTGTAGCCGTGCTCCTGCAGGTACTTTCCCCAGTCAAAGCCCAGGACGAGTGCTACAAGCAGACATGAGAGCAGAAAATCAGGTGAGATCACAGCAAAGGCACAGAGCGCTCAGTTACCTCTGCACTACAGCCTGCAGCCTCCAGGCACTAGAACACTTTGCCCGAGCACTCTGCATTCCAGTGCATTTTTCCTGGTGTGAAACTAGATCCTATGAGTGCATGGTCACCAGCTCCGGCAAGAGGCAAAATATATTATTAATCAATCTTTCTGTCACTTGGTTTTGGGACAGGGGGAACAGAAGGGGCAATAAAAGGGTCCAAAGGCCAGCCTAGGGCTCAAGTACTCCAAGGAGAGTGTGTCCTTTCAGTGCTAAACCACTTCACAGCTTTGCCTCTCAGCAGCAACTCTGCAGGGTCACATCAGCAGCACTTGCTTCCACAGAAGGTGCTGGGAAAATTAGAGTAAAGCACTGAGTTATTAATCCCATGGGCAATCCTGATGCAAGGCTACAGCTCTGCTCCACCATTCCTTGCTGCTACCATGTCCCAGGGCTCACCTTTTCCCTAACACCAATAACTTCTGCTCCTTCAGAAGTGCAGTGACCAGTTACTGCTCAGGTTGATTGGTGAGTGACTCGGGGGAAATGTAACTCCCACAAGCAGTGGGGCAGCAAAAGGCTGAGAGCAGCAGGACACCTTTAAGTCCCCTTTGCCCATAGAAGTCAGCACCTTGTGAGACTGGGACTACAGAGCTTACACTCCAGATCGAGTCATACAAGGAGTGAGGATGAAGCTACAATAATGGATGGGCAGGAACCCACCAGGGCTCCATTGGCACTGGTTGGGATGATGCCTAAGGATTCCAGTGGTATATTTTGTAGATTTTTAGAATTATGTAGGTTGGTTCTTGGGTTGCACACATTTTTAGGTGGTGTTTAGAAATCACTGCATGTTTTCTCATGCTCTGTCAAGGACATGATGTTTTGAAGAAGCACCTGCAAGATAGCTTGAGGATATAACAGGAGAGAAAGGTCAGAGCCCTTGGAGAGGTTCCAAGGGGCAGTTCTGAGGGTGGGCACTAGGGAAAATGAGTACCTCAAGTTGGTTATAGATATCACATATGTAAATTACTGGAAGTTATAAAAACTGTAATGTTGTTGAACACGCATGCACAGACTTGAGGTGTGCACCTGGAAGCTTCCACAATAAAAGGTTATTTATCTATCTCCAACAATGTTGTTTTGAGAGTATTTTTGCAGGAATTTAGGCATCAGGGAGAGGAAAAGAGACATGTGCTGTGTCCTGGCAGTCCGTGGCAGAGCAATGCACACACATTGTATCAGTACAAGGCAGTGCAGCAGAGGGGAGGAGGAGGAGGACTGCAGGGCTTACAGCCCTCAAGGTGTCCCCATTTCTGAGCAGCTGCACCTCCTCACACCTCACCTACACTCACCATCCTGACCTGTCAATGTCCCATCTGCCAGCTGTCCCGTGCCCTGGGAATGGAGGAAGGCTCCGATCTTAGCCGACCAGGATGCCTTGTGCAGAACTTTAGCTTTCTTCGTGGGTGGTTTCCCCTACAAAAGAAGGAACATTAGGAACATTAGTGGCACAGGAGAGGAAGCCACGCTTTGCAACTGGCCAGCTGGGCATGTGTCCCTTCCTTGGGCCAATTTTCAAGTTACTACAACATTTACTAATGCTCAAAGGAACAAGAAGAAACAGCACGTAAAGTTTCAATGTGTCCTTCCTCAGCTTTTAGGGAGCAACACCTTTCAGCTGGCATGTGTTCTCTGGGGGATTCAGGCAGGAAAAACAAGGGAATGTCAGTCTGATCTTTAGAGAGCAACCACCCATCCCTGCATACAGGCACATCCTGCTTCATCCCCAGGGAAGATCAGAGAGCCATAGAATGGTTTGGGTTAGAAGGGGACCTTGAAGATCATCTAGTTCCAACCCTGCTGCCATGATCAGGGACACCTTCCACTAGAGCAGGTTGCTCAGAGCCCCATCCAGCCTGGCTTTGAACAACTCCAGGGATGGGGCATCCACAACATCCCCAGGCCTCACCACCCTCACAGTAAAGAATTTTTTCCTAATATCTAAACTAAACCTACTGTCTTTCAATTTGAACCCCTTCCCTCTTGTCCTGTCACTACATGCCCTCGTAAATAGTCTTGCCTCATCCTTCCTGTAAGTTCCCCTCAGGTACTGGAAGGCCACAATGAGGTCATCCTGAAGCCCCCTCTTTTCCAAACTGAATAATCCCAATTCCCTCTGCCTTTTCCTCTTAGGAGAGGTGCTCCATCCCTCTGATCAACTTGGTGGCCCTCCTCTGGACTTGCCAGCTCTGTTCTGCTCCCCTATCCCTGAGGGCATTCTCCCAGAGGATCCCACTGACAATCTCCCTGAAGAGCTGGAATTCTGCCTCCCTAAAGTTCAGGAGCCTGACTTTACTCCTTACCTGACCTATATTCCTCAAGATTGCTAACTACACAAGAGCATGATCACTGCAGCCCAGGCTGCCTCCAGCCTTGACATCCCTGATCTGCTCAGTTACACTGGTGACCATCAAACCTGGTATCGTGTTCCCTGTGGTAGGGCTGTCTATTACATGGCTTAGGAAATTATCCTCCATGCATTCCAGGAGTCTCCTGGACTGCCTACAGCCTGCCATGCTATTTTTCAAGCAGATGTTGGGGCGGTTGAAGCTCCCCAGCAGGACAAAAACCTGTGGGCACGATACAGCCTGCAAGCACGATGGAAGGGGTTTAGCTCACCTGCAGTCTGGCCAGGATGCTGGCCTTCTTGGAATTTGAGGAGTAGCTTCTGGAGCAGGAGACACTGCAGAAACGTTTGGTCTTGGAGAAGAAGGCTTCCCTGGTGCCCACAATTCCACACATTTCACACACAGCTGAGAGAAGGTACAAAAACATGAGCATTTGGCAGGATCAATGCACTACAAGGACAGAGCTGAGACTGGGTAACCCTCACTACACACAGCAGCTCCCCCATATAGCACAGAAAAGGCAGTCTGAACCCAAAGTTGCTGCCAAAGCATCCCCAAGGTGCAGTCATACACATTTCAATGCCCCCAGCCCTTGCTCTTTCCATCCTGCACGTGTTTTGGGCAGAACAGGCAGTACCTGGCTCGGAGCCACCGTCTTCTGTGAGCCGGCCTGCGGATGGCTGGTGCATAGGAGAGGCCGAGAGCTCTCCAGCTTCCTGGCCTGCCATGTCATCGTCACTGGACTCCTCCAGACAGGAGCTGCTGTCACTGCCCATGCTGCTGTTGAAGCACGTGAGGCTGTCGTAACCCCCAAAGATGTCCAGTTCATCCTCCTCCTCATTGTCAGCGCCTTCCTCCTCCGCCCGCTCCAAAGATGAAGTTTTGTGGCAAAAGGCAGGCACCAACTGCAAAAAGAGACAGTAAAACTGACATTTTACACCTGTCGCGTGAAAAGGAGGGGCAGAAATGCAAAGACTTCTTGTCCCACCTGTATTAATATAAAGTTATTAGCTCTAAGTGTCCTTGGAACAATCAAAGCTTTATGAACCCAACAGTGCCTGCCTAACACTGGACAGAACACAGGCTGGAAAGATTTTCAACCTTCCTGTGTGTCATGGGTTTGGCCAGGTGGGCTAAATTTAGGTTTTAAAGTTCAAACTAGGCCTGAAAATTGTCAGGTGACTTGA
>JAWWEV010000043.1:49016166-49052033 GCA_035583235.1 Hafferia zeledoni
TAATAGACTTTGTATTAATTGGGGAGTGGGAAGATATTTCTTGTTATACATAACTTGTGTAAGTGTGTGTTATATTGCAGTTTTAATTTCCTTTTTTTCTGTATAAATACATGTAGTTAGTTTTCAGCATAAACCTGGGTTTTAGAGTTTTTTTTCCTCTCCCTCTTCTTTCTCCTTTAGCTGGTTGAGGGGGGGAAGAACCCTTTTCACTGTGTCTCGGACAGTTGGCGTTTTGCCAGCTCAACCCAAGACACTGTGAGGACCACACTTCAGCCAGGGAGAACTTATTAGCTGTAAGCATTCCAGAACGCTGAAGTCTTATGAACCCAACACTGGGCAGCACACAGGCTGGAAGAGTCTTCGACATTCTGCTGTGAGGACCACACTTAATAGCAAGAAAATAACTCTCTCTATATCAGCTCCCAAAATAACTTTTATTAATACAAGTATGTGACAATGCCTATATGGGTTGCTTAGTCAATGATAACATTTAACTGCAGGATTGTATTTAATTGATGACAACAAACCCCCAAAGAAACCAGCACAAAACAGGCAACTCCAGCAGCATATCCCCCCAGGACAAACTTAACCAACAACAGAAAAACTACTAACCAGTAACACAACAGCTTAACACCACATTTAAACACACCCAGTAACCCAAAGCAAAGCCACAGGAGGAATATTGCCACTTCCCACTAACGTATTTTAAAGGAAGCAAACTGCTAACAATGAACAACAAGACAAAAACAACAAGTAGAAACAAGATATATACCTGGTGGGTTACAGCAAAGTATAATTAGTGAGGCATAGGAAAACAGAGTAAGAATTGGTTGCTCACCCCTGCAATGTCCGATGGGGTGGGGGGAGACAGGAGAGCTCACGGGTTGCCCTCCCAGAGAAGGTGAAAGTTTTTCCCCCAATTTTTGCTCATGTCCAATCTCTTCTTATACCCTTTTTTCTTAGGTAAGTTGAGTGATTATAGTGAACAACAGTTTTTATTTTGGGGATGGTAGACTTAAGCCTCAGGGCTGGCTTTTTGTGACTCCATAGGGTGTGGCGAAGGAGGGCCATGTCAGTTCCATAACACTCCTGCCTTTGCTGTGGGGGGAGAGGGACCTTTTGGGCCAGGGAGAGGCCTCAGGGTGAGCAATGAGTCCCTGTAACAACCCCAAAAGGCAGGAGTCTGACTGCCTAGTAGGAAAACTATTGCCCTGACAACAGGTCCATGTACTGGTATTCCACAGGTTGCATTCTGCTTCCCAAGAGGAAAGTGCCACAGGGCTGCAGCTGGATAGAAATAGCTTGAGGAACATGGAAAAAGTACAGGGAACTGCACTGCCATGCTGTGTCCTTCCAGGCAACGCTTCTCCAAGCACAGCTGCACAGCACAGCAGTGCAGGCACCATCAACAACATCACCACAGACTCCCAGAGCAGAGCACAAAGCTGCACACTTGGCCACCACAGCCTCAAGGGCAAACTCAGCTCTGGAGACAGTTCATGTCCTTGGGAAACGGCACAGTCCACAGCTGGCCTCAGGTCGGGAACGGCACCAGCAGGATGGCAGAATGTTTGTTTCAAGTGTTTGCCTACAACCAGATTCCTCCACAGCTAAACACCTTCAACAGCTCTTCATACTTGCTGTTCCAGCAGCAGAGCTGAGAGGCAGTCACTGAAGGAAGAGCAGAGAAAACCAGTGACTGTGTCTCACACCAGAAGAATCCGGAACAGGGCTCCAAATAAGCATAAAAGAAGCTGGGAAGAGGTGTCAGCAACTTAAGAAGGAACAGCAAGAAGTCAGCACCAGCACAGGCAACAATGGAACAGAAAGGCAGATTCAAACAGCTGCTCGAGGCACCAGGATAGAGTTGTTCGTCCAAGAGGGCAATAACAAAAGATCAGCAGCAAGTCCATCAGCTTCCAGTGCTAATTGCCTCTGATCCCTGCTCCAGGTTATCATTAGAGCCAGATGAGCGGAAGAACAGACTTCACTCACTGCTGACTCCCCACATCCTCCCTGGCTTTCACACTAAACACATCCAAGGTTTCCAGGCTGTTCCCTAAACACAGAGTTGCTCTCCTGCGGATCCACGCCTTCAGACAACATTCCCGACGTCTGAAAGGCACGAACTCCTCAAAAAACCCCATTTTCACCGCCTTATAGTCCCTGTGTGGGGGTGCGCCTTCCACCAGCTCTAGGACGTGGGCACCTTTGGATCGTTACTCTTCCATCACACGCGAATGAATCTTCCGGACACCTTACAAGCCCTCGGGGCTTCCAAGCAAGGGCAGCACCGGCGGGAGCCTCCTCAGGGAGGACGGGGGCACGCAGAGACTCGGCCCGCCGGGGTCAGACGGACCCACCGCTGCCTGCCGCATCACCTCAGGCCAGCCCGTCCCCGTGCCCCGTGCCCCGTGCCCCGTGCCCCGTGCCCTCCCGCCCCGCTCACCTCCTCCCGCTCCCGCTCCATGGCTCCCGGGACGCCGCCAGCCGCCTCATGCGCGCGGAGCGCGTCCCCCCTCGGCGGCGCCTCTGATTGGCGGCAGCAGCGGGAAGGACAGCAAATCAGCGAAGAGCTTATTCCCGCCGCGCCCAGCCGCGGGGCACGACGGGAGTTGTAGTTCCCGCCCCGCCGCCATGGCGCTCCGCGGCGGGCTCGCCCAGGGGCGGGCAAAGGCCGAGCCCAGCACCGCCTCCCTGTCCCAGCATTTCCCATAGCTCTGGGGGCATGGTTTGGGTTGGGAGGGGACCTTGAAAGTCATCTGGTTGCGGTGCCCCTGCTGTGGGCAGCGCCACCTGCCAGTAGAGCAGGTTGCTCAGAGCACATGGAGCCTGTCCTTGAACGCTGCCTGGGATGGGGTGTCCGTACCTCTGTGGGCAACCTCTGCCAGTGCCTCACCACCCTCACTGTAAAGAATTTATTCCTAATAGCTGACCTAAACCTGCCTGCTTTCCGTTCCAAACCACTGCCCCTTGTCCTGTCACTATTTGCCAGGATAACATTCCCCTCTCCCTGCTCTATGTAGGCCCTGTCAGGCACTGCAAGGCCGCAGTGAGCTCTCCCCAAAGCCGCCTCTTCTCCAGGCTCAGCCACCCCAGCTCTCTCAGCTTATGTGACCACAAAAGAAAGGAAAAAACACCCCAAACTTCAGCCCCACAGACAGATGTGATGCCTGGTCACCATCACTAGGGGGCTGCCAACAGTGTCCCTGAAACTATGTGAGTCCCACGGAGATGCCACATGCCTTAAACATAACCAAGGACGAGCACAGTTTCCTAGAAATCTTGGTAAGTGAGCAAAGATCTGCCTTTAGATGGGAGGAATCACAGAACCAGAGAAGCACTTAGGTTGGAAAAGACCTCTGAGGTCACCGAGTCCAACCCATGGCCAAACACCACCATGTCAACTGGACCATGAACACTGAGTGTGACATCCAGTCCTTCCTTAAACACCTCCAGGGACAGTGAGTCCACCAGATCCCTGGACAGCCCATTCCAATGTCTAATCACCATTTCTGAGAAGTGATTCCTCCTAAAGTCCGACCTAAACCTCCCCTGTTGCCTGCCTTTAGCATGGCAGACACCTAATGTCACACTGACAATGCCTTTGTCCCTGTCCTACACTGCTGACATGATCTGTGTGTCACTCAGGTTGGGGAACCTGCAGTGGATGCAAGTAAGAGCCAGGCAGGGTTCAAAGGACAGAGATCTCCCTCATTCATTCCCACCCTGCCCTGCTGTGTCTGAAAACCACAGGGTAAATAACCCACAGGAGTTCATGCTGCTGCTCCCCATCTCCTCAGATGATCAGTTCCAGGCATAAATGGATGTTTTGTTTGGCAAGGAAAGTATTCCCCATGCAAAAGCATCCTTGAGGTGCTTACTGTGCTAAGCAACTGGGTTTAAATCCTGTGTGCATTTATAGTATAACTTCTTTATAGTACAAGTGCTTCTCTCCCTCTTGGATTTTTTTTTCCTTATGGAAAAGTAGTGTGGTCTTAGTGGTACTGGTGTGATCATCCCTCATCCCAGCCCCCCAGCAAGCACAGCCCAGAAGTGTCTCACTGTATGTCTCTGGCATTGATTCTCTTTTACTCAAAAGGTAAGTCCCCTGGATTTAGTTCTATTTCCCACCCCACCCCTTTCATTTTGTTACCACTGTCATTGTGTTGACCTTGTGAAAAGAAAAAACCAAAATAAAGGCTGGACTGAACATTCCTGCTCTGTAGACTTTGTGGTGAGTAGCTGAACAAATAAGATGTGAAGCACATGTTCCTCTCTCGTGCCCACTGCGCAGCCTGAGCTGCAGGTGAGGGTAAAGCAGCTCATTCCCAAAGCTTACCTTGCAGACACACACGGATTTCTCTTCCAGACAACCCCAAGGCTCTAATGCGAGGCTACAGCCTGTTGATCTAAATGCAAAGGAGTCACTGTCAGAGTGAAACATGCTGAGAATCCAGGGCAGTGACTGGGATTGCAGCCTCCTTATAGAGGGACAGTGGCAGGGAGCTGGCAAAGCCAGCATGCAGTTTGACCAGCAGATTTCCAGTGTCACAGATCCTCCAGGGTCAGGTTTTCCAAACAATCCTCCAGCACTGGCACACAGAAAATGGCCTTTAAAGTACTTAAATAATGGAGTTAGTATTGATACAAATTATAAAGGCTGTTATTCCCTTGCAAATACTGTTAGATACTGCACTGCATGGCAGACCAGAAAGCTGTTTCCAGAAAAGACAGAGATACAAAATTAAAGGTTCTTTAAGTCTTACTACTGCAATAACCTTTCGTGGAAGAGGTAGAGCTGGTTACATTATAAGGTATAGTTGGTGTGCATCTCCTGCTCCCTTCCCAGAGCAGAACAAGCAGCACTGCTCCTTTAGGTCACAGACAGACTGGCTCAAGTCTTCTTGAAGGCTGAAGAAAAAATGAATTCTGTGTTGACACAGGACAGACTTCAAGACAGTCCCCATTTTAGGGCTGTTCATTTGTCATTGCAGTTCTAAATAAGACTTTTCAATAAATAATAGTATTTAAATAAATTAATTTTAATGTGAATCAAATTCAATTTGATTCAGGAATACTTATATTCTCTTCAATAATAAAAAGTCTGTTATGTAACAGGAATCATAATACCTTTGTAAAATTAGTTCCTTTCTTTAGGGAGAGAACAGCACTGACAAGCTCAGGAAACTAAACCCCAAAACTTAGATTAAACTTTACTTTTTTAATCTCCTTCCCTGCTGCTGCTCTGGGCTTAGTCTCTGTTTCGATGCCATCTGCAATAAAAATTTTAGAAAGATCAGTATAAAAATGTTGCTGTCAGGTGAAACCACAGGAGGAGTCCAGGATGCAATGGGAGGAAAAGACTCCTCACTTTTCCAGGCAGCAGAAGCTCTGCACTTTCAGCCAGAGGAGCAGTGTTGGCAAAGACCTTTCTTCTGACAATGCCACTGTCACTGCCTTCCAGTTCTTACCATTGTCCTGGGGATTGCTGGGGCATGGGGAGGAACAAGGCACCCACTGACAGATCTGGTGGTTGCCTCCCACACAGCTCTGTGCTCCCAACATATGCCAGAGCCTGCCACCACGCAGCACACCTGGGGAAAACGACCACCTGAGCCGTGCCAGCTTCACCCAGGAGGCGGGAAGGGCTTCCAAGATGGCTGTGGGAGACGGTGCCAACAGTAATTTCTCCTCCCTCCCTAAATCCACCACACTCCTTACACCAGGCAGAGCAGACTGGAGCCCTGGCTGATTGCCCATGGCTACCCCACAGCACCAGTCACAGAACAGGTTTCCCTTCCAAACACCCCATGTGTGCAGGATCCTTGCTGGAAAGTTACAACCAAGACCCTGTTCTAAGGGGGTGCAATGAAGGCAACTCCAGCAAATCCTCAGAATATTTCTAAACAAAATGCTGGGTCACAGTCGGGCAGGCAAATGCCAGTGCACACACCATGCCTGTGAGGCTGACGGAGCAGCTCAGTGGCTTTCCAGCCATGATGCAAGCACAGAGCTGGCTGCAATCCCTGTGCATGGAGCCTGTTGTGCTCTCACACTTTGAGGGGCCGGGCTAGGCTCTGTCTCAGGCCAGGATCTATGGCTTGTCATCTGCTTTGACAAGCTGAGGGAGAAAATGGCTCCTTGTGCAAGCTGATAGGTACCCTGGGGTTGTGTTCTATGAAGGCAGCTGCTAAGAGGCTTTGTAAAAACAAACGTTCCCCAGCCAGAGCACTCCATGGCTATTCTTCACAGAAAAGCTCATTTTTTTGGGTAGGAAGCCTCGTCACACACTTATGCAGAACTGGTCATTAGGAGCAGACTCTTCTGACCACTGCTGTCTTTCAATACAGGATCTGCTCCAGACTGTGCCAGCTGGGCCAGAGTCCTTGTTTGGCTGGTACTGGGAGCAGCACAATGAACGACATGGCATGTGTAAAAAGACCTTCTTGGAAACAGGAGGTGGAGTTTCTTGCAGAGAAACTCAGTGTGTATCAAACACTGGAAAAAGCTCTGGAAAATTAAGCAGAAGCTCCAACAGCTGTCACTGTCACATTGTGTGGTGCTGCCTCTGCTTGGAAGAGGCCACAAGCTCTGCGTTAGGTGAGCTTTGCCTGGACTGGTCTTGGCCTGCCAGGAGCTGTGTTGTCTCATTTCATTGTTATGACAGTTGTCTAATGACCAGGTGACTGTTACCAACATTGTCTTGGTTTTTGTGCAATTACCCGGACTGACACTTGCTGTGTATCTGTTATGGTAACCAGTAGGTAGCGGGTGCTGGGGAGGAGCCTGTGTAAGTGCTGGGCCTGGAGCACAGCTCCCCAAGAGCAAGGACAGACACAGGGGTGGCACAGCTGGGGTGCACAGAGGGGCCACAGCTGTGCCACACGGCATGGGCTCCCACAGACTCTGCAATAGCCAGCTCTCCTGTAATGTCAGAGGGGCAGGCATTGCAAAGTTTATGTCACTGAACTGCACAGCATTTAACTAGAAGCATTAGCATCGTTATAACGGACAGTAAGTATCTGATTGGATTGCTAGGGCTTTGAGTGTGAGTTCTTTTTGTTGGTCCAAGAGTCCAATAGGTGGGAATGAAACAACTTACTGTAACTAGGTCATGACTGAATGTCAAGAGAGGTACAGATGACATCCTAATTTTGTCATCCTGAAATCCTACCACCGAGTCAGTCATAGTATTTCCCCAAATTGTGGATTCTGGTTCTCCAATAGAAGCAGGGAAAGCAGAAGAGGGATGTAGAGGAAAGAAACCCCCTGCAAATTCAAGACCATTGATCATCCACAGCACCTTAAACTGAACTTGGCTCAGAGTCAGCACCTACGAAGAGGGAGAGAGCAGCTGTGCTGTCACATGAAAAGCCTCATGGCATATTTTAGGCAAGTCCCTATGATGGCAGTTGAGGATGGAAGATCTGTACCTTGCTCTTCAAGGTCTCGAGGCTTCCCCACTTCAGATGCTTTGATGCCAGTTGGGACAATGGGAACACCTTTTGTATGCCAACTCAGCAGCACAAATGAAAGCTGCTCTAAAAGCTTTCAAGTCAAACTTCTTGCAAGTCAGAAAGCTGGGCACACTTTTCACTTTGCTAGCCAGTACGTAGCCACAAAGAACTTTATTGATGCTCCATCCTGAGAAGCCCCCTTGAGGCTAAAAGGGAAGGAAGAGGAAAGCTTACTACGGAGAACACAAATGTAAATCATCTCAGACTGCTGCCCCAGCATTCAACATGTAGGTGTTTTGTTTTCTGCTCTCCTTTAGAGCAGGTCAGGGTAACTGTAGGTTTGGTGCAGAGCTGGTCTGCACCATGCAGGGGAGAGCAGTGTGAGGATTATCCAAGGGAGAATACCAAAACAGGGGGGTTGCTTCCCTTAAGCCTCCAGGAAACTTTCCACTATCTTGCTGAAGGCTTGCTACCAAGGAGCTTTTTTTAAATACAAAATTCATTATCCTACTTCTGTTTATATCCACCTATCAAGCCTTTTACTCCCCTGTTTTTGAAGCACCTCTAACATCCATTCACATTATAATACTCCATTACTTTTGAGATTCCCATCCATCCACGTTCCCCCCTCCATCTTTTTCCATCAGTAGTTTCCTGAGGTCAGCTCGCTCGCGTTGTCTGGGATCTGTGGGTGTGCTGATGCTCACAACACAGCTGGTGTTGCAGATGTTGTGCTCTGGCCACATCTGGGGCTTCCCTGTGCATAATGCCCTGGTGCAGGTTATTCCCTAGGCAGCCAGCACTGTATGCACATGCACAGCCTAAGGCTGGGTTTTGGGAAGCCCTCAATGAACCAGCCACATACAAGATGACCAGTGCACAACATGCGGCAGGATGGGTTTAACTCCATGCACGCAGCTGGGGGCAGCGCACACCCAGCTTTACTACCTGCACACTCCACTGCTGTGGCATCTACGGCATTCCTGTTGAGGAATCCCCTACAGGTGGCAGGTCACCAGGCGTGCCACACACGGGGTGGCAGTGCCTGCCTGCAGGACATGCACACAGGGTTGGTTACCCCGTGCTCACACTTCAGTGCCAAAAGGCGCACAATATATTCCAAGTGAAATAGGATCTTTTAATATCACATATCCAAACAATAGTTCTCATTTCAAAATGCAAAATAGGTCCTTTGAAGATCAGCTGCTCCCAGGCTGTGTGAGCAGGGCAGGGTACAGCTGACTGGCACAACTGTCGAGGTCAGACCTCATTTCTTTGGTAAGATACATGCTGGGAACAACACAAATGCAGAGTTGTACCAAAGGAGTCCGTTTAGAAGACTAATTATTACTCCACATCCCTTATTAGAGATTTGCATTTTAAAACAGTCATATACATTAAATAGCTCTCGGATGTCTAAATAGCGAACATTTGAAGTAGCAAATATTCCGCTACCCCCACCATTTTAAGAACAAGCAACACATGTGGGAGAGAAGGGAAACATTAAAAACAGACTGTCTGTCTCACACAGTTTATTTAACAATAGGTAATAAGAAATCAATTTTTAACAGTCTATACAGTGATCGAAAGTTCTTATTTATAAGTAACCAACTTTAATTGCATGATTTACAACATCTGAGGGTTTTTTGCTTTCTATTTTCAAGTTTTACAGAAAGTGGAAGAGGGTGGGAAAGGGGCATGGGAGAGAGAAAGCAAGCATAAAGAAGAAACCCCAGGGACTCTTTCTCAGGTTGAAATAATCCCGTTGAAATAATCCCATTGAAATAGTTTCTTACCCTCTTTTTTATGTTTTTTTTTTTTACTTTGTTAGATGTAAAAATAACGAAAAAATTCTTTCAAGAAAACAGAAACCACAATATATATACTACATCCATTTGGCAGCTGCCCCTGTGTATTTGCAAAAATGTTGTCTTTTCTCTACATGTACAAATTACTTTAATACTTGAAGTTATTTTTTAAGCTCAGACTCTTGTATAGAAAATTCATGGAGGACAAAAGTAGACTTCAGGAGGGGACTGAGTTATTTAATATTTTTACATTTTTCAAAGAATTGACATATTTCCAACCAAAGAGGAAAAGATTGGTATTTATTTTTATATATATATATTTATATATGTAATGTATTTTTAAAGCAACATTAACCCCTTTTGTCCTCCGGTTTTAGGAAGAGGTTCTCCTCTTTTTCTGTTGTTCTGTTTTTGCGGTGGTTTTTTTGCAGTGACATGAAGAAAAACCAGAATAGGGAAAATGTTTACCATCTGCCTCAGTAAATAATAACTATCAATATTACATATTTTCATTAATTTAAAAAAAAATAAAACCTATTGGAGGCACGAGCAGGGCATCATTTGGTGAACAACCAAAAGACCACCCTCCTCCCCTGACCTCCCCAACGCACACGAGGAAAAAAAAAAAACCAAGAAAAAGGACTGGTTATGATTCCAGCCATAACAAAAATATATTCTTTGTACTCTACTGTCCCTCAGGTTCATTGTAGGTTTGCTTTTAAAACCACAAACTACTGCTGCAGAGTTCAGATGTGTTCCAGGGAAAAATGTTGTTTTAGCTAAGAAAGATTCAAAAAAATTTGTCTTCAGTACAAAAAGTCTTGAGAAAATAAGTTTTTTATTTTCTTTTTTTTTCTTTTTTTGTTTTTTTTTTTTTGCTCCCAAAATGCTACAATGTGTCTAGTGTATGTCTAGTGTACTCTGTGAAAGGTTTGAATTCAAGTCTGAGTTCTCGGAGCTGAGCCCCAGTTCCGTGGCGCTTGTACCATGGAGGCCTGCCATGCCGGGATTGCTAGCAAGCTGGGAAAGCATTGCACTCTGGTCCGGGCTGGCAAAGTGCCCTTGATCCATGGGGTTAGCCTGGGCAGCTACCAGTCCTGGATGTGGGGAGCTGGTCTGCGGGGAGACGTGGTGTGGAGAAGGCTGAGGCTGCATCCGCGGGGATGGGCTGGAGTGGGGAGGCTGGGACTGGGGCCGCGGCGAGGGAACAGGCTGCGGAGAACGCACTTGATTGGTGAGCGATGAAGGGAGCTGCTGGCCCTGGAGGTGCGGGGACTGGGCCTGGTTGGGGAGCATGTGCTGTTGGGGGCTCATAGGATTGGGCTGAGCTGGGGACCCCATCTGCTGCTGAAGTAGCCTCTGCTGGAAAGCCTGCTGCAAACTGGCTCCTGTCTCTGCACTCATGGCCTGTGGAAGCTGGCTCATTTGTCCCATGTTTCCTTGCTGCATCTGCTGCATGTGATGCTGCATTCGCTGCTGCTGCTGTTGGGGATACCCGACGCCCTGGGGCTGCTGAAACTGGCTGTGGTTGGCCATGCCCGGCCCCATCCCTGGTCCTGCTCCCTGCTGCTGCTGCTGCTGCTGGTGGCGCTGCTGCTCCATCATCTGGTGCCGTCTCATCAGGAGGTCTCGGAACTGGGGAGCCATCCCCGAGTGATTCATATTCATCTGCTGCGCCTGAGGATTCATCCCAGCCATGGCCTGCTGCGGCTGCTGCTGTGGCTGCTGCTGGGCCATGCTGGGCCTCTGCACTCCTGCCTGCATGGGGTTCATGTTCTGCATGGCAGGGTTGGGGTGCACCCCTCCCTGCTGCCCCTGCATGGCCTGCTGTGGCTGCAGGCCCGGCTGCCCCTGCGGCAGGCCCGGCTGCCCCGCCAGTGCCTGCGGGTTCTGCGACCCCGCGTACTTGGCGGCCCTCTGCTTGATGAAAGCAGCCAGCAGCTGGGGGTTGGAGTGAAGGATGTTAAGCACCTGCTGCTGCTGCATGGGTGAGCTGGGAGACCTGAGAGTCCGCAGTAGGTTTTGTAAGGCTGCCTGGGGCAGAGGTGGTTGTTTGGGCTGAGCGGTGCCAGGTACCTGACCCATGCCTGGCTGAGGGGCCATACTCATTGGCTGACCCGGCTGGGCTACTGACATCATGGATGGCCTCTGCATTCCTGGCTGCAACTGAGCTTGGGGCAAGGCCCCCTGCACCCACGGTGGCTGCTGCTGAATTCCTGCTGGTCCCATTCCTTGATCTATATGACCACCAGGACCTCTGCCTATCTGTGAAGGATTCATTCCCATAGGTGGCATCTGGGGCATCTGGTGCTGAATCGGCCTTTGGAAGATCTGAACCTGTGCCATCTGGCGCTGGGTCTCCGCTGCCCGCTGGATCTGCATGGCCATTTCCACTGCTGCCGGAGGAGGACCCTGCACTGGTGGTTGTGGTGGCTGGGGTGGAGTTGGAGGCGTCACCTGGCCACCTGCCTTGCCCTGGGACACAGCGCTGGGGGGCTGAGTTCTTGGCATGGTGTAGGGTGGCATGCTGTTGGGAGGCGCAGGCTGAGGCTGTGACACGGGCTGGGGCGCAGGCTGGGGCTGTGGGGTTTGTGGCGTCGGGGGCTGCTGGCCCGTTGGAGTTGTCGGGGTGGCCGGTGTGGGCGAGGGCAGCCCCTGCTGCTGGCCGGCCACACCCGTGCGCTGCATGCTCGCCATCCTCCTGCGGAGCATCTGTGCCTGCTGCAGGCGGTGCTGGAGCTGCTGCTGACGGAGCTTGTGCTTGATGTTGAGGCAGAAGGGCACAGGGCACTTGTTCTCCTGGCAGTGCTTTGCATGGTAGCAGCAGAGAGCAATGAGTTGCTTGCAGATGGGGCACCCTCCGTTGGTCTTGCGTTTGCAGCCTTTGGTGTGCTGGACCACCCGTTTCATCTTCTGACAGGACGGCAGCGAGCAGTTGGCATTCCGACACTGGCAGGCATGGACCAGAGACTGGATGCAGCGCTGGATGCTCAGGCGGCGCGAATCACCAGGGCTCTGGGTCGTGGCAGTCTGTTGGTTGTTGCTCTCATCATCTAGACCAAGGCCTAATTTCTCCATCTTGTGGTCATGGTTTTTAGTGTTATAGCAGGTGATGCACAGGTCATAATCCTGGAAAGGTAACAAAGGAAGAGTTATCAGTGTTTCTGAAACTCCATACAGTAAATGAATAAACGATGTCATGCCACCTCAACAAATTACTCCCAGTCTGTTCCAGGAAAATTGTTGCTGTAGGGAAGAATTCAATCTTTCACACCATGCTGAGGTACTAGAGAAGGAATAAATCCAAATGATAGCCAGGGAAAGTGTGTGGGTGTACAGGCGTCTGAAAGTTACACAAATATGTATACCTTGAAAAACAAGTTTGCTCTGAGCTAATAAGCCACACTTTATTCAGCTGGGCCAGAAAAATCCCTTTCTTTCCCAATAGGAAAGGAAAAGAAAAGAAATAGGCAAGGAACAAAGAGCTGCCCATCTGCTCCCATTTCAAAAGAAGAGGCTAAGAGTGTCAGAAGAGGTACCAGTTTTCAAAGAAACTGCAGTGTGCTGAGAGAAGAACAGACCAGCATTTACCTTCTGCAAAACAACAGCACATATGGTTGGGCTCATTAACTGACCTTTAAGAAAAAGACCTAAGTTCTCAGGAGTCATTAATCCATAGGAAATTTAGAATTTATTTTCTGGTACATACCAGACGATAAAACCATATATATACACATATGTATATATAAAATATATAGATACAGATATTTAGCACCAGAACAAATGGAAGCACCAAATTTTAATCAGAACTTTTCAGAACCAAAGCTGAGACAGCCATTTCCTTCCAGCGGGCTAAAAAACTAAGTTACAAGCCATATCCAATGATCCAATGACAGTCCAGCTCCTGGAGGGCACAGCCCTGAAGATCGAGTGCAGTGCTCTGGATCAAACACACTGGTTTTGCAAACACTTCTGAAGACAGAAATGCTGTTGACAGCATTCAACAGAGCCACAATGGAGTAGTGGAGGAGCTGGAATCTGACTTGCAGCGTAGCAAAACCCCTATGCCAGAAAGCCAACCATGAGCCCTATTTACAGAAATTCTGCAGCCCAAAACTCCTGACTCTGGAAGAAGAAAGTATGCACTGCTCTTTAGAAAAATCAGCTCACCCTACCATTACACCTTGAGCAAATGCTACAGTTTACAACTGCTTATGCAGCAGCACCTTAAATGAACTATAGGAAACACAATTCTACTTCAGATCTCCACAGACTGAAAGTAGAAGACAAAAATCACACCAAACAACAGATTAGTAGAACTGCTTGCTCTGGAAAATGTTTTCTCTCTTTTCTTTCTGAACTGCCAGCAGATGAGCTGTACAGATCCTTTCCCATCAGTTAAAGCACTCTGGTAAAGAGCACTCTGGGCACAAAGATACAGGGACAGAGGCAAGAAAGGCTTCACCAAACCTACCTCACAGACAGTGCAGTGCCATCTGGTCTCCACATGGTGCTTGCACTCATTGCAGGTGTAAACAAAGCGGTCTTGGCTCTGGGTATGCAGTTCCACCAGCATGCACATGGTTGACCACTGAGCCCTTCGCAGTGAGGAGAACTCCAGGTGCTTGTCTCTGGCAAGGGTTAGGAAAGCGTCACGCCCATCCATCAGGTCGCATGGAATGAGTGGGTCAGGCTCAATGATGGGGGGCAGGGAGTTTGCTGCAGGGCCAGCAATGAGACGGATGACAAAGAAGACCTGAAAAATAAAAAGGCTTAATGTGCCAGCCCTTTGTAAGGTATTTTGGTCGCTCATTACACAGGGTGTACAATTCTAGGACCAACTAACACAGAACAATGTGCTTGCCAGGTGTTGTGCTTGGTAAGGACCCAGGAATCTCAGACCTTGGGTCACCTTCTTCTGAAGCATTAGGTAAGGGGCACTGGACTGAACATAACAGTAAAACTGTTGTGACAGCCCAGACTGTTAGGAAGTTCTGCACGAAGACAGTTGCCTTTATCCCCACTGCCCTCATAGGAAAGAGCACCCAGACTTACTGGCACTTGTCTGTCTGATGTGCCTCTCAATTCTCCAGCCAAACCTGCATAATTCACAGGGCATGACTCTGTTTGAAGTATCAAAGCTTTTCAGTCCTCTTTATTTGAATTAAAATACATACTTTCCCATTCAATCAACTCTTACCTCCTTGTGCTTCTCCATAGTGGCATACAGCTTTTGGGAGAGGTCATTAGACACATTGGGCATGCCAGGCTTCTTCTTATTGCCACGACTCAAGCTGCTCTTGTTCTTACTTGTCTTCTTATTATTCTTCTTTTTGGCATTTTTGCTGTCTCCCTTGCTCACCTAGTAATTTTAAAGACATTTTATGTCAGGTATCTAAGTAACATTTAGCATTTTATTACTTTCTAAGCTTCTATAACTGCAGGACAAATCGCAACTCACAATAATTTACTCTGAAGACACTTATTAGGGTCCCCAGAAACATTAAATTAATTCCATGAGAATCACTCCAAAAGATATCAAGATCAGCAAGACATACACCTAAAAATATTAAAAGCATAACTGCTCAGGAGGTGCAAGGAAAACATTTAATGAAATTTGTTTATCTGCTACAGCTGCACACTGAAGAACTCTTGGATAATCACAAAGGGGTTCAACAGATGAGTTCTCAATGCAATTCAAAAGTAAAAATAAATGACAAGTACACAAAAAATCAAGAATGAGCAATTCTGATCTGTATAAAACCCTGTGAGACTTAGCTATCAGCTAAGCAGCAGCAAAGAGCACAGCTGCTGCTAGGTGGTAGGGAGGGGGTTATGCCCCAGGAATTCACACAGTAGTTTCTCACATGACTCTGCAGGTGCTTGAAAACACCCAGGATGAGATAATATAAACATTGGACTTGTGAGATATGGATTATAACCAATTAAAGTTTGTGGCTTGATGGTGTGAGGTTCAACTTAGCCAATGGTGTGTAGCTTTAACCCTATATAAACTGTGTGTAGTGTGTAATAAATCGGCGTTCACTCCGTCACTGATCTGTGTGTGGTGTCCAGTTCCTCTGCCGTATATTTATTTCTTTAGACAAGTACAACTGATAGCGCACTAACCAGAGGTAAGAAAGACTTAAACCACCTAAATTTAGTTTGCTACAGCTCTCCAAGAGTTTTATTTTTAATAGACTGCATTAAACTGATTTTGCTATGAAGCTGTTGTTCTGAGTCCAACAAGTCCAGCAATTTCTAGCATGCACCTTCCTTCTGCCATACCCTGCAACAAACAAAACAGGTCAGCTTCATTTCCACTATATTCACTTAGCAATGAGCATTTATCCTCACTGGTTTGCTCACAGGGCCCCCCCAAACACCACAGCATATGATGATCAAAAATCAAAGCAATTCTTATCCAAACAAGCTTTTTTCCTAAGCTTAAAATAACTTTGATGGAATGGAAATTTCCAGTGAACATGAATGACTATCCCTTCATTTGACAGTACAATTTATTACTGCCTCATTTTCAAAAGGTAAAACAGGGGGGCAATAAAGAGTTAAAACTATTTTAACTAATGCTGCAAGCTTGCCCCACATCAGGATTTTGGCGCCAAACTGCTGTGAAGGCTCAGCTAAATGTTGACCAACCCTACACACAAAGCCAAGCAATTCCTCACAAGAGGTTTCTGGTATATTAAGAGAGATGGGAAGGTGTGGCTTTACTAGGTGGAAAATAAACAATACCCTCCTGAGAAAGATGTTAGTTAATGCAAATTTGGTATCAAGTTGCCTAATTCCCATGTTACTCTCACACCTAGTTTAATCTAAGTCCTCAGCAGAGGGCATTAAAAAGAGCAGCACAGGAGAACCACAATTTCTAATTAAACCTAACTTTTTTGATCCAAAGGTCTTTTAGCAAAAAAAATGCCAAATCCCATCAAGAACCCAGTATCTGATAAGGTGCCGAAGCAGCAGTGGTTAAACAGAGTTAACTGAGAAGTACTACTGTGTGAACTACTAACCTAATCCTAAATTCACCACCTCTTCCATGAAAGCTCAGAAGATCCAAGGACAGGCAGATGCATAAATTCTGCCTATGTTCATTTCCAAATTTATTGTTGAATTAAGGGGCTTTCTTTTTTGTGAAATGTGGAAACGCAGTGGCACATTTTCAAATGAAATTGCACCCGACGCACAGCAGCAAGAAATTTCTCTTGTTTAAAGCAGCCCAACAACAATTCAGCAGTACTTTGTGCTTCAGATCCTCAGTGCTTTGAAACTAGTAAACAGACCTACTGAGAGTCAAGTTTAACTCACAGCAGTTCATTACTTTCTCAGAACATTCTGCTAAGGTTGATGTTAGAATATCCAAGTTAGAAAGAACAGAGTTAGCCACTATTTAAAAGCTAGAGCTTAAGGAAAAAAATTCCATGTCAAGCTGAAGTGGCAACATGAACATTGATAACAACTGCATTTCAGCAGCAAAATATTCAACTAGCAGCTGTTTCAACCTAACTGCCTTCGGTAATTACACAGGTTTATAGCCACATGAACAGCTGCTGTTCATCCACATGTAGCTTAGTGGCATTTTAACAGCTCTAATCTATAAACTACAAAATCGAAATTTATATTAGAGGGAGGTGAAAAAGCCAGTTAACCAAAGTGCCTTGGCCCTCTCCTTTTTTTGACAATTAGCCATGTACAAGCACAGCTTTTACATTAGATCATGAAATAGCAGAAGCATTCTTACATCTGTGCTTTCATTACTAGTGTTTTCTTCTCTCTTCCGCTCCTCCTCCTCTTGCTCTAGTTCCTTAATGCTCTCCTCTAGAACATTAGGCCAGAAATCCCCTTCAAAGTAAGGTAACTCCTTTGCACTTGTTAGACGATCTTCTGTTGCCTGCTTAAATATATCCTGAAAGAGAGTGAAACACTCTTGGTTACCACTGCTACAAGTCACAGAAGGGAAGGTAACTGTTCTCAGTAAGTGACAGAAACAAAAGGCATCAGCAGACCAAACAAAGGACAGCTCAATATTTCAATTCATTTTATAAGAACACATTCTAAGTGCAGATTTAACACTGCATCAGTTAAAGTTTGTCAAATACATTTCAAATATTCCCACTCAGAAAAAAAAAATCATTACCATGTGCTAGATTCCATTCTTGGTAAATGGAACAATATAATCACTATAATCTTGACATTAGCTGAAGTCCTGATAATGTCAAAGATTTTACATACTTCTAACTGCATCAGCATACTAACCCTGCAATTTTGACTAACACAAGAAGATTCAAGATTGCATATATTTTTCTTTTACAGCATTTCTCAAGAATTTAGTTTGTTCTAAGGAATCATTTCAAATATCTTCCCAGAACAATTTCAGATGCTACATGCTTTGAAGAGGGTATGTTTTCACTCCAAACTCTTAGTGCTCAATTCACTTAAAACCAATGCAGTGAATGCCAAGAATCAGGCACAGTGCATAAGACAAGGAAGAAAGCAAGACAAGATTGGCCAACTTCCCCCCCCCTGCAGCACACACTTAACACACCTTGTAATCGTGGACAATGCGCTCCGACACAGACTTGTCCAGCATCTTTTTGTACCACTCTTGCAGTCGTTTGGGTTTGGGTATCTTTTGGTCAGGGGGGTGGCAGTGGAAGATGTAGTCATCTCCTTCGCTGGGTGGGCAGGCCCAGATGTGCCCAGTAGTATACCTGGCAGGGTCAGACAAAAACGCGACATGTGGGCTCTGGCGACACGCACTCTCCTCTGCCACCAGGTGGCGTCACCACCGAGGCGGCCGCGGCTCCCAATGCGCAGGAATTACAGCGCTCTCGGATTTAATTCCAGGGTTCGTTCCAGCCACATTCAGGCAGTAACATTTCCATCTTTTCTCTTATTTTTTAAAATTCAGAGCTCTATATGGAGTAGTTTATATGTAAAGTGTGCACCTTTTCCAGCCTAGATAAAAATCAAAGCCTGATATGGATCTGCAATTGCCATCTCCCAATTAACTAACAGGAGAAAGATGGAGACTAGGTATTTCAGCAGTAAAAGCTTGAGGCAGTGCAGTAATTCAAAGAACAGATTTATTTAAACACAGAATTTCCACTTTTCTACTGGAAATCCCCAGGATTTTGAGAATCTGTTTTACAGGGTTTCACAGTTATATCTGGGAATAAACAGGTATTGTCAACCCATGCTATTGGGTGCACAATCTAGAATAATATCAAAATAGATAACAGGCAAATGGTAGCAGCTGCAGAGAATATAACACCAAAGATCACTTCTTCATCCTCAGTTCTTCTCTATTAGATTTTGAAAAGAACTCCAGTAGGAGGAATAATCAGATCTCAAATTAGAGAAAAATAACCATCCTTGCCCTGTTGAGAAACAGCTCTGCAGAACCCTACCCAAACCCTGGGAACTGCAGCCAGTTGTCATTCCCTCTGCCCGAGAATGAAGAGATGATACTGCGTGACCAATATGGTTTTTCCAAAATGAGAACCTGATGTTACTCATTAGACCAGAAAACAGCATCAAGTAAAACTGAGGCCTGAGCTCTACATGGCAGGTTTATTTTCTAACCTGTGTTTCTGTATACAATAAAAGAAGCAGAAAAAAGCCTAATGCATGCTTTTGAAATACTAAAAAATACACCACCTCACCACCAGACAGTACCACTCACCTCCATTTTGACTCCTCTAACTTTTCTCATGCAACTGCTTTAAACATGGTCCCTAACAATTTCTGCATGAAAACTCTCTGCCAAGTTACACCAGATACCTTCTAAAACAGACTGATTACTTCACTGCTTTTTCTACTTCAGTAATCATGGTCATTTAATTTCCACCTTTATCATTACTTTAGTTATCCTGTGTTCTTCTGTGCTGTCCCAAGTATATTCTCCTCTTTCTCTAACTCCTCAGTTTCTCAAAATTTCAACTACTCATTCTGCAAGAGCTTCCTTAGGGGTCTTATACAACTGTTACAGAGTTAAACAGTACAGACATAATATACTTAACTTTCTCCTTATAAATATGGGTAAGAACTTACTTGCCAGCCCAAAGGAATGACCTAATTAAAGCAGTGGCACTACACAAGGACTGCACCATCAACAACAAGGACAGCAACATTTTATGGAGCAGACAAAAGGCTCACTTTGTCTACTTAGATTTAAGTTTTACATGAGTTTGGAAACCTAAAAATATTTGAAGTGTAAGTCTCTCCTGAAGAGCCTGTGATCTCTTTTTGTCTCTCCTCCTTTTCAGCTATACACAATTGTTGCCAAGTTATTCTATCATGGATTGATACTCAGGCACCATATTCTGAACTCTAGGATGCAGTAATTTAATCTGCAGTAAAAACTACCTAGCACAAATGCTGTGGAGAAACATTAAAACATACTCACCCTAGTTTCTTAACATATTCCAGATATCCAATTAGTATTTCATGATAGACAGCAGTCCTCAAGCATTTAGGGCGGAAGAAATGAACACTGTCCAGGTAAGATATATACACTCGCCTGAAAAAGAAAAAAAAACCCAAACCAAAAAAAGGCATGAGGAGGAGGAGAGATTTCAAAGTAGTTCTACAAGTTTATTCATGTTATTTTATACAGCTGAAGTATCCATTATAATAGCAATCTCCAAAGCCTCTGATCCTGATTTAACTTCAGAAACTTGGCCTCCTTTTGACATCTTACCCTCATCTACCTAAAGCTATCCAGTGCCTTCATAAATGATCCTTAAGGCAACACTGTCTGCCAGCCAGCATCCCCAGTAAGAAGCAACTCTCACCCACTTCCTGCAGAAGCTACTTTGTAGAACCTAAGAGCACAAAGAGTCTCACACAAGCCCCATGGAAGCTTCACACAAAACTTGAGGAAGTTCACCCAACTGAGACAGTACCGAAGGCAAACAGACCTTCCCGCAATTCCTCACCTTTGATTGGGTGGAGGGCAGTCTGAGCCATACTCCTGCACATGCATCCCAAAGAAGCACAAGTCTACACCATCAATCTCCTCAAAGGCAAAAAGCGCTTTTGTTCGATAAGGGAAAGACTCTGCCATCTCTCCGCTGTCTACAAACCTGCAGGTTAGAGGGTAGAGAGGAATACCAAATATATTCATGTATGAGAGATTGCATATTATTAGTGAAGGCAACAAAGACCAGGGCTAGTCTAAGTGTAATTTTAGTGCAATTTTCAAGTTAAACACTTACAGACTACTCAAATGCAAGGCATTCACTTTTTACCATGAAAAAGATGATACTCATCACAACAAATTAATATGCTACTGGTACATCTGTTTGTCAAGAACTGGCTGGTGGTGAAGTTTTGAACACAAGAGTCTTATGTGATTAGATATTAGAAAAAATATCTCCACAAAAAGGGCTATTAAGCATTGGAACAGGCTGTCCAGGGAAGTGGTTGAGTCACCATCCCTGGAGATATTTAGAAGACATGTAAATGTGGCACTTAGGGACATGGTTTAGCAGTGGCCTCGGTAGTGCTTGGGTAACAGTGGGAATTGATCTTAGAGGTATTTTCCAACCTAAACTATTCTATTTAATCACGAGAATATCATGTAAGTACAAATAATTTCCACCTCACATAAAAGAGAACAAAATTAGAAACTGAAGGAACACACCTTGCTTTCATTCCTGGTTTTACTTCCACAGTTTTGTCAGACGCGTGTACCACTCTAACTGTGACCTCTCCTGCCTCAGGGTGATTCTGTCGTCTTAGGAAATCATTGACTCTGTTCTCCAGGAAGGTACCAAGTCTTGTAGCTGGTAACCCTACAGGAAAAAAATACAGCTCCAAACATATACAAAACCAAACTGTTCCTATGTGATTTTTCCACTCGGATGTTAAATGAAGAGTGACTCAACACATGCAGTATGTTAACATAAATTAAAGCTTTATCTTTAAATCCTAACACTTTTAGATTGGGTGAGCTGCTTTTCCCCTGCAGACACATTTATGGCTTATACATTATTTAAATGAACAAAGAATCTGTATTTCAAACCAATTCACGTCTATCTTAAAAGTCAAACACAATTAACGTTCCTCCTGAATGGAAGGTATTAATTACTTAAACTGGATTACAAAACACTGCTCTCAGACATACCTTCACAGGCAGAGATGGCATTTAGAAGTATATTCTGTCTACAAAGCCATACTAGCCAAGTTAGTCTCTCCAATTACTGAAAGAATGTAATTCATCAGCGGAAAGAAAACTAAATACAACTGTATCTGCAACTAACAGTGTAGAAGTTTCTAATCTTCATACAAAAGAAGCACCACATTAGCTGACAAAACCTAAAGCTAAAAGGGAGTGTAAGATTTCTGGTGTAACAGGGCCTGCCTCATCACTAGCCATTACTTCTGGCAGAGTTACACATCTGCCAATCAGCTTTTCAATTTTCCAATTTGACACCTTTTGGTAAAACATCAGTCTGCTTCACTAAGTATGCAATACTTTCAGGTTGCTAGACACAAACCTGATAGAAATGGTAAAAGAACCCTTGAATTCTTCCTGTATTCTTGTTGCATCTAGGGAGTTTTGATTTTGGAGATTTTGGAAAAAAGACTGAGATGTTGAAACCATTCACTGAATGGTTTGCTGAATCTTGATGCTATTGGCTGGCCAATACAATTCTGTGATACTTTTTATCATAGGACAAATGTAAATTATAAGAGGTACATCAACATAAGAAGTTTCTCAAAGACTTATTTTGCCTACAGAACAAATGGAGAATGACTGCACAAATTCCTCCTACACAGCCATCAAATTAGTTGCCTTGATCAAGAGTAAATGTCTGTAGAGAGTTTTGTGACCAGGTGACACAATCTTTACCTCTGCAAAGCTCTTAAGAGCAGCAGAAGTCACGGTGACTTGAACACGAGATTGTAAATTTAAGTTAGACTGCAGCCATGCAGCAACTGTTTCCCAGTGCTAACAATACTGCAATTGAGATAAAAGAATGTGTCTCTTGCAGTAGAAGTGCTCTAAAACAGTATATTAATCCTCTACATCAGAGTATCAACCTATGACAACACCTGTGAATGCAAACATTCTGAATATCACAGAACAGATGATCAAAACTGAGCAAAAGTATCCTTCAACTCCAAAAAATTGAAATAAATGCAAAATGATCACGGAAGCCACCTCTTCCCCATTCTTAACATATTACTTGAATGTGTTGGTGCAAGTGTCAGAATCTTACTTTTAGCAGAGAATTTGTTCTCTTTCCTGGTTCGTCCCGTTTTCTTTAGGCAGCCATCACAGACAAAGCTGAAATAAAAACAGAAGACAAGGAAGTCATCCCAAGTCAAACCATCAAGTCCTCTAGAATCTTACCATCAGAGGCTAAATCTTTCACCAGATCTCATCTGGTCTGGAAAATACCCTAACTGAAATTTGAAACAAAAGACTTCACAAAGACCAGTGCAAGCAGAAACAGCTCAACTGTTTCAGAGCTGCAGATGAGGATCTAAGCTCCAGGGGCTGCATCCCCTGCCAGTCACCCATGTCACCACCTGCAAGCCCAGGAAACAGTCTCCACTGGCAGGTCTAACAGCAGAGGCTCAAAGTATTCTTGGAGCAATCAGGTCCAAACTGCTGTCTCATGAGGATGAGATACCACAACACAAAACAAAAGCCTGTTTTTTTTTAATTCTAAATGCCCCAATGCACTATAGACTGAAATGATTTGACAATTCCTCCTCAGTTACAGGATGTACTCCCTCTTTTGCAGCAATGTGAACGGGACAACAGAATGTTAGAACTCACAGCTTTCTTGTCAAGAAATGGAACATTTAAGCTCTTGTAGAATTCTACCTACATATAAATTTATCACCTTTTATGAAAAGCTTTTAAATCAATCAAAGAAAACCCAGTATGTTGATAAAGGACCGTGGCGCATCTAAAGACAACTACACTGGTTTTCAAATCAAATCTGATCACTGAAGTAAGAAACGTTAATTCTCCTCTTAAATTCTTCAGTTGTTACAGAATTTTTTTGAAGATGACAAAGCACTATGATTTGTACAGAAAACAGATCACTCTGAAACTGTTACTAGAACTAAAAACATCTTTTCATGTCTTTAAACACAGAAGGCTGAAGCATAAGCCTGAAATGCCCTCTTCCACACAAAGAAACATTAGAAACATTAAAGATTAGAAACAACTGCACACATAACACAATAGAATATGATGTCTAAATTTGATGTTACCCTACAGATTGAGCAAAATTTTCAGGGAAGGTACTGTCTTCCACAAGACACTCTTTTAAATATAACCAATATAAGGAAGTTTATGCATTAGCTCTAGTAAATAGTAAATATGCTCTCTACTTAATAAGGAGAAATTCCTCACCCAGAAGGCCAGATAATCTCATTATGAAGAACACAGATCTGGTGCATTTTTCTTCCACACTCTATACATTCAACAAATCTGTAGAAGGCAAAAAAGCACAAAGGTAAGCAAAGGTTAGTAGAACAATTACATACTTGTATATTTAGTAATATTTTATTAGAGGACTTGTAGCATCTAGGCTTTTGAGCCTAAATAACATAGAGGGCACAATCTATGCTGAGAACAGCCTCCAGAACGAATTAAGAGCCTGTCAGCTCTAATCAGGCAGACTAGGCAGGGACATATTATTGCTACCACCATTTGCTTGTCTTAACTGCCATCCACTCATTTTTTAAAGTGAAGACCTTCTAAGGATAAAATTTGTAAACTGCAAACCCTGGGGTACACTGCAGAAAGGTGGGAAGGAAGAAAACAGAAGCAATATCCAAATCACTTTCAGAAGACTAGCAGAGATTTAAGGATTACTGAGCAATATGGTTACTTCCCAGACATTGGTGAATACAGTTCCACAAAATAATGAAGGCTGCTTCAGGTATCAGGACAACCTGACTCCTTTTGAACATGCCTAGGAGTCTGAGACTTTGACTGAACAGTTGTCATCTGCACAGAGCACGTAGTCTCATACTGTAAGTTAGGCTTACATTCTAGTGCTAGGCTCTGTCTTTAACAAAGGGCAAGTTATGAATCAAGTTACTATTCTCTCCTTCCCACAGCCCTTGTAAAACGGAAGAACTGCTTGACTCTTATGCCCTTATAAGGATGGTGTGGGAATAATAAATATTGTTTTTGCTCATTCATTTGAGAATGAAGATCATGTTTGCAGAGCAGCTGCATAGGTGTATAATGCAGGACCATGTAAAGTGGCTGCAAAAACCCACTCAGGAATATAAAGAAAAGCAGCTGAGTCACCATCATCTTAACATTACTGAGTGACTACAATTCTGCTTGCAGAACAGTACAGAAGAACTGGCTGGTTCAAAGCTCAACTTTTCCTTCTACCACAGGCCTGTAAAATACAACTAGGAAAGCCAACAGCACCAATAGCTACTGCCAGGTGACTCAAGTAAGTTCTGAGATTTCAGCATGCCACAAGGTTTCAAAGCAGAGCTACCTGCATTCATCCTTCTGTTGAATTCATATGCAAGACAACAAAATGGAGTAATTTCAGCACATGCATCCAGTGCTATGTACCATGGTAGTTTGGGTTCTCAGTACAGAATACCAGATATGCTGCTTACTGAGCAGCCCCTGCCAGCTAACAGAGCTACATGAAACTCGAAAACATTGAAAAATGAAGCTGATTGTGAACAAGTAACATATTTCTTACAAAATATTTATAATAAAGTGAGCATCATTCAAAGTGTGAGAGCAACACTTACAGTTCAGGATCCAGTGTATCATTTTTCCTTTTTGAAAACTGTTCTTTGTTTATCGTGCTATGGAGAAATAGGCAATAAAACTCAGTTTTAACACAAGACAACAAACATTCATGCCATACCACACCTATCCACAAACCAAGACAAAACATGCAAGCAGATTTTTTAAACAACCACTGGCACTATAAGGAAAGGAGTTGTATTTTACACAGTGACAGACAACCAAAGTATATCCCACTCAACTCTCGTCTGTTGAAAACATTATTTTTTATGGGAGAGAACAACATTGCACCCTTATTCAGTTTTACTACAGGATGAATGTTACAGCTTGCTGACATTCACATTTTGGATGGGTCTGGTCAGTATTTAAGAGTGAAAAGACTACTTGATATGCCTTTCATACTCTGCAGGCAGAGAATTCCAATTATCTTTGATTACTGGGAAAGGTAGATTATCCTATTTCAGATTACTCTAGTTCTTCTCCAACACTAACTTCAAAAAATGTATTTCAGCTTCCAAACCCTGCAACCTCAGCCCAGTCATTACTAAATAAACTATCTTTACTTTCCCTACAGCATTTTCCCAAAATTCTGTTTCAAGATTTTTTCTGGGGCGAGGTGTGAGGAGGGTACAGCAAAATCAAAGACTGTCCCAACAGTTTGCCATCAACATGGTAAAAGGCAACTAAATCTATGCACAGCCTTTTACTGTGTTCTCAACAACTGCACAGCATTTCTCATAGGCAGATGGTGCTCCAACAGTGAAATATTTGTATGGCAGAAGGAGGTTGCCTGCTTCTGATCAGGATGAAAAACAACCTGATGTTGAATATAAGTTTAATAGTATAGCCAGTGTATAAAGAAAATGGTACATTTGACATTTCAAGCTATGCCAGTCACCTACTTGCCTGCAGGCATAGTTATTTTTCTGCAGTAGAATACTTTCACTTTTTCCCAGGGAAAAAGCCATTTGCCTCTTTCCCCTCTAATGGTAGAGTTGCAATTTTAAGCACTGAGTGCTTATTTTTCACAAATTTATTCAGTCCAGATTTTAAAGAAAAGCACAAGTCCAGGCTTTTATGAAGAATACAACGTCCTCCTCCCAGTAGCCTAAAAACCTAAAGCTAAACCCCTTCCCTTTGAGAAGGCACGATGGGCCATGAGACAGCTCACGAACACACAGCCCAAGCAAACACAAATAACTCACGTTTGAGGTTGTGAGGGGTCATCTCCCAGAGAAACGCTCTCTCCTTGGATTTCATTGAAGCACTTCTCACAGAAATGATACCTGTCAGCAAGAAGGCCATATTTGGGTGAACTGCTCCGTCCACACAACACAGCCCAAGTCAAGCAACGGAGCCACCAATCACAGCAGGCCAAGGAAGGGACAGGAGCAGAGAGCAGGTCATCAACGGCGACAGGGATATTCAATGATGCAGATTTATGGGCCCCACATTGAGTTTGGTTGGTTTGGTTTTTTGGTTTGGATTTTTTTTTTTTTTTTTGCGCAATCAAGCCAAGTGCAGACAATGACAAGCATGAAGGAGAAATTAAAAAAATAACGCACACACAAACAAAGAAATGGGGGTTTGCAGGACAAAAACAAAAACATAGAAGCAGGACAAGACAACACAAAGCAGAAAGCCAAGGCAAAGCACAGATTAGCATTAAATCTCTCAAATGGGTTCACAAGCAGCAAACAATTAAAACAAATTAAACAAGAGTATTCTGTTTTAGCATACCCATACCCTCTTCATTTTAATAATCCATGCCACGTACAGCAAAGAATTAAAATGAGACAGGGGGAAAGAGCAGAAGGAAGGAGGAACTACTATTCTGACTTGTACATCAGCACAGCAGTTCTGTTGGCAGGAGGATCTGCAGGAGATCAATGGAAGAGGGATAGTCTTCCATCTTAAATGTATAAATGCTGAAAGGTCATATGATTCACTCCCGGATGAAAGGGAAAGCTAAACATCACAAACTTCAAGACAATAAAATCTGTTCTCAAAATTCTTAATGACTAATTAATAGAACTGTTAAACTCTATGTTAACTAACATTAACTACACACATAATGCTTTACATGGATATGGTTCTGCCATAGCCCAGTCTGCACGTATAACAGACCAGCCATCACTACCCCAAGCATTACAGAGAACAATTTCATTTGTGCTTGAATAGAGATTAATTCAAGATTCTACCCTAGACCTCAAAAATGTTCTAAAACTGTGGCCTCTCCATTACTAAGGCATGTTAATTGAGTGCACAAGACAGCTAAAAATAAAAAGAAATGAAGGAAAATTCAAACAAGTTCATTATAAAGCCACACAAACCCATGTTATAGCAGCTATTAGGCTAGGAAGAGAGGTCTCAACCCCCTCTTCCCATTTTCATCTGAGATAATGCAGAGAAACAGCACTTCTGGAATTACACATTTCAGTCTACAGATTTATATGTGTATATGTAATATAATCTGCAAGTCCCATGTATGCAGCTGTTATAGTGCAAACACTCCCTTCTAATGTTTGAAAACATGTAAAATAAGATTTCTGAGTGATTTGGTCCATCTAGCACTTGCCCATAGACAAACATAAGCAGAAGATACTGACATGGTATAAAAAGTTCTACACTACACTACATGTAAGTCTAAAACTACAATAATTATTATGGGATACAACAGCAGTGAAAAAGAAGGAAATAAGCTTAAAAACCTCCAGTCACTGCTATAAACTTTTATGAAGCCTTAAAAGCTTAAGACATAACTTGTGAAGCATTTTGCTTGCTTTCATCTGACCAGGTGCTTAAGAAACTACAAATCTTGCAAAATCTTCTGACTTTCAGGCAAAATATTTAGTGTTTTTATTGTTTTTGTTTGTTTGGGGTTTTCTTGGTTGCTTGTTTAAGGTGATGGAATGAATAGAGAGCAGTAACTAAACAAATTGATGGAGGAGGTGACAGTTTGGAGTCAACCAGTCCTCTGATCTAACCGGTTCATTCTCAGGACAGGCAAAGGCCTAGGGGAGTGTTAAAGCATGTACTTCCCTGCTTCTTCCTGCCTCACTTCCCAGCTAGCTGACATGCCTAGCAAGAAGACTTTCAGAAATCAGGTAAGTTTAAATCCTTTAATAAACCTGAAGTTAAAAAGATATTCAAAAGAGCAGTAGAAGGAACGGCACTTTACAGAGCTACTGACAGCTACTGCTGAGACAATTCCCCTTAGGAAACTTTTTGAGAAAAAGCAAGCACAAATCTGCTGAAGATCTGAATACACAGATCTCCCAATTAAGATGTGCAATACAAAAGTAAGTTTGCTCTTCAGTGTTAACATCATGAGAAAAACAGACTTGGCAAAAATAGCATGTATTACGAGCATTAATATACTTGCTGCATAGTTTACTCAGTGTTCAGCATGAAAAATACTGCTGCATAGTAGAAAGCAAAGGCAACAGACTTGTATATATGATTTGTAGGTAACTGAAGATTTAATTAACTGCAGGATAAAAATGTAGTAAAACATCACGTTTCTGTAAACAAAAGAAGAAGAGCAAAGGCTGCAGTGAACTTTGCAGAAAGAGATCATTATTAACACACAAGGCAAACTATTCAAGAGCACTTCCAGCAAAAATTTCTATCTTAAGACACAAAGGCATACACATATAAAGAGGATGTCTATGTAACTGCATGCACACCTTTAACAGATTGATCACAGCATGCACAAAAGCACACCAAGTGAGGTTTCCTTACCTGTTCTGGTAACTGTAGTAAGTGGCATCTCGAGGGATTGTGCATAGCTGTTTGCCATAGCAACACAAAGTCTGTGGCGAGAACTCCAACTGCAAAGAGGAATGTCTCGTCTTAGTACTCGTGTGTGTTTTCACTTGCTCTCCGTGGGAAGCAAGTGTGACCCAGACAGTGAACACTTCCACCTTGCTCTGTGCACAGATCCCTCCGTACAGCTACGTGTATGAAGTGTTAGTCACAAAAAAACATTCAGGGGGCTGTTATTCTCAAGTTAGCTCTTCTCCAAAGACAGAAGGAGTATCAAAACAAGACAATGGAAATACAGTCTCAATACACAGTGAAATACAGCACTTCAGCAGTAATAAAAACACACCTGCTTCATTTGCAATAGCAAAAGGGTTCACTCTAATAAAAATAAGAGTTCACTTACTGACTTTACTGATTACTCAGGACTGCTAAATCCTGGCAAACTTTCAAAATTTTTGACACACTGTAACTGCTAACACTTGCAACTGCCGAATCTGCCTCCTTCAATACAAGGAAGCAAGCAGTAGACTGAAAATGGTTATTTTCTTACCTTTCTTCCACAGCAATAGCCAAGGCTCTGCATAACTGGGTCAATTTCTTGCTCAAACACCTCTGCCAGTTTGGAACAGTACTTGTACACCCGGGATGTTTTGCGGTTATACAACCAGGCATTATTGAACATGAGCCAGATGTCATCTACATATTGCCATGGTTCCTGATACTGTCCTGTGTCCAGCTTTCTCTTGATAGTAGAAAGGTCCATGGGATTCTTCACTATGTCAAAATAATCCTGCAAGAAAACGCAGTATATCAAAACACTACAGAGCTACATTGTGACATGATATCATGTGCATTCTCAGCATATAAATTCTTCTCATCAAGAAAAACAGGTTCCTCCTCGACTTGATTGTCAAACTGCTTGTGACACACAATGCAATCTCTAAGTAATACCGTATCATTCCCCAGTGCTTTCTTTTCATTATTCCTTTATTTCTCAGGCGCTGTTGCTCATTCACTCCTGATGAAATAAAGCCACTAATTTTAATCAGCAAAGCAAGTATTACAAAAAGTAGGAAATGGTGACGTTTTTGCAGTCATTGTGATCTGAAGATACACATGAGAGCATTAACAGAAAGCAACTGGTTTTAATAGACCAGATAACCTAACAAAATAAATAACTTTATTCTGTGATAAAAGATATCATGTCTCCTCCATGTCTTTCCAATCTGCCACCAATTACGGGGCAATTTCTCCTACAAAAGTCTGCAGAATATGGCAGAAAGTTTGTTAAAAATGCTAGCAAATATATAAATGCCTGTAACACAGCAGATCTTGAATTTTTGCAGTGTCTGCCATTAAAAAAAAAACCACATCAAAACCTCTTTCAGGCAAAAAATGTTGCCACAAGCACCCAAGCAAGACTTCTACATGTACATGTTTGTTTATACGTAGTGAAGCTCTGTGGTCAATTCAGAGACTTTAAAATACAGATACTTGGATGATAATTATGTCCTCTCTAGACAATTCTAAAATGAGCAGAAAATTCAGCCTAAACAAAGACTGCAACTTGAAAAGTCTCTTCCTTTTCTCTAACAGATTAATAATCCTTGATGGATTTTTTATAAGTAGTCTTGATCAGCTTAATTTCCCCACATCTTCAGACAGGTTTTATATATGGTGAGAAGCATCTATAAAATTCAGCAATAAACACATTGCAACATGAGGCAACTATAAAAAGCCCCCACAGCACTGGAGATCTCTTGGTAATCACTTCAATGCATGGCATATCTGCTTATTTATCCAAAGGAACACAGAACCAAACAAACTTTCCCAAGTCAGATGTTGTATGCTCCACACCTAAACTAAAACTCTCCAAATGCAGCAATATAAGGATGTTAAAAAGACAGACTTAAGCTGTTCTCAAACAGGTATGTCAAAATACAGCAGTTTTGAATTAAAGCCAGAAAAGTATCTTGCTAAGACACTCACAGGAATTCCCAGTAGCTGGGGATCCACAGGCTGCCGAAATGGAAGAGACTCTGGATCCTGACGGTAAAGTGCCTCCAGTGTTGGCATAAGCGCCTGCCGCAACTCTTCTGGCTTGAAAACTTTGAAAAACAATCAATATTAGAAAGATAGCACAAACAGCTGGAAGAAAGAAATCTGCTGGAAAATGTGAGGTCTGGAGAAAAAGACCACAGACAATGGGCTTAGGGTACTTAGTATGGCTTGTTTATCCTCTGCAACACTGAGTTACAGGAGGATATTAAAATGATCACTTGGACACAAGGAGATCACAGGAAGACACTGCTAAAATGAGTAGAGATGGTTTACATTCCAGATACTGCTCCTGAGGCCCCATGAAAACATTTGTCTAGAAAATCTGTAACTGGGTATTTCAAATCTCTGTTGTATTGACAATTTTACTAAGGCTTACTGTCTGTTTCTAAAGCCTTAAAGAGCTTGCCCAAAGCCAATTATAAGCACATATATTATTAGATATTTTTGTCCAAAAGCCACAAAGAACAATCCATATAAGCCTACTAAGTACCAAAAAAGAAAGCTCAGTTCCCACTCCCATCCCTCAAAAGACTTCTCTAGGGAGATGCAGTGAATTTCAGTCGAAACAGTGTTCCTGCTCACTTTTTTTCTTGGACTGCCCAGCTGCTGGAGAAGACTGAGTAGCTGGAGTAGTAGGTCTTTCTTCCCCCTCTGGTACTTCAGTCTTTATTTCAGGTTTCTTTTCTTCTTGCTCCATTGGGTCTGGTTTACATTCCTCCACAGCTGGCTCTACTTTAACCTGGAAAATAGTTTGGAGCCTGTCACTTAAGTCTGGTGGGAGGCCACCCATCCACGTTTGTGTCCTCTAAACCTGTCATCCCGATCACCATTTTCCCCTAAGATTAAAGGTATCTCCTTTGTAGCCAAAACCTGCCTTAAGTTTGAGCAAATGTGTTAGGATGTGTCTTCAAACATGCAGTAGTAGCAATGATGAGCTGCTAACAAGTTCCGAGCTGCAGGGAGACACACGGGTAACACCCTTCAGCTCTTCAGGCAGTTCCAACAGCACCACTGGCAGCCACACTCCCGGCTGTCCTTGGTGGTAAGTTGTTAAAGCCCAGTAAAGTAGCCCACCATGTACACATAGAATTATTTATGTTGGGAAAGACCTTTAGGCTGAGTCCAATATTAACCTGGCCAGCACTGTCCAGACCACCACTATGCCACAGCCCTCAGTGCCACATCTACACATCCTCTAAATACCCCAGGCATGGTGACTCAACCACTACCCCGGGCCCCCTGTTCCAATGCTTGATAACCCTTCCAGGGAACAAATTTTTCTTAATATCCAACCTAAACCTCACTTGGCACAACTTGAAGCCATTTCCTCTCATCCTAGTATCTGCTATTTTAACAGCTGTAGGACTGACCTGAGAGCATTGTCACATTGGCATTTAGCAAAGCAAAGCCTCACAGCTGCACCCACACTACCATGGTCCTTCCTGTGACCACTGGCTTTACCACGATTTCACCAGGAACATAAACCCCTCTTTAGGAATAAGACAAAGACAAAACTGCAGCAGCAGGTAGCACCTATAGCTCTCACTGAACTCTGGAAGGAATGACTTGGTAGAGACAAATATCCAGCAGCACTAGATGAAGATATTCTATCCAACATCTGGTCAACAATCTCACCTCAGGTTTCTCCTCCATTTGCAGCTCCGTTTGCTCTGGTTCCCCTTCATCTGTTTTAATGTCCATTTTCACTTCCTGCAAGGGTGGCTGCTGCTGCTCTGGAACAGTCTGCTGAGAGTTCACCTCTGTGCTGCTGGTGGATGGGGGGTTGGACACCTGCCCATCGATGCTTACAGCTGGCTGTGAAAGCTGAAGGAACACAATATCCATCACAAATAGGCTTCCAATGAACTTTTTTTTATTTCTTTAATCTACATTTTACCCCATATCACATTTCCAGTGAGTTTAAATGCACTCTAGTCCTTATATTTGCTTTCCCTGAAGAACATACTCTCACACAACTTTAACTATAGAAAAACATGCAGCAGAAACATGCACTGGAAGGCCTAGTACACAAAGTGACATAGTGTTTTCCTATTGTATACAAGCACTATGCATGTGCAGACATAACCAAAAGCCTCAGTCGTGTTTCACAGTGAAATTCAAAACCTGCACTAGAATTCTGAAAAACATTCCCTCTCTGGAAACACCAGATGATCTACAGACTTGTCTTGATGGAAAAAAGGCTACCCCCCAAATAGAAAAATACATCCTATTCTGGTATTAAACATGCCAGGAGCACAAACATTAAAACAAACCAACAAAAAACTGCCAACAACAAAAATCCAACCAACTGAAAATTAAACATTCCACATAAACATCTGCAGGGAGGGAAGGCACAATTAAAGTATTTCCTTACAGGTGTTGTGGGGTGCTGAGGCTGCAGTGGTGCTGTTGGTGTGGGAACAGATGCAGTGGTGCTCTGCTGTGACAAGGGCTGCTGCTGCTGCTCTGCAGAAGGAGTAACTGGAACTGGAGGCTGGACTTGGGCAGGCAGCTGTGCCTGTGGAGGCGTTGGAGTCTGCCTTTGAGGGGGGTGCATAGTTTGGGACTGTGGTCCAGGTGGCATTGCCTGAGGAGCAGGTGTTGGGCCAGTAGTGGCAGCTGCTGCTGCCTGCTGTTGCTGTGATCCCAAGCCTGGGGGTGTGTGGTGAGGTGTTGGGGTTCGGCTGGGTACTGGAGAAGGGGAATTTCGGTGCATGGGAGGCTGTGGAAGAGGTGGGCAGTGAATATGGCTCCCTTGAGAACCTGGAGCCATTGCAGGAGAATTCACAGGACAGGAAGCGCTGGTCATTTGTGCCTATGGGAAAACAGGTACACATCTGCTATGACAAATGCACATTTGCTATTTGCTATAGAAAAGCAAAAGAAATTACTGTCAAATAGCTGCTTTATCACAGCATACTTTAAAAAATGTGGAAAAGTATCTGCTCTATTTTTAAAATCTCTTTCAAAAGCAGAAATGGTTTATTTATTTTGTTTTACATGAATATAAGGCTGTTTTATAATTTAGTCATCTCTTTCAGAGAAGTTTCAATAGAGTAACTTATAATTGTTGATATATTTAAAGAATGGCACAGCTACACTCCCAGTTTGCAAAGCATTTCTTTTTAAAACTGCAGATTTGTACATCCTGAATATGGGACAATGCACCACAGTGAAAAACTGCATTCAAACACACTCAGTGAGCCCCCATGCCTCCACCCCCATGACTAGAAACTGAATTTATCATCACAAATAAGTACAGCTGTAATTCTACCATTATGAGCTTACAAAAAAAAAAAAATGGTATTGGTCAAGGAAAAAAAACTGTAACTCCACAGTAATCTTGCCTGCAAACTAGGAAGAAGCATCAGTGAGAAGCAAACTGACGTTCCCTACTTCTTCCTGGCCTGAAAGGTTCTTGCTGAAAAGGGAGAGGGAAAGGAAAGAAAGGAAACTGCTAGACTCTAAGTTCAGATCTTTAGTAGTGATAACCCTCCTAATCCCCCAAAGCCAGCAACACATATTGGTCCTGAACAGACATGCCTTTTTATGACTTATTCTGCCACCTCTTAATTTCTCAGGCTCTGCTGCTTCACAGTTCAGCAAGACATTCTTAGCTACTGCATGCTCAGGTGCAATTTCTTCTTCGCTCCATTAAAACAAACCTAAAACAATTCCTCCGTAGCACTTAAGCCTGTGAACAAGTCAACAGTGTTTCACCCTTGCCATTCCCAGCGCTACCTCAGGAAAATGCACAGTCTCAATAAATTAATTCAGTTGACTATAATTCCAAGCGCCTCTCAAGAAAACAAGAGAGACTCCATTACTGAACAAATGTAACCAGTGTATGACAAAGCCCATTGACAGCACTTCCAGAAATCAGAACCTACTTGAGAAACTGGTGTCTGATTGCCAGGCTGAGTCATGGGCATGCTTGCTGTGTTCATTCCCGGGGAAGAAGAAGGGAACTGGGTCTGTTGTAGAAACTGGTTCTGCCCAGAAGGTTGGCCAACTCCTGGCTGCTGCATGCGGGAAGGAAATCCCATCTGCTGGAAAAGAAAGGAACTCATCTCACACAATGTGCATACACCTCCATAACATTTCACCAAAAACCCCTAAAACACATTTATCTTGTTCCAGAAATTGATGCTTCCCACTCATCTTTAGGATACAATATGGAAAGCCTGCTTATAGCTTCTCCCAAAAGACAGAAATTATGATGATTTCTCTTATAAGATAAGTAAAAGATATTGATTTCAAATTGGGACCGTGACTTAGGATTCATTTTTGTTCTTGTTTTAAGGATTCAATAAAAAGCCACTTCAGCTTAATTTTTAGGCAATTTTTACCACAAAGATCTAAAGGTTTTTCATAGATCCTATAGATCTTTGAGAGGAGATGTAAAAGGCAGAAACCAAAGGGCCAATGGAATGAAGAAGGGATGCTTGATTTATTTTTAAATTTCTTCTGTTTCTTTAAGGAAGCCACAGCCTAGAGAAGCAAACCTGCAAGCTCAACACTCTGGGGGGAAGGCACACTGACCTGGTTCATGGCCCCAGTCTGACTTAGCTGTCCAGGGTGCTGAAGAGGAGGGGTTTGCCGGGGTCCCATTGGTGACAGCTGCATGTTCATCTGGCCAAACTGATTCATTCCTGTGAGTTTGTGCCAAAAAAACACTTATAAACAAAGGCCTGAATTTTCCTTTGGGCATCATTCAACATGTGGAGAAGAAATGCTGTTCATTTCTTCCAAAGTTTGCTTTCTAGCAACCAGTTTTCAAGCATATATTGCCTTCTATCAACTAATTACATGGAATAATATTAAATATAGTATCCAACCTACCATACTCTTTCAGAATACAGACCAATTCTTTCCCCTTGAAAGACTTGTTCCATAGATTCACAGAATCATAGAATCAATTGGGTTGGAAAAGACCCCCAAGATCATCAAGTCCAACCCTTGGTCCAACTCCAGTCCCTTTACCAGATCATGGCA
>JAWWEV010000043.1:49052133-49077159 GCA_035583235.1 Hafferia zeledoni
AGGGATGGTGAATCCACCACCTCTCTGGGCAGGCCATTCCAATGCCTGATTACTCTCTCTGCAAAGAATTTTTTTCTCATCTCCAACTTCCATTTCCTCTGGCAGCGCTTGAGTCCATGCCCCCTTGTCCTATTGCTGAGTGCTGACTTCCAAAACTTGTAAATGAGAGAATACTGGAATATGCAACAAATAATGAAAATGTCACACCTACTGCTGCAGATCAACTTCTTACAGAAAGTTGCATTATCTTAACAAGATATTAGAAATTCAATCATTGAATCTCAGACTGTATCTTCCTCACATTTTTTGCATGTTGGCTGTAACACATCTGGAATGTGTAATAACAAATGCTCTGCCCTTACAAACAATAATTCCCACCACATTCCCTCTGCCACCACCGTGTCCTCACCTGAGCTGGCTGGGCTCACCATATTTGACTGACCCCACCATCCCCATGCACGCATGATCAGAAGTTCCAAAAGTACCAAGCTCTTTATTTAACAAAGCAAGCAGCTAATGTGCAGCTCAAATTCACAAGATTACAAAATGCTACTAGAGATGGTGTTTTACACCTATATGTATTATACAATATAGATAGGTATTTTTTTAATCAAATGGAAACACTGCATATGGCACTTGAGCAAGAGCTGTCCAATTCCCAAATTCCTTCAAAAATGACAGCCAATTTTTTTCAAACATTTACCTGGCTGTGCCTGCATGCGATTCATCATCTGGTTTGGCACATTGGCACGTATCAGGGTTGGGTCAGGAAGAGGACCATCTGGAAAAAAGGTATTGAAGTAAGATAACGCTATTCAGAAGATCACCAGGATTCATCCACCAAACATTTCAGTGAGAATTACACACCAAAACCTATGTGTAAAAAACTATATAAACACAAACAATAGATGTATGCAGTCCGGTTACTAAACACTCTTGAAGAGCTCTCCAAGTGTAAAGGAAACCCAAAAACTTCCTTCAAAATTTAAGTATGTCCCACTGACAGAAATATTCTCTGACTTAGCCTCCAGAAACTGAGGACAAATTTGAAGGATGTTATCAACAAACAGTAGCTCACAGACCTTCCAGACTGCAAGAGCTTCTACAGACCACTGTACAAGCACTAACTAAACCTTCAAAGGCATAAAAATGTAAGCACTCCTATAATCACACTCTGTTTGCAACAGTGATAACAGTGATCATTCTGAACACCACACAACTAAATATTTATGAAAATATATTTCTCTTACGGCAACTACAGTTATCTTCAAATCAATTAATTGTAGAGGTGAATCTAATGAGAGTGAAGTTCTGCAACATTAAGGACATAAATTAATCTCCACCTCCTCCATCCTCCAACTAAGTGTAAAGGTTGAGAGTATTTCAATCTGTTTGAAAGACTAAACACTTCTAGATAATTTATGGTCATTAATAAACACATAAGCAAAGCAAATACCTTACAAACACTGAACAAAGAGAAGAAAGTTCTGTTTAACTTCGAGCAGGTCAGGTACCCATGAATGGCTAAATGGTCACTCGCCTACTGAATCAACAGTACAGGATTTCCCTGCACCAGGTAGTCAGTAACACAACTGCTCTTACTTGCAGACATTCCTGGCTGTGGCTGTCCCATATTGGGCCCTTGATTCATGGATGCCTGTGGCATGCCTGGAGCATTTGGGATCATGTTTTGCTTCTGCAACCTGGTTCTTCGTTTCTCCTCCAACTCCTTCTGAATCTTATAGATCTTCTCTGCTAGCAAGTGATAGTACTCTGCCTGTTGGGGAGAAATGCAAGTCAGGAAAGGAGATGACACATACATTGAGAAAAGGCAACAAACAAGTCCCAGTGACTCAAACTTGCAAAGCAGCCTTACACACACACACATTTCAGCTTGGGGGAGGCCTTTTCCTTTGCAGGGGCTGCCAGACAGAAAGGGGGGCAAATGGTGCACTGCTTAGGGCACTGCTCTCAACTATTAGGCCAACACCAGACATTTCTCTTCTTGTGTCCAGTATTCCTCTGGGACAATCACAACAAAGAGCTGCCTTCAGGGGACCATGACAAGTCTCAATCACAGTACACCCCGACTCCTGTCACACCCAGGTAGCAGCCTGCAGCCTGCTGGTTCCTAGACCCCATCCAGCAATCCCCAAACACACGCTTCCTCAGCTTGGGAGTCTCATTTGTGCCTTCACTCCTCTTCCTCCCCAGTCACTACGGGATCAAGGCAGAGACCCACAAGACTAGACAACAGGGGTGGCACCTCACCCTGCTGTTTGCCGATTCATACATATCTCCTTCCACTTTCCGAGCATATGCCACCAGATTCTCCATACGCCGATCCTTCAGTGCTGCAGGGTCAGGAGTAGGAAATATGGCTTGGACTCTGAGGGGAGGAGGAAAAAAAATTAAAACAATGCATGTAAATGATCAGGATGTCCCCACATCAGCACTAATCCCAGTGACCTGAATACAAGGCAACAGGAAAATCTTCTGACAGACTGCAGCACTGCTACTGCTTCCAGGGGACACTGCTCCCATGGAGATGGCTTGAGTACAGAGCAGGAAACTTCCACTACAACAACCCCAAAACAGCAGATGTAGTTCCATCTTTTGGGCTTCTCTTTCCATTCTCATGCATCTGGACAAAATTCACTGCTTGGCCCTCCAGTTTTGCAAGTCAGGCCTTCTGCCCCCCAAATACACCTCAGGGGCAGCAACTCACCTAACAGGAGACTGTTTTGGTATTAGCTACTCACAATTTATGAACAAGATGGTTTCGGAGATCCTGAGTAATGTCTTCATGCCACTGCTTTCGAATTCCAGTATTGGATGGTTGAGCTGTTGGCATGGCTCCCAAACTGGCAACATTGGCGCTTTCACTCATCATGGGGCTTCAAAAACAGAGCAAGAATTGAGGGCAAAAGTCTAGCCCAAGCTTAGTCATCTTACAGTCACAGCCTCTTTTAGAATAATGTTCGGACAAAGTGCTAGTTCAGCCATTCTCTAATCAATGGACAAACTCTGTAGAAATAGCTGCACAGACACCAAAACAACGCCACAAAAGAGTACATGCTGTTCTACCCAAGGATTTGGAAAACTGCAACAAAAGCTACAGAATCCAAATGGAGAGATAGCCATCAATGGCATTTACTCCACTGTTTGTGCAAGAAGTGCCATGAGATCAAAATAAAATCATTGGGGTACAAAGAATTCAACTTACTTTTGAGAATTCATGGTTGAATGTAACATTGAGTCAGGCAGCAGATTGGGGGGTTGAACCCCTACGCCTCCATTCACTCCCATTGGGTTTGCACCTGGAAAACAAAAGAATACAGAATAAATGAAGCACTCATATACCGTGAAAAATCAGAAACTGCTCAGCAATAACAAGGGTCTAGACTTTCAAGTATTTGGACTTCTGTGAAGGAGTTTATTTACCTGTTGCTCTCTTCACCCTCTTTTACAAACTTATAAAAAGTCTGAGGCACAACACTGGTGACCTCCAAGTGAAGCATCACTCACCTTACTCCTCTGCACATCTTCCTGAAATTCTCAACAGACAAGTGATTCCAATTTACTGCAACCATTATGTCCCAGAGTCCTTTCTGTGACTCTGACTAAATATTTAGCACTACCAACCACTTTTGCTTTTTTGTGTAAAAGCAGGTGGCTTTTCTGTCAGGGGCTTAAGGTATATATTCACAAGGCTTCAAGAACTTACAGTATCAGTTACCATCTACATCTGACAAGGTCTTGCTCTAGCCCACTCCATACTTAATGATCTTACAGCTAACTCCAATGTTTGTAAGAAGGAAAATCTGACAATCCTTTGCAGGGAAAAACCTCTAGTAATTTGTTATGTAACAAAATCTAATTTTCTGAATCACAGCAGATCTTAATTACCACAAAAAATTGCCTGTTTACTTCACACACTACACTTAAGTCTCAAATAGTATGGAAAAATGCAGCATATTTCTATTTGGAGCTTCCAAAGATCACTTTGTGAAGCTGCAAGTAGCACGAAGCCAGGCTTGACATGTATTTAAGACATCTAAATCTTACAGAATCCGTGTTTCAAGCCAAATTACACACTGCATATGAGAGAAACCCACTGAAATTAAGTATATCAACCTTAATATCACAACCAAGTACTTAACAGATTTTTCATAAGGCTGCCTTCAAGTCTCCCTTCTCTTAGTCCCTTTCTTCTCCTTCCCAAACTTACTTTGCACTCAAGCATAGCTCTCAGGTAGCAAGACAACTGTCAACCTTTACCTTAACTCCTCATTTTCAACTGCCAAAACCCACTATTTGTTTGAGCCACTTAGAACTGTAACTTTCCACATTACAGTCCTCACCAAATCCTGCTGTTTCTCCTGAACTAGCCCTGTTGTCCTGTAGGCCATGACCTGGTAATTCCTATATCACCTGCTGTAATTTATTCGTAGCCAGCCACTCCTAATGAGGAAACAAGTCAAAAGTCTACACTCTCCATGCTTGTCCTTTCTACATTAAGCTGCAGTTCTTCACTCTTCAAGAGCTTTTCTAATCCCGTTTCACTGGACTTTCTTAACAATTCTACAATGAATACACACTAAGATTGCATAGGCCAAACAGTGTCTATAAATAATTACATGAATAAAACAAATTTGAACCATTTTGCTTCAGAAAAATTAATGACCTTTCTTGCAACCTTTGAAGATCCTCACTGTAACATTTTAGAGTGTCTAGAAATTTACCTATTTGTAGAACACTCTTAATGCACAGTAGAAAACCACGTTATTTTAACCTTATTGTTTTAAGACTAAGTTCTCAGGACCCTTCCCTTCCCCTACTTTTTTAAAAAAGGCTTTACACATTGGAAGGCAAAGCTTTAGCAATACGCGAGTCACATGCAACTTGTGAGGGACAGTCATCTCATTAACAAGGCCACTCTACCCAACAGCCTTTTCTTGAGTAACTCAGGAGTAGCATTCCATTTGGAGCAGAAACACACATCAAATTGCAGCCTGGAACCAACTGCTTCTTTTCCTCTCAGTCTCTCATTCCATACATGAGCTTGTCATGGAACATACAGGCAGGATCACTGCAATCCCATACACGTTTGTCATAAATCACTATGAGCTCAACTTTCCTCTTTTCTGTTAAAAAAGCCACATCTACTTACACAACTCAAGTGAACAGTGAGGGGTGAGGAAAAATCCTGTGATGTAATCTCAAACTGTCCAACTTAGATTTGATGGTTAAAGGTGATGGTGTCATTTGACACCAGTGACAGCCAGGTTCCAATTAACTGTACTTGAAATTAAAATTCTTATCTAGTCTTTTTATGATGTTGCAATAAGCCACTCAGACAATTTACAGTTATGTGAAACCACGTGACAGGATTCAGGGAGATTGCCATTTATTTACTGTTTTTTGTTTTTAAAACAAACATTACACATCTGAGATACAAATGTAAAATGCTGCACTCTGAGTGGCAAGGAAGCACACTTGAAAACTGGCATTCTAATGCATGCATATCCAATTAATAACTCCCCAATAGCTTGAAACTTGCATTACAGGATAATTATAAAGCTGCACCAAAAAAAGAAGAAAAAGTGACTTGGAAAATTGGTTCTGAAAAACCCATCATTTTTGAAAGAAACTGTTTTACCCAGAGAACTTGTTTTCCAGGTGAAAGCACCTAGGTCTTCTAAATGTTCCTGTTCCACTGAGTAGGTTGCAATCTCAAGTGTAAAATAGTGCAAAAGCCATACCTTTTGCAAATTAACCAGCTAGTAGGTTAGGAAAATTTGCATTAGATGCAGCATGGGAAAGTTGCCTGTAGTTTGCATTTTAACACTAACAGATAAACTTACTCATAGGATTCATAGGGCGCAGCCCCTGGGGTGACTGTCCCTGTTGCTGATTCTTCACTTGCGCCTGGGGCTGCGTCTGCATCTGGTTGCCCTGATAGGTCAGTCCAAGGGCCGCGTAGGCCCTCTCGATGGAGCTGGGGTCTATCTGACTGGTAGTGTTTATGCTGGGCGTTGTCTGCTGCCCCACGCCCACGGAGCCGGTATTTGCAAGTCCTACTGCAGCTCCGCCCAGCAGCGCTGCAAGAGACACACCGAGTTAATGACAGCAGAAGGCAGGTAAAGAGGGCCACGAACACAGCCAAAGATATAGAGGGCACTGGCTGCTGAGAGCTAAAACATCTGCTTCTAGAAGCATGTAGCGAATGGCCCACTCTGGAAAACCTGCCATGGAGACAAGTTTTGACCCAACAACATGCTGTTTTTCCTTTGAGCTGCTCTGAGGAAATCCCACTCTTAAGCATTTAGGACACATCTGTTTGCTTCAAACTGAAAACAGAGGCACACCATGTCACAGAGACTGACTGAAGGGTACATACAGCTCTCCAGCAGCCATTGCAATCTTTTTGATGTTTGTTTTTTGAGGGTTTTTTGTTTTGTTTTGTTTTTTTTTAATTTTCTTAAACCAAGAAATATCTCAGCTCACATTAGTCATGAGAAGAGCCCACAGTAATATTAAATAAAGAAGAAATAAAAACCAAAATAAAAACCATACAGGTAACACAATGACACAAATTTTGCCACACATTTTGGCAGGGAGACCAAGGGGACACAAAGAGAAGCAGCAAGTGACATCTGATGCAAACAAAGAATGAAGACAGAACCAAGTATCAGGACTGAAATGACAAAATGTGCGTGTGTGTGCACATCTGTCTGCAGAAACCATCCAGCTGGAAGAAGCAGTAGTGAAAAGCCAATCATTTGGTTGAGAGAGAGCGCTATGACTTTTTCACCCTCACCACTCTCCTGCTAGAAAAACCCAGTAAGTTACAAACCTTTTGTAAACACTAGCTATCAGAGCCAGAAAAATACACTGGAACTAAAACAAGAAGAAAATCATGTTCTGTGTTTCCAGGTTTGAGAGCATCACCACCACCACGTGGGTGCAAGAAAGTTTAATTCCCAACATGCATTTTATGGTTTATTCAATCCACAGAATTCCCCAGGTAGACTTACATTGCTGATTTCTTTTGTCCCCAGCATTTTTGAGAGGCAAACATACAGGACAGTCATGCCTTGTACAATTCTTCCAGTGCGAGATGATTTGTCGGGAAGACGCGCAATGTGCCACTGAGAAAGAGAGGGAATGACAGACTTTTACAAACAACTGCCGGTATCTCCCCATGGTCAACACAAACCGGTTAGGGAACAACATTTTCTCTGAGGGTACACATCTGTGTCAACACAGGTCAGTAAAGTAATTACTTGAAATAGTTCAGCACTAACTAGCACTGAAAACGTAGCTAGATTTTTTCAAGTATTATTGTCTCAACTAAAGCTTACCTGAAAGCCCAATGTGATACACCCAAGCCTAAGTCTCCCTGGCTTGAAGGATAATCATATAGCTCAGGCATCAGGCAGACTGTTCTAAGCAACTGAGATGTCAACAATTGACACAATGCAGATGAACCTAGGCTACCAAAAAGGTAGCCTACATTTCAGTTAGCTACTAGGGCAGAGGGAGGTTGCCAGTACCAGCAGCAGCCAAATTCATGGCAAGGTACTGCTCAAGATTCATCTCTTCAGCTTAAGGCAGATAGGTAGACTCCTACTTGCAGACCCTGCTTTGTGTCTGCCTTTAAAAGAAGGCTGCAACCAAAAGATCTTACAGCGAGTTACAAAGTTAGGCAAAATATTTTTACTCATCTCTTTGTGCTATCCTGTCCCCTCTAAATTGCCCAAACTTTCAGAGTAGCCTATGGTTCCCACAGGTACATTAACAAAATTGTACTTCCCAAACCACCCACTAGTTCATCTCTTTCTAGGAGCCCTTCTCCTCCTTCACATGTTGACTGCATCTGCATAACCACTCCTCCACCTACCCTGGCAGGACTTGCCAGCCTGACAGTGTGTCATGTGATTCAGGACATTCTTCATGGTTCGGCAGTGAGGGAGGTTGCACTGTCGCACCTCCCCGTTGGCCTGTTCTCGACGCTGACACTTGTGAGCGTGTAAAAGGAGAACGAGTTGTTGCTGAATGAGTTTGCGTTTTTCTGGATCTGCTGTTGGTGCTCCAGACCCCATTCCTTGAGAAGCTGCTGGCCCCATCCCAGCTTGCTGAACTTGGGGAGCTTGCTGCTGGCCCTGGAGAAGGTGGAAAAGGAATTCCCAGAAATAAATCTATTTTGGAAAATAATTAATTTAGTAAACAAACAGCAACACAAGAAAAAATCCAAGAAGAGTAACGGCTGCTACATTCTATGATTAAGCAAATAGTCCATCTATCTGTAGTTCTTGCAGGACTTATTAAATATACCCCTTAGCAACAGTGCTGGCAACTCTCTTGTCAGCCACAAATTCCTTCTCCTATCACTCTATTACTCTTAGCTCTTGCCTTATCAATGGCCAGCAGAACTTTGCACATGCTCACAGGTTAATTTGAAGTGCTAGATCAACCAGAAAATATTAATAGCACTCAGATGTCAAGTTTCCTCCACATTTGAGGCTAAAGAGTTGCACCCACAATTATTGCATTAATAGAGGAAAGCACATTTTAGACTGAATGGAGCCTTCCTCTATTGCAGTATAAGGTGTCTTGGTTTGGCTATTTCTAGAAAATGAGAATGAAAGGGAAATCCTGGGAACCTTTTAACCTTTTTCCATGAGCAAACTTGTACATAAGCATTCAAAACAAGCATCTCCTAGTCTATGCCAGAGATGAAGCACAACCTCAGGTTAACACAAAACTAATGTCAGGTATGGCAACATCTGGCATACCTTCTCTGCTTTTGTTTGTTTCTGCAGAACCCTTTGCACTTCTTCCAGGTGACATTTGAGGAGTACTCAGCAAAAAAGAAAGGCCCAGGAACAATGTTGCTTCTATTACTTCAGTTCAGTTTCTAACAGACTCTTTCCAGAGGATTTAGAGGATGTTTCTGGATATGCCCAGATCTTTAGACTTGATCTACCTGTATTCCTAAACGTCATTTTACAAGGAGACTTCACCAATCAGTCGAGCCCTCAGGGTTTGTGTATGTTCCAATATGACCATAACTGCCTTGTTCGTAGTCTGTTCTAAATGACAACCTTTCATTCCTGGTTCAGCTGGGTCCCAGTTCGACTTTGAGCTACAAGCTCTGCACTGAACACAAACCTGACAGCTGGGGTTCTGAACAGGCTTGGGCTGCTTTTTTTACTGGTTCATACAACCAACTGGTTTGCTAGACCTCCAGTGTTTCATGCCCAACTTTAAAAAGTATTAAATAAACCCCACAGGATTGAGCTCTTTTTAGTTTAAAGGTACTAAAGTTAACAGGAAATGATTATTCAGCAACAGTTTCTAAGATCAAGAGACTGACCCTCCCAGGGACGTGTGGGAGTGGAATTTAAAGCAAGGAGAAACACAAGCCATATTCAGAAATATGTTTCCTAAATTAAAAAAATATATGTATCAAAAAACCCCCAAACAACAACAAAAAACCAAACAACAACAACAAAAAACAAACAACAAAAAACCACCCCAACAGAAAACAAAACCCAAACCCCACAACACAGGATATGTTGCATGTCATAGCCCTAACCAATTTAAGCTTTGAAAATAATGAGGCATCAGCCAGGAAGTCCAATGTTAAGGCATGTGGGGCGGCACTGGCACTTTCAAGCTTGGGCCACCCACTTCTCACCATTTTTACTTCCCCCTTCATTATTGTCCTGCTGCAATAAGAGTGTGGAGGAAAAAGGGGAAGGCATCAGGGCTCCTACAGTTGCCAGGGAACCTCCAGCATCAGGACTGTAATTCCCAAGCAAAACCCACACCAGTGGGGCTTCCAAGCCTTATTGCAGGTAATACTGTTTGAGAAGAGACAGTTCTCTCTCCCAAAAGCATCAGTGACTACAAGTAGGAAACAATTCTGCAGACAGAGCTACTCTGAGGAGAAGAGGTCCAACACAGCAACCACAGAAGAAGGGATGGGAGAGGAGAGGTGTCCAAGCAAGTGGCAAAGCTCACTTCAGCAAAGGAGTGTCGTCCCTGTTCACAGGGTTTGAAGGGCAAAGAGTGGAGATTGCAGAGATGCAGCTTATCAACACAGAAAGCACAACTCAGCCCTCTCCTTCATATCAGTTTTCTCAGGAGCTGAAGCAAGTGCACATACTCAACACTAGGTATAACAACTGCAAAAACCTTACAGCATGGCAAGACCAGAGCATATTGCTCCCCTTAATCTACTGCAATATTTTATGGAGACACCTTTCATTCTACTTACCATGTTAGGCATTCCTGCCCCAGGAACTTGCTTCTTGTCCATTGGAAACTGTGGTAAGCTATTTTGCAGTCCAGCTTTATTCTGCATCTGAGGTCCAAGCCCACTGGCTCCAATCTGTTGTCCGGTATTTTGACTATATGGCTGGCCATAAGGGCTGGGATTGCTCATCATTCCCATCTAGGAATTAAAATGGTAAGATAGCTTAAGTACACAATGTAAAAGGCAAATTAATTACTTCAGAGAAGCAAGAGGGATCATAGCCATGAACCAGCTGCAATGCAGTACAGATCCACATGCTTCCCCTGCTCCTTCATGTTCACGTATTTACCCATCACACAACACAAACTCTTCAACCTGACAGTTCCTATAAATACAACAAAACCAACTTACCAGCCTCTGAGATCAGACTGGACAGAACTGGCCCGATTATTTCTTTATAAAATATTTGGTCAACCAGATTTGTCATTTCAGCTTTCTGAATCACAAATTTGTACCACGGACTACATAACCCAAGCCTGGAAGAAGTTTTCTGCTCTCTGCACTTGTGCAGACTCCGAATGGAAGCAAATTCCATTCTTGCCATATCAGCAGAGTTTATCCCCAAAACATCCTACCCAACTGCTAGCACTCCCACAACTCCTCTCCAGACAGCCATAACAATGCAAGTCTGCCTTATCAGTACACAAACGTTTTCAAATTAAGAATGCACCACAGTCACAAGTTAACACCTCATGCAGTCGCAGTAACTAGTCTGCAGTGAGTAGTACTAGAGGTCAAAGGAGATGGTAGGCAGGAACTCTGCAAACAAAACAAATCCACCAAATTATCCATTCACAGGGGAAGTAGCTTCATTTTTCATACAAGCCATATGCATATTCAACAGCTTAAGCATACCAGAGTATACCATTTGTTGCCTTGGAATGCACCAGAACCTAAAGAACAAGGAGCAAACTTGCCAATAAAGTTGTTCGTCCTCTGACATTTTTTTTCCATTCCTTGCATTCTCATTTATTTTTCATGGGAAATTTGGTTTTCTGGGACCAAAACAACTATCCATATAGGACCCAAAAACTGGAGATATTTGTTCAGATTACCAAGTTCTTACCATTACTAAGGCAGGATCCTCAAGGAGCCACAACTCATAATGACAGAGGCACAAAAGTACTTTAAAGAGCTGTATTGTTTCAACTCACATTAGCATTTGCCTAGACAATGTCCAGTCTTCTTGATGCCTTTTGGTTCAAAGCATTTTCCTGCATCCAAAGAAGTGCACAATAGCTCCAATGGTAGGTTTGTTTTCAGACACCCCTACATTTACTCTCAAAGCCTCCCCCCCCCCCCCCCCATAGAAACACCTCACTTGTGCTCCTCACCAAGCTCCTCCAGCCTACACAGAGGAGTAGCCAACATGCCCTGAGATTACCTGTGATTAGTTACACTTTCCTTTTTCAGGGTGTAACAACCTCCAATCTATTACAATAGCCTTCAGCTTGCATTTACAAAATAAAGCAGGATCAAACTCAAGCTACAGGAAAAGGAATACAAAATTCACTAAAGAACCTGCCACTTTAGACATCTGATATGCACAAGCGAATTCACTTGAGGACGGCCCCCCTCCTGCACACATAAGCAATAACCATAATCACACAGCAGTAATTCATTAGAGAGCAATGAAAAGAATCTCTGCACATGGCAGAAAAATAAACTATGCAATGATAAGGCAAAACTAAAAGCCTTCCTTTCCTCTGTCTTTTTCATCTGCTGTGTCTCCACTACAATAAATACACACATGGTGACCAATGAGGCAGGTGCGGCCAAAACAGAACAGGTAATACTCAAACCCTTCCTTCCTCTCCCTGAGAAGATTAGTACAATAGCCTCATCCCTTTGGCTCCAGAAAGGATTTTAAAAGCAGGTACATCCCCAGATCCACAAATTTGTAAGCAAAGCTTTCAAAGTTTATTAATAATCATAACTACCAAAGTCACATGACACCTGAGAGTGTACCAAAGCACAGACTACGCTGGCCACCACTATCACCAACCCCATTTGACTTCTCTAATTTATGCTGCTATGGGGCCTTAAAAGACAAACACAAACAATTCAGAATTGAAGGCTGAAGGCACATTTTCACACCTGGGTGTCACAGGGAGAAATCAACATGCCCAACTCAGACAACTGGAGAATTCACACACTGATAATAACCATGGCCTGAGGAGCCAGCTCTGTCCCGACTGCAGGGGAAGGAACTCAAAGCCAGACTTCAAAAAGCACTTCTAAGTCACCCAAACCAGCTTTCTAATGAAACTCAGGGATGAGGTCGCACCATGCCATTCAACATCTGTATCTGCAACAAAGCTGTACACATATTTTATGTGAAGCATCTGGTTTTTTCAAATGTCCTAATCAAGCTGCCCCAGCACAAAGATCTCTGATATTTCTGGAGCATTAGCCACTGGCACTGTTTGGGGCGCAAGACTATCCCACTCAAACAGGACTGGCTCCAGGGCAGAAACACAGGGCTCCACTCCCCCTCACGCCACTGTACAAGGCACCTGGCAGCAGAACACGACATGCCCAGCTCAGCCTGGCCGCTCCTGACAGGCGTAATTTCCCCATTTCAGCTTACAGGAGAGCCAAAGACAGAAAAGTCCAAGCCAGGTGGGAGGGCAAAAATGCCAAACTGACTCCAAAAGCCATTCACTCAAGCAACATCTGAGAAGGATGCTAAAAGTCAAATGCCTCAACTTCTCCTGGAACAACTCAGCAGCCATTATTTGCTCCAGGTGGGACTGACACATGACAGATCCACAGCAGAACTTCACAGCAATGCCCTTCAGTCCTGCCATCATAGACCCACTAACCTGACACCAATCACCCGCATGCAACACTAGACTGAGTCCAGAGAAGGGTCATTTGGGAAACTTTACCTGGCACAAGGTGGCCTTGTCACCCTGCACAAGAAACAGGAGCACACTCATGTCATTTGCTGTCGTGACATACTGAGAAACATGAATAAAAGAAAACAAAGAGGAAGAAATGTATGGCCTCATGACTACAGACACAAGATCAAAATAATCCTGTATAATTTTATCAGTAGGAAACCACCAGAAAGACTGACATACAGCTCCTCATCACATTAACAGTCTGTTGGGAAGGGTGGATAAACAATCAAGTGCAGAAGAACCAGACAAAGAAAGGTGGTGTTGGTAGCACTGCATGAGACAAGTCCAAGGCTCCATCTGCAATGCCATGCAAAAACATAGATGGCTGAGTTCCAGCTACAAGGCAGTGAGTACAACCTTCACTCACTTCCTGGCCACCACCTCCTCTGACTGCTTTTCCTATTTCTCTTCATATCCATCCAAAGTTTTTCTTCCTCTCCTCACATCTTCAACTAACTTTCATCACGTGCAAAAATTTGTACACAAGAAAGAGCAGATAGAAATCCAACTCACAGGGAAGAGAAAGAAAACAAGAAAGATCACAAAATATGATGATATGTGGCTAACAGAAGGCAAAGGTAATCTCAAATGGTTATACCCTCTCTATACACAATAGTAACAACTTTACTTTCCTGCCTCCAGTGGAAGGAGGTAGCTCATCATGGATGACATGAGTTCAGGAAAAATCCTCGTTCACAAGCAGCATCAGATGGATTGGGGGAGTATCTGAGCAGCCCTAAGAAGAGTAACTACAAAAGTGGAGGAAATTCCCCAAGGTTTTGTTCTAATGCCACAGAACACAGGCATCTTCATTTCAAAAGAAGGTCAAGTAACTCACTGCTTCTAGTTTTACTGTTGATACCACAGAGTACAAATTCAGGAGGAATACCTGTTACAACTGCACACACAGACATTACAAACATTCTACCTTTGTCTTTGGAAAATATTGCCATTGAATCTTCTTAACAGAGGTTCAACTGATAAAGTCAAATGTATCCATAATAGCAGAGAATCCTGTACATAATCAAACAACGAGCCAAATGGCAAAGAATGACTACTGAAACTCTAAACATTTCAAGTGAAATACTCATACAGCAGAGGCAGCCCTCATATAGCAGTAATGCCCTTATTAATCTGAACCGCCTTCATTTCCATTTCATTACTAGAGAAAGGGAAATATTTCCTGAATCAGTGGGAGGTGATCTAAGTGACCTGAAGGTGAGGTGAACTTGGTCACTTTGTGATAGAGCCCTGCTATGACATAAATGCACACATCAACTTATACTCACAAATAACCTCCTTCCCTAAGGAGAGGCTGGACAGTAAGAGCCTAACTGGGCACTCTCAACAGAACCCAGTCAAACAACAAAATGCAGGTTTTGAGATACAATTCCAAGAGAAGAATGGTTGAAAACAGGAAACATGAATTTGTTTTTAGCAAACTCAAGCTCTATAATAAGTTATCTGTTTACAGTTAAATCAATCAAATCTGTAAATCTATCTAGTGAAACAAAAGGCCTGAAAAATGATTAGACACTGAAAGAATCTGAGCCCTACAATTTTCAAAACACTATTTTAAGAGTAATAAGCATGTCTGTTGTCCTCCTAACTTGCACAAAACCATAGAAAACATGTAAAACCACACAGAAAACAAAAAACTATTCAAGTGAAACTTGTTACAATTCCTTTCCTCTCCAAATTTGTAACACTTCCTTTCAGGGTAGGCTTTCACAGGCATTTTTAAGCTGGTCCTGTCACCAAAACAGGATTCATATCCTCCTCTGACTGGCAAGATCAACTCCTTAAAAAAATCCCCTCCCTACTTCAGGGATACTTCCCAACTGATGAGTATGAACTGGACACACACCCAATTTGAATTTTTTTTTTTTTTTTTAATTACCACATTCAGTTTCAGTTCAAGTCTGGATTAGCTCTTCCACACAGCCTAGAGATGGCATCCAGACAGTGGATCAGTGACTGCTTGTACCAGACATAAAACTACAGCATCAGATCACAGGGTGCAAACATCAGGTCATGACAGTACAGGTTTGTGTGTATAAATCAATCATTTATTGACATTTAGGATGTCAAGTCCTAAAAAGTAACATGCACAAATAGTTGGGAAGCTGGGAAGTGCATGACTAAAGTGCAAAGCAAATGTTCCACTCTATTGCTGGTCAGTGTTTTGGGAAGAGAGGAAGAAAACTCTTCATTAACTCCACAAAGTTGAAACGTAACCAGTTTTGCTTCCCAAACTGACCAGCCCCTTGGAGCTCATCTTCACTGTCAGAAGCACATAACATGTCAGAAAACCCAAGCTACTCCTCCAAACAAACCATTGCACAAAACACACCACTGAGAAGGATTCAGCAGTGACCCTCCCATCACCTAAGGGGGCTGCCTTTGGCAAGCTAACACGGTGAAGTTGAACAATCATAACTAAAGCATCTGGTCTGGGGATTTTTCCCCTCCTACTGAAGGAGAGCTTCTGGATAATGCACATTTTTTTCAGCAAAGAAGCAAACCTACAGAAGTTATTACACAGACTCCCACATTAACAGCAACACAGTGCTAAATTTACCAATTAGAAAACCTGGCTTTTAAAAACTACTTGAGGTCTTCTGTTTGCATCTACTTTTCGAAGATCTGTAGGTGGGAAAACCCAAAAGCAGATGGGTGGAGAGATAAAATGGTCAGGCATTATTGTTGTCAGGCTTTGCTAACTCCACTGTATGAAGTGAAACACAGGCTCCCTGCCAACAACCAAACCGATTGAAGACATTCTGGAATTTCAGCCTCCATTTCAGACTGTTCTTTCTCATCCAGCAGTTTCAACTCCTTTTTGAAGGCTATACCCACCATACTTACACAAAAAGTCTCGAGATTTTTTTATCAGCAATTAAAGAACTCTAAGCACTTTTAATCATCTGGGACTATGAACTAAAAAACAGAAGTTATCGTGTATTTGGTCTGAATATTCCCAAAAGCGCAAAATGTTCTTACTTTAGATGTAGAGCACATTTTGGAATTTAAATAAGGGAGGAAGACAATTTAATTTTGGACTGTATCAGCCAAAAGTTTGGGTTTATGTCCTTTCCTTATTTCTAGATAAATGAGTTTATTATAGTGCATAACCCTACTTTAGCTCTGATAAGTAAGGATTAAGAAGTTGCATTCCATCCGAGCACCCAGTATGCCAATTTCTGACCTGTGAATACGGCTTTCTGAAGATCAAATTTTATTTTTTTACAGTCGAGGAATAATAAATGAGGTATTACATAATTCCAAAACAAGAATCCTCCTAAGTAGCTACATATTTCTTACCACTGCAAGCTACAGATTTTCTACGACAGTAATCAAGCCTTGCAACAACTTTCCTATCATGCAAAAATATCTGAAATGACCAGACCACACAAATCAACCCATTGCTGAACATATATACATATTTAGAGACATACACACACCCCAGAACTACTGTTGGCAGCACACTGAGCTTAAGTAGTTAAGGTCAAAGAACTTAATAATTAACATTCACTAAAGTAATTGCACTTAATATATTAAAGCATGGCAAAACCATTAATAAACAGCATAAAACTTACTTACCTTTGCTTCAGATACATTTATAGACTATGTTATTTATCATACCTAGCCCTCCAAGTGGACTGACTTTAGGCATTCTGAGATGGACTTAGGTATTGCAAAGCACCTTAGAAAAAATATCTCCTCCTTAGCCAAGAGACATAAAATACCCACCTAAAGTGAACTGGAAAATTTAAGTATTTTCTAGGCTCTTTGATCAAAACACTAAAAACTGGAGAATAAATACTCAAGTAGCTCCTACTCTAAGGCAACTAACTGTGCATGACAAAAATTAAATTTAGGCATCTTTTTGTCACTTAAACCACTAGGTCTTCTCTTGTCTTTTCAGTGACTCATGACAACAACTTTCTTCCAACATCCTGAATTGCAAAAGCACATTTATATCCTTCTCCAGTATAAAAAGATCTTTTTTCCAGCTTTCTGGTTTGCTCTCCTAAAGAAAAAGCTGTTGTGAATTTTAAAACTAGAAGTGAGTCAGATTAACAGTCTTAAGAACCCAACATTTGTCTTCAGGTGTTTACACAAGCATTCATTCATTCTCCACCATTAACTCAAGTACCTATTTCTTCACAAGGCCCATGTAAGTCTTGGCACATCCACTGGGCCCATCAGCCCATTCAGACCTGCACGTGCCTCTCGGCATTGCTACAGCACAAACACTCAGCTGAGCCTGGACAACAAACTCTTCCATTAACTGTCACACAGAAAAAAAGCACCATCACACCTAAAGGGTTCTGAGGGATTCCCATCCCATTCGCAATACCAGCATCACATTAGATGGGAAAACACAGTTGTGGACAAAGCATAAAACAGAATAAAATACAATCAAGTTACTTTTCAGTGTTGCTGATAATTTATACTGCCACAAGATTTCTAAAACAGTCTTTTTAATCTAACCATGATCTTGTTGGTTGTGCAAGATTCAATTTTTGCTTTGAAGGACTGTCACAAATTCCACTTTAGCAGCATATAAACTATTTACCCCATGATACAGGATTCTTAAAGAAAAAGCCCTATAGAACTCATACTGCAGAGGAATAAATTTTACAAAATAAAGACAACAATTATAAGGAAGGTAATGAAATTTAGCTCGTCTTACCTTGTTCATGGCCCCAGGCTGTGGCCCCCTCAGCCCAGCCTGCCCTCCCATCTGTGGGGAGCCTTGTTGCAGTGTCTCAGCCAGCAGGTTACCAGCACTACCCATTCCTGGGTTTGGGTATGGCATGTTAGGCCGGCCTCTGCCTGCTCCAATGGAACCGTTCATGACTTGCCCCTGCATCATCCCCTGTCCGTTGCCTGCTGCCAACATCCCAGGATTCATGCCAGCATTCATCCCTGTGTTCATTCCCATGCCAGGCTGGTTAACTGGACTGTTTACTGTTGGCATCATTCCTGCTGTGGATGGTGCAGAAGGACCCTGGTTTGGTCCACTTGCGCCCATCGCCATACTGGGAGAAGTCAACCCGGCCTGTGCCATGGGGCTTTTCACCATGCTGTTTAACATTCCCATTCCAGGACTGCTTTGTTGGGTTTGACTGGCCATGCCCTGGCCAGGGCCCCCAACGCCCATATTCAGATTTGGGGAGCTACCAGCCCGTAGAAGTTCAGACAGCTGCTTGTGTTTAGAGGCAGCATCTTGTGCCAGGCCAAGGCTGGTCTGCAGTTGATTAATGTCACCACCATTGGTAAGTCCCAGTTCTGTGGAGCTGATCAGTTCATCTGGCAAGTCATGTTCCAGATCAAAAAGTGATCCAAAATCTGAAAAACAAAACCAATTGTATATGTGGTCAGACCAATCAATAGTGTCTTGAAGGAACATCTGTTCAATAGTTTCTACTTTTTAATTTCAAGTAACTCGACTTTTTGTTTGAGTGAAATTCCCCTATCAGCCATTACTGAAAACTATCCAATTTGTCTGGATAAAAGTAATTTCTAAACTTTACAGAGTCTAAACTAGAGAAGACCATTCTACTCCACTCTCCCACAATTTGTGTTGAAAGATCACTGGGTATCAGACTATGATCTCTCAACCTGAAAAATTTTACAAGAGAGGAGTGAAAAAACTGTATTTAAATCTCTCAGCCAACAGAATTAGACAACAATTACTACAAAGAATTAACAGGTTGATGGGAAGGCACTGTCTGCGTAATTTTAAATTTCACTGAACTCTGTCACTTTCGGGATCAGCCATAACTAACAGAGGAACATAGTTGTCAAAAAAATGTTCACTATAGAATAACAGATAAAGGTTTGGTTGTGGAGTTGATGTTTTTTGTTGGGTAGCTGTTTGGGTTTTTTATTCTTCTACATCCAGTCATTACCAGCACTGAATTGCCAAATTTCATTGAATTTCACTGGACAGCCAGTACCTTCCCACAACAAACACTGTCAGAGTCAAAGTAGCCCTCCTGACCAAAAAGCTATGACAAAACTCTAGAATGGGAAATCAAATTCCCATGTCAAGAGCCCATAAAAAGCAAACCCCAAGGTAACCAAGTGGTGAAAGATTAGTATTTGGAATATACAGATACAGGAACATTGCATAGTGCCCAGAATCGATAAGTTCTTATGCCTGCAGGAGTAGCACACACCTTGGTCTGTGTATTTGAACTAGGGTAGTTAGACTAAAAACAACTCAGAAAGCTCATGGTTTCTGAAATGCATTGATGGGAACTTCTCCAAGTGAGAGAGGAGCTGACAAGGAGAGGTGCTGTGCTGGACCTTGCTCTCACCAACAAGGGGCTGGTGAGGAATGTGAAACTCAAGGGCAGCCTTGGTTGCAGTGACCAGAAATGGTGGAGCTCAAGAGCCTTAGTGCAGCAAGGAGGGAGCACAGCAAGCTCAATACCCTGAACTTCAGGAAAGCAGACTCTGGTCTCTTCAAGGAATCTGCTTAGTGGAGTACCATAAGATAAAGCCTTGGAGGGAAGAGGGGCCCCAGAAAGCTGGTTAGTATTCAGGGACTGCCTCCTCCAAGCTCAGGAGCAACACATCCCAACAAAGAGGCAGCCAGGCAAAAATGCCAGCAGGCTTGCATGGATGAAAGAGGAGCTCCTGGACAAACTCAGATACAAAAAGGAAGGTTACAGAGGGTGGAGGCAAAGACAGGTACCTCAGGGGGAATACAGAGAAATTGTCCAAGCAGCCAGGGATCACACAAGGAAACCTAAAGCCCCGATAGAATGAAATCTGGCCAGGGCTGTCAAGACCAAAACCAAAAGCTTCTAGATCCACATTGGGAATAAAAAGACAACTAGAGAAAATACAGACCATCTCCAGAAGGAAATGTGGAACCTGGTTACCTGGGATATAGAGAAGGCTGAGGTACTAATTTTTAAATACAGAAATAAGGAAGACCCAGGGAATTACAGGCCAGTCAGTCTTACCTCTGTGCCCAGCAAGCTCATACAGCAGACCCTCTTGGGAACTATGCTAAGGCACATGGGAAATACAGGAGTGATTGGTGACAGCCAACAGGGCTTCACTAAGGGCAAATCACACCTCACAAATCAAGTAGCCTTCTACAACTGGGTTATGGCACTGGTGAATGAGGGAAAACTGACATCATCAACCTGGCCTTGTGCAAAGCATTTGATAATGTGCTGCATGTCATCCTTGTCTCTCAGCTGAAGATACACGGATTTGATGGACAGACTATCTGGTCAACAAGAAACTGGCTGGATAGTCAACAGCTCGAGGTCAAAGTGGACACCAGTGACAAGTGGTGTTCCCCGGGGATGGGTACTGGGACCGGTGCTGTTGAACGCCTTGGACAGTGCCATGGACAGCAGCACTGAGTGCACCCTCAGCAAACTGGGTGACACCATCAAGCTGTGTGGGGCAGCTGACACGCTGAACGGAAGGGGTGCCATCCAGAGGGACCTCCACAGGCTTGAGAGGTGGGTCCATGGGAACCTCATGAAGTTCAACAAGGCCATGTGCAAGTCCTGGACCTGGGCTGGGGCAATACCAAGCACAAATACAGCCTGGCTGGAGAATGCACTGAGAGCAGCCCTGAGGAGAAAGACGTGGGGTGTTGGTCTACTCTGCTCTCATGAGAGCCCATCTGGAGTACTGCAACCAGGTCTGGGGTCCCCAACATAAGGAGGACATGGATATGTTGGAGTGAGTCTCAAGGAGGGCCACAAGAGTGATCAGAGGGCTGGAGCACCTCTCCTTTGGAGACAGAGTTGAGGTAGTTCTGCCTGGAGAATAGAAGGCTCCAGAGACAACTTACAGCACTGAAAAGGGCTACAAGAGAGCTGGAGAGGGACTTTTTACAAGGGTATGTAGTGATGGGACAAGGGGGAATGGTTTCAAACAGAGTAGATATAGATTAGATATAGGAAGAAGTTCTTCACTGTGAGGGTGGTGAGGCACTGAAACAGGTTGCCCAGAAAAGCTGTGAATGCCCCACATTGCTGGAACTGTTCAAGGCCAGGTTGGATGGGATTTTGAGCTATCTGGTCTAGTGGAAGGTGTCTCTGACCACAGCAGGGAGATTGGAACTAGGTGATCATCCAGGTCCCTTCCAACCCAAAGCATTCTGTGATTCTATGAAAAGCTGGGGCACTGTGTGACATAGCTATGCAGGACTAGGCTGTAAAACAATGTTTGGGATCTGAGAATACCTATTAAAGAGTAATTTCTTTGATCTTAACTACTGGAATATTTCAGCACCATTTCTGCCAGAAAGGTAATTTCACAGATGCTCTGTAGGAGGTGTTGCACTGCATTTTCAAGAACTTCAATCTAAACAATACCTAAAATACTACTCATCTCAGCAACTGCATTTAAAAGGACATGTCAACTTCATTAACCCTAGAGAGGTTGGCAAGATGACTTGGTCCAAATATTAGTGGGAAAAGACCACAGTTAAACAGTATGTAAGTCAGAAAAGCTCATCAGCATTACAAATCTATTTAAAATATTTCACGATACCTTACCCAAATTGCCAAGCTCCCCTAGTAACAGTTTCTACAACTTTGCCACTGTTATCACATCTAAGATCATGACTTTAGAATTCTGAAAATATTGTATGAGATTGGCAAGAATGCAGGTTTACCACAACAGAGATTTTATAACTCCACTTACACACTCTACATTACTACAAAGCACCAGAGACAGAATGAAAGTTTCCACTAAAAAAGTGTTAAAATCAGTCAGCCCATTCTTCATTAACATAAATCTTGTGCTAGAAGTTATGCTTTGCAAGGTATGCTAAGGACTGATCTTTCATTTGCGTGACTGGTATTTTTGAAAATTCAGAAGAGAAGGAACAATCTGGAGAATAAAGCTTTGTCCAACTTCTTTCACTGAAAATGACAAATTCAGAGTTGTGTGTCAGGAGACTTATCTCAAAACACACCATACACACACACACATCACCACCCCCCAAAAAACTCACAAACCCCAAACCAACTCACAGTGTTCAGTGGTTACCTTAAGAAGTAAATACTCATGAACAGTTACAGTAGAAGAGGCCCTCAGACTGGGGATCAAGGAAATGGAGAAAGCAATCAGAAAAAATAATGACAGCTTAAAATAGCTTCAACAGGCATCTTAAGAAGCCTGTTGGGACACCTTGAACAGGCAAATGCTGAAGCACTATATCCAGAAAACAAACAGCCCACGAGCGAGGAAGGAATAAAAGATATGATCAGGACCCACTGGGTACTCCTGCTGTCCTTAATGATGAACAAACAAAACTGAAAACAAAAGTGAAGTGCCTGGAAAGAACATGAGCCAGCACAAATCCTGTACCTACAATGTAACCCTCATGGCAGGGCACGGCCACCTCCCAGCAGTGCCCACACAGCTCAAAGGCCAGTTTGTGACTGCTTGGAGCAGGGGAAAGAACTTCTGTTCTTGAAAAGACACAATTTCCAGGACAGGGCAAGTCCCAAATCAAAAATCCTCACTTCATCTTTCTTGAGATCAGACTATTGTTTATTAAGCCCTCCACAAAACCACCTGGAAAGTGATCAGGGTGTCTAAAAAGGAAGCACTTAATTTTTCAAACCACTGCATAGTATTTTCTCAGAAAGACCCATTTAGAAGATTTCAGATATAGCATTGAAAAGGGGCAATGCAGTTCTTGTTTTGAGAGACAAAATATTTGCTCATCTTTATTCACAAGAAAATAATAATCTGCATTTTTGAAGACTTTGTTCTTCTTGGAATTCCCCCTCCTCATAAATCAGAAGATACTTCCAGCTTTAAGGCTTACTAGTCCAAAACCAACTGAAGCATCCAGTTACAAGCCACCTGGGCCCCTTGGTCTGGTAATTCTGTGACATCAGTGAACAGGAAGAAAAATGTCAAAAACACAACACTGTTCTAATTCTTTTCATTAATGTCTCAAAACACAACATACCACCAGCAACACTAAAAAAATCCACCCATGACCTGAATGGCTGTGAAATAATCCCACTGGAATAGTTCTTTACATCAAAAATCTAGAGGTTCTTTCTATATAAAACCAACTTGTTAGGATTTTTAATCCTAAAGAATACAGGAGAGAAGATTCATCATAAAAGAATACTACCACCTACAAGCCAAAACTTTAAGTAGTAGGTACCAAGAATGCACATTCTGGTGTGAGTTTGCTCTTTGTAGAAATCTTTGAAAAAAACAAAACTTCAAAGCCTTCTTTAGCCAGTAGATAGACAACAAAACTAGAATAAACTTTCAGTTGTCTGGTCAGCTATGAAAATTACATTTTTAGTCAATGGCTGGGAGCCAGAAATTTTCAGATACAGGACTGAAACACAGTCTCCAAAGACCATGAAGATCAGTAAGACCTTGTGTATATCTAACAACAGTTGTGATCCTTTTCACAGTCTTCTAGGTAGAACTGGTACCCCAAAGCCCACTGTAGAGTTCTACATAGGACCAACCCAAAAACTGACAGGGTTGGGCCAGACAGCTCAGCCTCTTTGAAAACAACAGCACACACACAAGAGCCAAAGGCACAGTTTAAGACAACGGTGATAAACACCCAGAGAACTGACTGACTTTGCAGTACCCTGAGCCCACTGCCAGCCTTGCAATCTGCTTCATTAAGGATCCACACAAAGATTTCTTGGTAAGAAAGTAAAGCCTGCAGGAAGGCAAAGGAGGAAGATTAGTCCTGCAAAGGTTTGTCTACCTGATTCACAACCTCTAGAGATCTTGGGATATAATCAGACACAGAAAAATCGGGATGTAACAAAACAATATCTGGCGTAAGAGCTCAAAACCATCCAGTAACACCGTGGCAGTAAGTGGTGGCAGAGCTAAATGTTGATCTCAGCAGAGTAACACAGTGATTCCCCATTATGCTATTTATGGTTTATCAGTGGATTTCTTCCCACAACTAACAAGAAGATACAGAACAGATTGCTACTGCCACCTAAGATTCGAAAGAAAGAAAACAGAAGTACCTCCAAAATCCAACATCGAAGTAGTACATCAAAATGTCTTAACCTGAGGTAGTCTGAACATGTAAGTACATATCATAACTCTTTTTAGGAACTCTACCACTACTGAACACTGAAGCAGGTCTTTCTTTTTTTGTGCAGTCAAGAAACTGGCCTGACTTGCCCTGACTACATTAGATCTGTATTAAGAATGTGGGTTGGAAAAGACAGTAGAAGGAGCAGGTCCACTTCCTTCAATGGCAGTCCAGTTAGACTGGATTAAGCAATACAAACTGTGCCCTAAACTGTGAGAAAGCAACTTCAAAAACCAGTGTACTGACCTGCACTGTATACTATGGATTGTTTTCTAGATTTTCAGTCCTACATCTAAGAAGTCTGCCTTTGACACGTCTAATCTGCAACATGCAAGGAAACTGCTGGTCTGGGCTGAAAACCCACCTGGCACCAAAATGGACTTTAAACTAATACATATGCAGAGTGTGCAATCAAAATCCTTAAGTCAATAAGGCTTCAGTGCCTTATCAAGTGATCAATTTTCAAATTAGTTACTTCATGTTAGTTTTACTGTGAGAGCACCTGGCAGCACTAGTGATGTAACTGCTCTCAAAGCATGCACGGTGAGGTAGAGACTCCTGACAAAGCTTATAAAGAAAGGAAAATGTATGTATGTATGTATGGCCAGGCTTCATGAATGCAGATTTGGGCAGGGCTCTCCCCACGTGCCCTTCCAGCCTGTGCAGTGGATGTTTTAGGTGAGGCACAGCGTGCACAG
>JAWWEV010000043.1:49083528-49126424 GCA_035583235.1 Hafferia zeledoni
TGCCATGATCTGGTAAAGGGACTGGAGTTGGACCAAGGGTTGGACTTGATGATCTCGGAGGTCTTTTCCAACACAATCGATTCTATGATTCTAGGTGCAACACATCAAAGCCATGTTGCTACTGTCAAGGAAAGGCAAGCCAAGTGAGCTACATTAGCAAAGCACTTACATCAATGTAACTACGCCAGTTCAGAAGGGCTGCCCCAGCGTCAAAAAGTCACAGCCCAAACTAGGATATTGTGGCCACCAAAAGATGATGCCAGTGTACAGTTACAAGGGACCCTTGGAAAACTTAATGCCTGGGCATATGGAAAGGATACATGGAAAATGACCATTCTTTGCAACAAATTTAAAATTTAAGTAGAAAAAAAAGTTGTAGAAAAACCTCCTGCAGTTTAAAGGAATCCCAGAGTCCTGCCTCTGAAATTATTCTAGAGCTACACAGCGTTAAAGAAAAAATGAGAGCACTCAAAAATTCTATTACACTACAGGGCACTGACTATACCAAGACTTTCTAATTTACTTCAAAGTGTTTATTACAAGATGTGCTACAAACATTTCAGTTTCCCTGGAAGTCCATGCTACTCTTACCTCCTGGAGAAAGGATTGGCATTAACAAAGCAACTCAAAACTACAGAAATACAGTCCGTTCCACGGCAAAGCAAATTCCAGGCAGGGAACACATGAACTGTTTAAGGCTTCCACGACAGAAAGATGCAGCACTGCAACAACAGTGGGAAATACTGCAGGATTTGGCTGCTGCCAATAAATCATGTCAGGACAATCTTTGCTGACTTTTTTCAGAAAAACGCCACCAACACTAAAGTTTAGCACGTTCCAGGCCCCGAATAGGAGTATCATCCAGGTTTGCAGTGAAAGCATGAGTGAATTACAGTCCTCTTAGTCTTCAGCAGAAATACACGTAACATCTGCAAGTTCAGGGACAAGGTACCAGGAGTCACTCCTCCTTTCTTGGTATCTAACAAGCCAAACCAGCATTTCAGAGTAAGAAGAGAGTCAAAAACCTAACAGCAAAAACACACTCAAAGGTCCACTGTGCACATGTGCTGGAAAAAGTTCCATCAACAGTGCAAGTTTCTTGCCTTTCTCCTTCCCTCTAACGATGCTGAGAATGGAACAGTTTTAAAAAGAGTGCTTGAGTAAGTACATAAGCACCACCTTATTTATTTTCTATAATTAACTGAGGAGTAGGGACAATACAACAGATTCTATAAGTGGAATTTACTTAATGACAGCTGCTTGCACTATTTCAAAGCAAATTTAACCAACAGATAGGTTTAAAAAAAAAGTATCTTCAAAGCAGTTTCCCACAACAGAAGTGTGACAAAACAAACTGCAATCTCTCAAGCAGCAAATGAAAAAATGTAACCCTCAAAACATATTCATTCATTCACAGGTTGGATTTTATTTAGAGAAATAGATACGATGTTACGTTAAAAAACACAGAAAGTGGAACTGTCCCATATTCAGCTAATTAGTTTGCAACAACAATAACAAAAAATAAAAAGCCAGAAGAGTCAGAATACTTTAGTAGTTTTTTGGTAGCATACTATAAAACTCTGCACAGCTACCAGGTAATAACAGTCCTAATCACTTTGGGGAAAAACCATCACCTTTGTGCACTACTGAAACTGTCCAATCCCCAGTGTTTCACCAAAACTCTAAAAAGTTCCTTTATTAAGCTGCCCACTAAGTTAACAATTAAAAGCCTAAGTATTCTGTGAAACTCTGCTCCTGTTATACAGAAATATATACAAAAGTTACCCAGCCTTTATTTGACCACAAACAACTTAGATATGCATATTCATCTGAATGAAAATACGCCTTTAACTTCTGTATTTTTCAAGTATCAGAACTTCTAACAGACCAAAATAACTCCTGCCAACACAAACTAAAAATGGTTACTCCTGAATTAAGTACTGGTCTTCAAGTCTAGAACAAAACCTCCCAACAACCAGCTCCCAGCTCCAGAGGAGCTTCTCAAATCTTCTACTCTCTCACCAGAGACCTGTTGATATTAGGAATAGTCACATCCTCCAATTACAACATAACATTGCCTGTATCTAATATGCTCTAAAAGTTACACACAAACTTTTCAAAAGTACTACGTCATTCACCAGGAACAGAAAAGGCAAAATCAAAGTTTTGGAGATGATTCCAAGTAGAATCACATCCACTGCTCAGCCAAAAACTGGCTACTAAAACCTGCTGTTTACTGTGAAAAAGGAGCTTTTAGGGGGAAAAAAACCCAACCAACCAACAAACCTCCAACTCTTTCTTGCCAGCTGTTAACTGCATAGAACAAGAGCACTGGTGGCTTCAGAAATGCCACCACTCACCGGACTCTGGCAGGAGGAAGCCTCCTCCATATCCCATAGGCTAAGAAGATCTAATGTGATCAAAGAAGCTCCTGTGGGACAGGTAACAGAGTATTCTCATCGCAAAATGTCACCAAACACTCACTTGCTTCACAAGGAGCATTAAAAAGCTGAACAGCCCTTTGTTACTCTTCCCCCTCCCCGTACAACCAGTTCATAATTGCAAAGGAATGGGACACCTAAAATTTCCAACCTCTAGCTTGCCTTTGCAACATCACCGAAGACCTTTGCAGGACTGTAGAGATGCCCCTTTATCTTCACAGCTCTCAAGTCTACAGGGGAATTTCAGACATTTTGGTCTTGTAGCAAAGAAATGGAGATGCAAGATGAACTACACTCCATATTGATTCTTAACGCAAATAAGGTGAAATAACATTTCATCTCTAAGATGACAAACCTTATGCCACAGGCATGGCATCTGGATTTTGGTTTTGGTTGTTTTTTCCTATTTGCATCAGAAAAACAGTATTTAGATACCCTTCTGCAAGGAAGAATAATGAAGGATTGTAAAAAGCAAATCAAATAAGCAGACTCCATGTAAGAAGGGGGGGGAAAAAAAGAGAAATAGCAGAGAAATAAATCTCATTTCTATGATGTTAAAACCCCCCTGCATATGCAAAATAAAACAAGAAACAAGACATATTTGCGTGTACACACGTAGTTCAACAATTAAGTGTACAAAAGCATCGTCTTTAGCACCATTTCATATTTCTGCAACTGGCATTAAATAAACTGGCATTATCCTTAGCAAGGAGCTCGGTAAAACTACTATTGTGAAAGACACGAAAATGACGAACTGGTAAGTCTTATCTGCAGCTGATCAAAAGCAAAATAAACTGAACAGCTTTGCTTTCAATCACTTCCAAAAACCAGAAGGGCAGAAACATCGTAACACCCTCCCTATGCCATTAACGCCAATAGGTTTAAACGGAGCGAAAACAGGAGAGACAGACGGGAAGGAGGAAGGCAGGCTCCAGTTACCAGCAGCGAAAGGGAGGAGGAGATTTAGGCAGAAGAAGGGAGAAAAAGGCAGTAATTGCGGCAGCGAGAGCTGGGGAGGGCCCGGGCCCCCGAGACTGACCTGTGCCGTCGCTGGCGGACACGGAGAGCGCCGGTGAGGAGAGTTTAGGGCGCTTGGCTGAAGGCGGGCCCGGCTCCACCACATTCTCGGCCATTTTTAATTTTTTAGACAATCACTCAGAGCGGAGAGACGGTGGGGGGTGAACCCCGAAACCTTCACGTTCTTCTGGGGCCCCGAGTCAGCTGAAGAACAACAATGACGCCGAGAGCGAGCAAGAAGGATCTGGCGGAGGAGGGGGCCAAGTTCCCCTTTTTTCTGCTCTTCGGGCTCCGGGAGGGCGGCAGCGGAGAGACAGGGAGAGGTGGGAGCTGGAGCGGGGGTGAGGCCTCTTCCCCCAGGCGAAAGGGCTGAGCGAAGATGGGAAGAGCAGGTAAAGCCCCCGCCAAAAAAAAAAAAAAATTAAAAATTAAAAAAAAAAAAAAAGGCTGATTTTTTTTGTAAAATTAATCCCGGCTGTTGTGCTGCTGGTGCTCCCTCGCCGCCGCCACCATCATCATCTTCATCCTTCGGGGGGTCTCCTCCTCCTGCTGCCTCCTCACCGCCGCCATCAGCCTCTTCCTCCTCGGCGCCGTCCTCCTCCTCCTCATCGCCACAAGGAGGCGAGCGAAGGAGGGGAGAGGAGGAGGAAAAAAGAAAAAAAGATCACCGTCCTCTAGCAGCGCCTCCTTCCCCCTCCAACACCACCCTGCGAAAAAATACCCACCGCCAGCGAGCGGGCTGGGGGGGAGGCGGCGGGGGGAGTGGCACGGCGTGCGCGGGGTCCCCAGCTCCACTCGCTGCTCCTTCCTCGCCCGCCGCTAATGGCTGCAGAAAGGGGAGCCGTAAGGATGAGGAGGGTGAGGATAAGTCCCAGGAGTCTTCGCTTCACATCTTGTTGTGCAGGGAAGGAGGAGGGGTTGTTGTGCTGATGGAGGCGATCGCGGGATGGGAAGGCGGGGGGCGGGTTTCAACACCCTCTCTGCCCCCCCCTTCTTCTCTTCTTTCCCCTTCCTCTTTCTTTCGCTCGCAGTAGCAGCTGCCCCCCCTCCGGCGGGCAGAGGGGCCGATCCCACAGCAGCGGCAGCAGGAGGAGGAGGAGGAGGAGGAAGGAGCCGGCCCCTCCCGCCCTCTCTGCCTACCTTCCCCCTCGCGGGCGGCCGCGGATGGTGGCAGGGAGGGGGCTGTCTGTCCGTCGCCGCCCCCGCGGACCCACGGGCGATGCGGGGCGCGATGAGCGAGGGAGGAAACCCTCGGCCGCCGCTGAGGCGCGGCGGGGACTCCCCTTCGCCTCCGCGAGGGTAGGGGAAGGAGCGAAAAGGTTGGTGGTAGTCGGGGTGGGAGGGGAGGCCAATCAGCGGCCCCTCCGAGAAGAGGAGCGGGGTGTAAAATTAAAATAATAAAACAGGAGGAAAATCACGGCGGGGGCGGCCGGGGACTCGCCCCGCAATGGCCGGGCGGGGGAGGGGGTCGCAGGCGCTCCCGGCGGGGGGGCCGGGGCGGGCCGAGCGCAGGCTCCCTACGGCCCTGCCTGGCGCTGCGGGGCGTGTGCGAGGCGGGCAGCGCGGGGAGGGAGAATTCCGGGAAAAGGAGAAGAGAGAAAAGGAAACAGAGAGAGAAGGGAGAGCGAGGGGACGGGTGGGGGGGGCCGGCGTCTGGACTCCTCGCTTCTCTCCCCGTCCCCTGTCCGAGCCCCTGGGTCTCTGTGCGCTGCCCTCCCCTTGGCTCGCCCCGTCCGGCTCGGCCTCTCGCTCCCTCCTCCTCCCTCCGTCGCTCACACACAAACAAAATGGCGGCTGTTGTTCCTTCGCTCTCCCGAGCCCTCGGAGGGAAGCGGCGGCGGCGGCGGCGGCGGCCGGAAATGAGCCAAGAACCCGCGGGGGCGGGGCCGCCGGGGGGCGGGGCCTGGAGGGGCGGGGCCGGCGCGCTCGTGCACACAATGGAAGGCGGGGGCGGGGCCGGGCCGGGACCGCCCCCCGCACCGTCACGGGGCCGCGCTCAGCCAATCAGCGTGCGTCTCTCGCCGGGCTCTTCCGCAAACTCCGCTGACCCCGCCCCTTAAAGGCGCAGGGGGGTTTCCTTCAGGAAATTTAAAATTAAAAAAAAAGAAGAAAAAAAAGGCTCCTTCTTCCTGCCCCGCCCCGCACGGCGTTTTTTGTCGGCCCAAAAGTGCGCGTCGGCGGCCCTGGGGAGCCTGGTCGTACCCGGTGTGCCGGGTTGGCGGGGGGTCCCCGGCAGTGTCTGGGGCCCAGCCCGGTGCGGGGAGCGGGGCTTGTCCTTCTCCCATCCCTCCCTCCCTCACGGCTCCCGGGTCCCGGCCGCTGCCCCGCGGCGCCGGCGGGCGGGGCGCTCCTTCCGCGGGCCGTGCTGCGCCACAGCCATGGCAGGCCGGGCCGGGCCGGGCCGAGCCCCGGGGCGGGCAGGCCGGGGGGGGTGCGGGATGGAGGCACAGAGTCCGCTGGGTGTGAAAAGATCTCTGACATTATCGAGTCCGGCCCGCGGGCGAACACAACCATGTCAGCGAGCCCCGAGTGCCACGTCCGGTGTTCCCTTAAACACCTGCGGGGCCGGAACCCGCCGCCTCCTGCGCAGCCCGTCCCGATCGGCCTTTCCGTGCCAGGAGTCCTCCTGGCTGGGGCCGCTCTTACTGCCCAGCCCGGGGGTGCCCAGACCCAGAGCTGCCCAGCCCGGGGGTGCCCGGACCCAGAGCTCCCTGCCCGGGCGTGCCCAGGCTCCCGGCGGCGTTAGGAACACCAAGCACCGGGAAGGACCAGCCCGCCCAGAGCCGCGGGTGGAGGCAGAGGGGCCGTGGCCGGGGCTGTGCCGGGCACAGGTGGCCCCGCCGCCCCTCCCGGGCCCACCACAGCCCTCCAGTCTCAGGGGGCTCCGCCGTGAGGCAATGCCCGTCCCGGCCCTGCCCTCGGTTGGGCCGCACCATCGCAGGGTGGGAGCGGAGGGAATCGCCGGCCCGCGTGTGTTTAATGCAAAGGCGGGCGGTCTGATCCCAGCCGGACGCTGCGGGAGCGCTGCCCTCGGGGCCGAGCCCTCCGCCATCCCCGCCGCAGCCGAGGCAGGGATTCGGGAAGAGCCCAGACTAAACAGGGAGTGAGCCCTGGGACACGGCAGCGCTGGCAGAGGTGCCAGAGCTCCCTCACACTCCCACGCCTCGGCTCCCGTGTTTGGGCTTCGCGGCGGCCCAGGCTGTTCTCTGCCCCGGCACGAAGGGAAAACAACCACTCCAAAAGTGCTTAAAGGCCGCGGGGCCCTCCCAGGAAAGTCTTGGAGCCATAGGCAGTGCCTAAATCTGTACCTTTTGAGAGGTGGAGGGAGCTTGGCAAGGAGGAACAAACCTCAGGAAAGTGATCTGTGAAGCAGAGAGTCTCATAACTAAAGCTGTCAGGGCTAAGAGTGTTAAACTGGACAGTGGCACCTTTGAAATCATATTGGGGTTCTCACAGGTATTTTGCCTCTTATGGCTACTAAATTGTCCCAAATATTCCAGTTACAGAAGTCTTATGTTAATGTTTCTTGTTTCAGATTGACTGTTTCCCTTGTTTGTGAAGCACTTTTTAAACACATCCGAGACTAATTTTAATTTATTTTTTTTTTAGTCTCGTTAGAATTAAAAGCTGACTGAAATAAGTCTATATAAGGCTCTCAGGCTCTCTGGAGGCCCTTAGTCCACAGTTCAATAAGGAATTAGTGCCAGCTTTATAAAGACACCAAGGTGCACATAAACACCTAAATGCTTTTAGAAGTCAAGCCCTTACTAAGCAACAAGTTTGGTGTTTCAAATAAGAGTTTCATGACACCTGTTCCTATCTAGAGATGCGATCCTACCAGTAGCTACAAATGTAGTTAGTTTTATGTAGCATATAAAAAATCGTGCTGACAATCAAAATTGTGTTTTTGTTTGTTTGTTTTTGGTGCAGCAGACCCCTCTGATCTGGCTACCTGTCTATGTACCCTTCAGAGCAGTTCAGGGAAGCACACCTGGACTCTGGGAAACTTAAACTTGCTACCAAACCAACATATATCTTCCGAATATTAATTAAAGATACAAGTGATTATGATATATTAGCAAAGTTCTGCCTTGCAAGCCTCATAAGCAGTAGAATATATTAGTTTTTATACATTAAAAAGTCATATTCAGTTGGCTTTCCATATTGGAGATTTAAACAGAAGCTGAAGTATATGGAAATTAAATAGAAAAGAATGCTACTTGTGGGTTTTTTTGCTGAAAAAGAAGGCATCAAAAACAAGAGAAGGAGGAAGAAAAAGGAAAAGCCAGGAAAATGGGGTTACGATAAATCAAGTATATATATATAAAATGACAAAAAATCCTTCAGCATCTGTTAGGTTTCCTGAAATCACTGCAATTTTCCTTAAAGAACCTTAGTACATGCACACAACCAACTGTTCTAAGTGCATTCTACCTGTACAATGACAGATAACATTACTGAAAAGCAATAACAGAACACAAAGCATACTAAGAAGCAAAGACATAAACCTATACAAATCAACCCAGGACATTATTATACTATTAAAAGTAAAACAAACCTGTTTACCCAACAACTGCTCCTCTTTGCCTCGGTTTTCCTATTCTTACAGCAAGGATAACAATATTTATTCCTTGAAAATAATACCTAGAAGAATTGATTAGCTCATTATTCCCAGTAATTAAAGTAGATATTATGTACTTTGAGATAACTGGGTGAAAGTACTGTAAGTCCAATTAAAATGAGAATCTGCTCAGGAAAGCAATAAGAAGAGGAATGCAGAGCCTTGAACTTTTATCATGGGATCTTGTTTGGCCTTAGCTGGTAGTTACTGAAATTTGTAAGCATGCCCAGCTGCTTTGAGGGCTATAAAGAACAAGATAAGATCCCTTTGTGCTGCAAAGGTCAACATGATGCCCAGAGCTCAGCAACTCAGCTTCAGTGAGATGAGCAGGCACAGGAATAACCGTGTCCCTCTGCCCAGGGCTGTGGCCCTTCCCCTGCCAGCTGCTGGATGGGGAGGCCTTGTAAGATCCCAAAGTCCTCCAACCAGCCTCCTCCCCTCCCTAATGCTGCTCGGGAAATCACTTCTACCAAATAAAACGTCCCTTCTTCCCATCGGCAGGATTTGCCCCACAGCCCTGCAGCCCTTCCAATGTCTCCAAAAGAGGTGGGCTCAGGGAATGAGAAGCAGAAGCCAGGAATGGGGCACTCCCATCCTCTCAGCTCTGTTCCTGCCTGCAGTTTCCAGATGTGTTATCTGTTTTTTTCCTGAGCTTTCCAGGGCTGCTGCTCGTGTCTGGCAGGTAACTCCTCCTGTTCCCCAGCTCCCCTCCTGCCACCCAGCCCTCTGCTCTCCCAGCACCTGGGGAGCAAAGCAGGGATGGCCCCCTTCTCTGCACTAGCGACGAGATCTGCGTGTGGAGGCTCCTTTCTGGCACAGGTCAGAGGGATGAGGAAATGCTTTAAGGCTGCAATTTTTGCAAGTAATGCCAGGGTGCAGCTATATTTCTGGAAAGCAAGAGCCAGCTGTGCTGGAGCAGAGAACATCACTCAGCGCGGCGTCAACATTAAAACCCAGCAGCATTTTGATACGAGGCAAATTTTATTAAAACCATAAGAAGCAACCATCCAATAACTGGTTCTTTCTTGTATCTAGTGTATACATAAAAGAAAGGGCTGGCGTTCTGACAGCAAGCAAAATGCTTTCAGTCCTCAGCCCCAGAAACACAGGCTTCCCCAGTCACACAGTTTTCAATAGCTGCAAATACAGTTATGTTGCTAAATGTTAAGGGCTCAGCTGTTTACCAGAAGAATGTTTCCTCCCCGGAACACATGGTTTTGCTTAAAAAAAGTTTTCCCAAAAAACCCACTTTATTTCATTAGCAAATGCAACATTAAAGTCCTAAGAAACATGCCATGCAGTCCCCCCTCACAAGAACAAAATAGAAAGAGAGGACAAAAAATGACCTCTCAGCTTAAGAGGTGCAGAAACACGCTCTGCCTAGGAAACATTGCAGCTTGGAGCTCTGATGATCTAGAGCCGAAACTGGTGCTCTGAAATGTGTGTGTTTTCATACTTGTTTCCATATCCTGGTTCATGCTGGAAGCACAGATGTGGAATGGCAGCGAGAGGCTCGCGTGCTCTCCCAGCTTTACCCAGGGCTGGCCAAATCACCGCCTCTCACTTCCCAGGCTCAGCTCTCCCCTCTAGAACAGGGAAGTGATCCTACTCCCCCCTCACAGAAAGCATATCCAAATCATTACGTGAAAATGTGGGACTCTTGTAGCTTCTAAATGAAATTACACTGAAATTAATGCATTTACATCAGCAGTTGATTTATCCCAGAGTATTACCAGGATGCAAGCAAGAGCTTCTACAGCAAACGTATAATATTTTTAATTAAGGGCCCTTGAATGTGCCACATGCTTTAAGCTTGTGGAGAGTGAAATGATGGTAAATTTCTGACCAACTTAGCTCAGCAAAATATTTACAATTATCTGCTAAAAATGATCTTTGTGAGATGGAGCTTCAGCTAACATGGGAAATCTGTGCTGAAAGAATTACAGATATTGTAACAACATGGGGGAAGCATGCTGTTCACATTCCTCTTACTTCTTTTGACTCTTGTATCCAGTGGAAAAGTTCTTGATAAGCTTTATTGCACTGCAGAAGGCATAAACAATGAGCTTTGAAATCCACTGAGCTTAAACCCAAAACTTATCTTGTCATTTGTTTCCTGAATTGTCCCATAGATACAAACCCACTGTCCACACATGTGCTTATAAAGAACAGAATGCATTTATTACTGTCATACAGTCCCTTCCATTGCTGTTTTATTTCTCACTCAGTATTTGGTTTTGGGGGCTTTTTTACTTGCTACAACATTCTTCTATATGCTGAACTGAAATGTGTGTTTTGATGTCTGCAATCCAAATGCAAAGAGGGGGAAAGTAACAATTTTTTCTGCTTTAGTAGTTTTCATGCTTCAAGATATAAAGTGATTCCTTCAGTGGGGTCAAGCAGGAATTTACTCTGTTGTAGAGAAATGTCCTGAATCAAGAGGTTCTTAGTACAGAGGGTATTGGCCTTCTGACGGAACTAATGGGTCCTGGTTGCTCACGGGATAATACATGTAATTATTCAACACAGTCTGTTTTTGGAGTTGCCATGAAAGAAAAATTTTCCACAGGAAATATAGGTCTGATTGTTTTTTTCTTTTTTTTTTCCTAATTTTCTCTCAAAAGATCTTGTACTTTCTTGGCTTTTTGGCCTGAGTGCTTTCCTGCCACACACAGGTAGAAATCAATAATTAACCACAAACACCAAAGACAATGGATTCTAATTCGACCACTCTGTGTAAAACAATAGGGTTAATCCTCAGTTCCCTACCTTCCTAATTTATATGGGCTTATCACTTCTCTTCCCAGAAGTTTCCTTGCAGACCCTCACGTTTCAGGGTTTTTTCCCTCCTGGTCTCCTCTAGCAAGGGACACTGACATCAGGCAACCCCAGACATTCTGTTCTCATCCTCTGTCCGCCCTGTGCATGAGGCCTGGGAGCCTCGGAGAGAAGAGCGTCAGCCCCTGACGGTCCCGTGCCTTTAACGGCACCAGAGAGCAGCAAGAAGGCAGCAGCTGTGGCTGCCCTGGGCAGCACACTTTTCCTCCTCATGTCCTACACTGCATGAAGCCCAAGGAAGATCATTTCTGCAGAGCAGGGCTGGTTTATGACCCACCCGATTTGTGATACTTACTCCAACTTCTTTAGTCATCTCAGATGCCTTCCCTTTGATCTCAGGACAGAGATGGGAGAGGGGTGCCAGAGTGCACCCCAGGTTGGATGCATGGAGGTGGTCACAGTCAGTGGGATGCCAGGGAAAGGCTGGTCACCCGGCCCAGCACAGGCACCACAGTGAAGGTGCAGCCTCCTGGGAGTAAAACTAAAATCCTTTGAGATGGCAGAACTGGTCATTAAAAAAATTTCATACACCAGCAGGCCCTTATGAGAAGTGAAAGTCATGGTTGGCATGATATTTTGTCAGCAAGGACTTGTTTATTGTTCCTTAGAACTGAAGAAACATTTAGGTAACTTTTGGGGGAAGGTACAGAGCTTGTCTAGTGGGCGGAAAAGTAACAATTTCAAGGTTGATGTGGCTTATCTTTCCTCACTGTTTATGTGACTGCAACTTTGTTGCTAGTTAAGAACCAGCTTCAAAAAAGCAAAACACTCAGAGTGAGATGCACAATCAACATCACAAAATGACAGCAACTTTGGTTCTTTCACCATCATATATGTGATGACTAAATACTTTGTGCAGGTGTTTGGGCCCTGTGTAAAGGGGGTTGGCAGTGGGTATCCTGCATGGTGCTGCAAGGCCAAGCACCAAGCCCAGGACAAGCTGCTCTGGGTGACCAGAGCACTAGGCTCCCCTGGACAGAAAAAAACCATTTGCCTCAGCAGGAGAAAAAAGGGTTGTAAGATTACCCCCACAACAAATCCTGGCTTCTGCTGCCCTGCACGGTGAGTGTTGGCCCCCATGTTTGGGAATGGACAGAGGGGAGTCTGCCTGGCCACTCTGGATGTGCTCCTGGTGTGCCTGCCACCTGCCTGCCCTGAGATACGCTGGTGGTGACATCCCAAACAGCTGCTCCAGCAAAAAAGACAGTGCTGCTGGCCAAGGGGAGATGCAAAACACTGGAGCAAGAAGCACAGCAAAAAGTCTGGCAGCTGGATGTGCTGGTTGTCTTGGCAGCTATGCAGAGTTTTTCTTGTTTGCTCTCCTAATGTAGGCAACTGAGTTCCTGATGAAAAGAAACAAGGGAGTCTGAGGCCTCTGGTGATTCTGCAGTTTGCTGGTTCGTGTGTCTTCCTATCTGTGGCACTCACAGATACATATGCACACATACATATGTATATTTATATAACTCAGTGGTATAGAAATTAGATGTGCTTTGTTTTGAATATTCAAGCCATCCCAGCATATTTAGGCCCTGCAAGAAAAATCTTTACAAATTATTTTCACCACAGCGACCATCTTTCATGAAGGAGCATGTGAGCTTCCAGAAGGTGAGAAGTATGGAAGGTTCCCTGTTCCATGCAAAGGAACTGAGCCAAGGACTAACAACAGTGGTCTGACACTCCGATATGAAGGGTGAGCGCGTCTGTGCTTGCACAGAAGTATCCCACATCAGTGCAAAATGGGCCTGTGGATTCCTCCATCCCTCCCGGGTATTTCAATTAAAAGCCGAGAAGGAAGTCCAAGAAAATGCCTAAAATGGCTTGAGTCCTTCCTCACAATCTGGAAATGGAAGTCTGCGGTGACTAACTCCAGCCCAGCCACCAAACCCCTCCCTCCCCGACTCTGCATTGCTCGGTGGATTCCCAGCTCCTCTCCTGCGCTCGCAAACAGCCGGCAGTGGAAACAGTGAAGCAGCCCGGCTTGGAGCGCCAGGAACATACCAGTGCTATGTGGCTGCAGCAGGGACCATCTCCCACCCACCCCACTGCCTAACCCGGGAAGAAGGGATTAAAATCTGATGGGGACACATCTTGTTAGAAACAGAGGAATGACTTTAAAAGAAGCTGCTGCCATGCCTGGAAACAAAGCCTGATTAAATCCTTCCATTTACTTAGACTGGCTTCAAACCAGGCCTCTAACAGCTTCTCCAGTTAAAAAAACAAGTAATAATGCTTGTTTATGATTTTTAAGCCATTTCAGATGATGTCTCCTGATCTCCTTGCAAAGCTAACAGATAGCAATATCCATAAAGAACAAGATTAGCTGACTGAGTGGTCAGGAGAGCTGCATCCATTACCCACTCACAGTGTGATGGCCTGTGCAGCATGTGTTTTGGGTTTTTTTCTTTCCTGTTTATTCTGTTGTGGTTATGCATTTGACCTGAATTTGAAAGCATCGATCCCCAAAGAAGAGTCACCTGAGCCCTGGGAGCAGTGGGAGCACGTGCTGCGATGGTGGGTTACCCATGGACACCAGATCAGTTCCTTCTCTTTCGGTTCACTCACATACCACAGCAAACATGAAGTGTAAGCCCTTCTGCCCAAAATTTCTCACCATCTAGGTGCAAATACCCAATGAAGAGCCTTTTAGTGGGATTTCAGCTGCTCCTTTCCTTCCACCGTACATCCATCTCACATAAAAGTCCACTTGCTCTTTGTGTGGTACCTGTCCCACAGGGGGGTGTGATCTCTCCTCATATCCAAGAACTATGATAATGCAAAGAGTAAAAAAGGGATGGGATGCTTATCACCCCAGTAATGTATTATTCAGAATCTTACAGTTCAAAATCTCCTCTTTCAGTTTACTTCAGTCACAGCTTTGTCCCCACGAACTTTAAAAGAGTCTCTGTGTGCTCGCAAGTGTAGGTGAAGTGTGGGGCAAGGATGTCCTGTCCTCTCCTCTTTGGCTCTACAGCTTGGAGGAAGATATCCTTCAAAATCTGAGACAAAGCCCTCCTCAACACTGGTTCAGCAATGCAGTGGGGTCTTTGGGAGATGCTGGAGACCAAACAAGCTTGGAGATGAGCTTATTCACAGGGGGTGAGGTGTTGGCTGGAGAGATGCTGAGCTGAGCTGCCAGCATATGCCCTACCCAAACTTACTGCTGCCCTCAGGTTTGTAACCTCAGTGACTATTTGATAGGGTAAACCTACCTTGCATATTCTCTGCAGAGGTGATTAAAAAGGATGAACATGAAAGCACACCTGAGCAAGGATATCACTAGATTAATTCATTGTTTTTAGTGAGCTAATTAAAGGCAGACCAATGAAGTGATCATGCTGAGATCATGATTAAGATCAAATCAATAAATCAGTAGATTGAAATGATTGGTCATCAGATTATATATCTATCAAAGTGATCTGTGAAGTCACCACTGAAGGAATTACTTAGACTTAATCTTGTCTAGGGAGATTTCAAGGGGGAGGCAGAGTCTTTCCAGGCTAAAACACCAGCAAGCTTTCTAGCAGATGCAGTGACTCCTTGGGTAAAGAACAGAGGTCTTCAGAAGATATAAGGATGTATGTCCTCCCTTGAAGAAAATGCCTCTCCCACTTCAAAGGGGGATGGCCAGTCCTCTTTGGGGTTTTTTTGCCAAGATATACAACCCAGGTCATATGGTAATCTTGTCTTAGCTCCGTTTAGGAAAGTAATGTGACAGACATCTCCATGGTAATTTTCTTTTAACACATCTTCCCTAGACCTTAAGCTTACTTTTAAATGTATTAACATTTATTGTCTGTATATGCCCTATTTCACAGTGGCCTGGTTTTCCTCCACTGCCAAAGCAGAAGGGTGGTTAGGTAAGCCCAGCTACTTCTGTATGATCTTGTTTTCAGTTCCAAAGACTGCCACCTTAATTAATTTACAACAATGTTAGAAGTCCTCCAAGGGTATTTTTCCCACCAACACCCCTGTTCCCCTCTTCATACCAACTGAACAACAAGGAAAGATGGAACTGATTCATTGAAACAAATGTAAAAATAAACAATGCAATTTCATCTGCGTAATTTCTTGGGGTGGGGGTTAACTCATGTCTGTATTTCTTGGTTATGCCAAGCACAGCACCAAAGGCTTCCTCTGGGCACACAGCCTGGAGTCTGACGTGGCCCCAGAGCAGGCTGCAGCCTGCCCAGCCTGAGAGCCTTCACTCCAGTCCAGTCCATCTTCCCCTGCGTGTGTTATCCAGTGCGAGGCAAAGAGGTAGTGTTGGTATTTTTATTTTGATCATACAAAAGAACCACGTTTCCCAAATTGTTATTGTTTGTACATGTGTGACTTCTGCTGGAGTCAGCCCAGGGTTCACCCTGCAGGGCTCTCAGGCCAGCTCTGAACCCTGGTGTTTTGGTGGTATCTGTCATCCAGGTCACTCACAAGTTGTGGTGAGAAGTTCCACCAGCAACTGACCCTTAATTTTGCCTGATCAGACCTTCATCTGTAATATAAAATAGAGAGGAATACATGAGAGGAAGCCTTGCCAGTAAGGCAGATGTCAGCTTTGCAGCAGAGTAAAGGGAGTATAACATGCTGTCAGTGGAAACCTGACAACTTTCAGAAAAATATGTGATATCCTGCTCGGCACACTTTCTCCCTGGTACATTTTCCCTGTGCCAGTTCCTCTCATAGTTAGAATACCGCAAACTTTTTAATGGGAAAGAATTGGGATACTAACTTGGGATCAATTTTTTCCTTACTCTCATGGCTTCTGACCCAAACCTACAAAACACTGCTACATTAATCAGTATTTGACAGGTTTTCTCAGTATTGACTCTGCTTTGGGTCTATTCTCACCCCACAATGTCCAGTCCCAGCAAGAGTCAGATTTGAATTCCCAGTCCATGGAAGCTCCAGGCCTGCCGGTGATGTGGTGCAGGCTTTTCACATTTCTCTGTCACCAATGTGAATTATAGTGTGCCTGAAGCAATAAGGGGCCTTAAAAATAAAAAATGAAAATGCAAAATAGAAGATGCTCTGGTTCCCCTTCTGCAGAGACAGCACAAATCAGGAGGTAAGCTCAGCACAGTGCTCTGGTAGAAAGCAATTTCCTGATTTAGGGTGATATGTAGGTAAGGATTTTGACTGATCTCATCTATATGTATATTCAGTCTTTCTGAGATGCTATTGGTAAGCATACCTGAAATCTGAATGTCTTATTTTATTTTATAAAGCCTCTTTAGTATTATTTTTTGGGAGAGTTATCTGTGTTACTTGCAGCCTAACACAGCTTTGGGTCATCTGCAGGTTTAACCACCTAATCTTTCTTCTTTCAGGCAAATAATTTATATGAAAGCCATGTAGGGGCCGGTGCCCAGACCAGATCCTGGCTCACCCTCACCCCATACAGCCTTTCATTTCGAAAACAAATCATTGCTAAAGACCAGAATAGCACAGGGCTTTGCCACTAGCGCTCTGCTGATTCCATCCAGTGTGTTTCCCTGCCTGCTTTAGGAGCACATGGCATGAGTCCGGGCCAAAGCCTGGCTGGAGCTGAGCTGTGGCACCTCCAGAGCTGCTGCTGCTCCTCTGCTTTGGGAGGAGAGGGGCTGGTTTGGTATGGCTTGCTCTTGACTAATCCAAGTTGGCGGCTTCTCAATTTGTTGCCCTCTCCTGGATGTTTACAAATAAATTAGTTATTTGTTCCAGAGAGTTAAGCTCATCCCTTTCTCTTGGCTCTTCTTGTCTTCCCTTTTCTGTTGATAGGAACTCCTTTTCCTCTTTTCAATCTTGGCAGGCCATGGCATATCCATCACAAATTCCCCAAATTAACCATTACTTTAGTTAGCGCTGAGTGAAATTCCTCCTGCACAATGACATTGAAAACATTTACCTCATCCAGGTGCTCTCTAAGCACTTCTTTCTTCTGGGCTTGCATCTCATTCTCCTTCTTGGCTGCCTGTTTGGCAGCAATATATTCATGGATGACCAATACTAAAATAAGTATTAAGGACTTGGACTTTATTGACAGTATTTATCGATAACATTGGCTATTTATTGGGTAGCGGAACAACCCTTTTCCTTACTCATCTTCTTATGACAACATGAAATGAAGTCCTCTGTGAACTGTGACCTATGCTGGAGTCAGGAGCATCCAGTGCTCCTTTTTGGATCAGCATGACAGGAAAGATTGTGTGGAGCCAAGCTGGTTTGATTCTGGCCTCTGTTGGTTTTAAATTATTTTTAAAAAGTTCTTCAGGACTCAGTCTCAAATAGAAATCAGAGCTGGCAAAGACTGAGGTCACCTCCCATTCTTGTGGCCCGTGGTAAGCCCAGGCAACTCAATGGCTATCCTAAGGTTAAGTTTCTAAAGGTCTCTTCCCAAGATCCCAAAATCCCCACATCTGGTCAGTGATTCTTTTGGCAAGAGGGCTGGCGGGGAAGCCCCTGTCTGCACAGCCTCCCACCTGTCCCCCTGCATGGCTCACTGTGAAGGACAACACCCAGGCCCTCTTTTAGGATGCTCCTGCTCCTCCTGGTGCAGTGGATGTTGGTGATTCTCCTGGAGGCTGAGGCTCCCCTGCGTCCTTTTGGAAGCCCTGTTGCTATGGTGACTGTGTGCAGCTTCACGACCTGTTTGTTGTCCACCTCTTTCAATCAGAAACACTTCTAGAGCTTTTATATTTTCAGTGATTTTAATTCAAATCCCTAGTGGGTGGTTTTGAATTCAAGAGGGAAACTATGCACTGTGAGGAAAAACTTTCAGAAACCTTTGCGGTCCACTGTTGGTTTCCTGTATTTTTTGATGATTAAAAGAGACTTTTTGTCGATTTTATATCCATTTTGTGTCATTGTGACTCTTCTCTGAGACCGTCCAAGAGAAAGAGAAGGATCTTTACTTTTCCCCCTGGTTTGGATGCCAATCACCCCGGATTGCTCCTCCTGACCCAGCCAGGGTGACTGTGGCAGTGAGAGAAGCAGCAGGGCTACCCACAATCTCACCTGCCCTGATTCTTGGGGGACCAGCAGGAGCCAGGCAGGATGGACCAGGAACCCTTCACAGGCCCTGGAGCAGACCTGTGTCTAGGCCAGAGGGGATCCCCTTCTTGGTGTTCCTGACAAAACTAGGGGACGAATGGAAAGGAGGAGCAATGATGGTGAAGCCTCAGAGTGTGCCCATGGTAACTGCACCCACCTTTGCTCACCTGCTTGTTCGTCCCCAGGGGACATTCCAAACCTTGGTCCCTCCTCCCAGCTTAGGAGCTAAAGCTTTTACCTGCCAGATCATAGCACTTCTGATTTGATGACTATTTTAATCAAGGATCACAATTTGATCCTGCATCACAACTTGATCCTGCGTCATTCTTGGCACATCCCTCTCCAGGGTTCCTGCCTTTGTTTGGCAGTTTCATTCCTTGCCTTGTGCATATTCCTCCAGCTGCTCTGACCCCTCTGCCACAGCAGTCATATGAGGTGAAGGTCTGATAAACTTTGACAAATGGCAGTACTTCTCCATTTGATCGTAGTATTTCAGGGAGGCATTTGCTTTCAAAGACATAAAAGTTCCTCTCTTTGCATTTCTTTGTTGCATTTGTCCCTCTCTTTATGTATTTCAAACTTATGTGTCTTGTACTGACATGGGAAGAGCTGTTTGGTTGGAAACTCATGGTTTGCTCTCTAAGTTTGAGATTATCACTGAGGAAATCTTATTTCTCAACATGTAATTTAAAAAGAGCTAGTAGGGGACTAGTAATAAAAATGTATAGACACGAAATCAAGAGATTATTAGGGAGAAAAACTGAGCCCTGCTCAGAATGCTTTCAAATACAGAAAATAAAGGCTATGATTTTAGCTGTGTTTTCATGTAGTTTGGTTGTTAGTGTTCATTCATTCTGAATAGTCAAAATAAATAACTTTCTTTTAAGATATCCTAACATTTTTACTTATAGGCCATGGCAGGATGCTCCTGGATTTGGTATTCTAAAACATAGAACATTCTTAAACATAACAGTCTTAAACAAATCTGCTTAAATAGCAAAGGGTTCTTGAGCAGCAGGTTTTGATAAACCTTTCAGTTTTATGGACAGAACCAAAACATTTGGCATCTGTTTGTTTGAATTCCTCTGGAAAAGACCTTTTTTTTCATCTGGCCCTTGCTGGGGCAATGGGAAGAGGTCTGGGACAAAGGATGGAGGGCCAGCAGCACGCCAGGAGCTGGGAGCTCACTGGGATGCTCCGGCCCTCCCTGGGTATGGGGAAGAGCCATGATGGGAGCTCAGGGGCACAGCAGCTCAGGTAACCAAGTAGCTTTCTCTGAAGGATGTGCTGGGTGCAAACAAAAAGGGGTCTGTGTCGTTGCCCATTTTTGGTGACAGCCAACCCTCTGCAGCAGCTTTGCTCCGTGCTGCTGAGCTCACTGGGGACCACAGCCTGCTCCAAACCCACCTTATCCTCCCAGGTGGATTGTGATCCCATAGGGTGATACTCAGTATCAGGCTGGTGCTTCCAAGATCAGCTCCTTGAAGGAAGATTTCTCCCTATTTATACCTCCAAACACCCAGCAGAAGCTGTTCCTGATATCCCTGCTCCTCCTCAGGATAACCCCGACCTGCAAACGGGAATGCAGAAAAGTGTCAGTCTTCTCACCTGACCACACATTTGAGACCAAGACCAAGCACTACCCTCAAAGAGAAGGGAAGTTAAATACTGAGTTGGCACAGAAATGCTCAAACAGAGAGAAAACATCACCTTAAGCTACTAGACAGCACAAATACAAATGTGGGAAACCTATCTGAATGCTGGGATAACGGAATTGTCTGAGGTGCTTTGGCTGATCGTCTCCTGTACACCAGGGACCTCAGTGTGCATCAGCGAGTCAGAGGATGGTGGGGGGTGCTTTGAATACCTGCAAATGCCGACCAGTGTTTGGCCTGAGGTTTGCAGGGAGCAGTGTGTGGAATTTTCCCTCGCTGAAGAAGGCAGTGATGACAAGTTGCCTCCCTGTTCTGGTGGCACTCTGCTGGCTTTTGGAAGGCTGTTCCTGCCAGTAGCCAGCACACTCAGTTTGGCCCAGATGTTATTAAAAAGCTATTCCGAGCACTGTGTCTGGCTGTACACATTAGTGACAAGGTTATTAGCATCAGAGGAAATCCCAACTTTTGTTAGGGAGAATGTAAACAACTGCTTTCACGAAAGAGCTGCTTCATTCAGCATTCAGGAAAGAAAAAGAAAAAGAGGAAAAAGCTCCTCTCAGGCTGTGACAGCATGGCTGGCCTCCTCTCAGTGTTGTCCTGCTCCCAAGCAATGGGCATGAGGGCTGTTTAGGGACAAACAACAGGGAAAAAGCATGAGCTTAAATGCTGCATTTCACATTTCAGGCTTAGATATCACTTCACCCCAAAGCCAGCCCCTGCTCCCCATCAGTGAGCTCAGGACATACTTGTCATATATATAAATATATATATATACTTACAGCAAAATTTGCAAGTGGGTGCAGCATCTTTTTATGCTCCCAGAGATCTGGGAAATCAGAAGGGCTGTAAATATGACAAGTGTTGAACTCACTATGGTCTAGGGTCCTATATTGGAATTACCCCCCTACTCAGGATCTCATGGCAGAACTCAGTACACTGGCTCAGCATTGATCTCAGCTTTTACCATAAAGAAAAGAAGGCTGAAAACCCTCTATTTTACTGTATTTTTCTCTTAGAGGACTGAAAGAACAGCAATTGAATTCAGAACAAAACAACAAATTAACACATCACTAAGGGTTTTTTTCTTTCTTTCTTCTTCGAAATAGACTGTCTCCAACTATAAAACAAACCATCTTCTGGTCACCTACCCTGACTGAAGGGCCCAGCTGCAAACTGCTTGCAGCTCAATCACAAACCACCATTTAATCAGGCTGAGGCACAATCTGACCCTGCAGCATCCCCTCAGGTGTCTATTTTCTGGAGTTAGGAGTAGGTCTCAGGGTGGTGTGAGCAGGATATCCAGGAGTGGATGGTGATGGCTCCGGGTGGGACGGGCTCTGCAGCTGATACAAATCCCAGCTGTCATGACATGATGGGGCACGGAACAGCCCTGGGGATCGAGAAGGTGCTGTGCAGAGCAGAGGAGGACTCGTCTCTGTTAAAGGTTCAAATACAGGAAGGTGGTGTTAGGAGGAGCCCCCTCAGAGAATTTCTCTCACCATACCAACACAAAAGGTTTAGGCTTGGAGTCCCAGGACTGAGGACAAAAGATAGCTGATTACTTTCAGATTGAAGCTCAATGGTGGGGTGGAGGTGAGAAAACCGAACCCCAGCACCTGGGGGTGGGGAGAAGTTTTTCTTTCTTTGTTCCGTGTGTGCTGGTTTGACTTTTTTTGGTTTTTTTTCGTTGGGCAGCTGCAGAAAAGGAGCCACTGCTTGCTGGTGAACTCTCTTTTTTCTGGCTCTGCTCTTTGCTTTCCCCCCTCCATCTCTGGGCACCCTGAGCTTCAGAGAGAGAGAGAGAGAAGAGAGGAGAGACACAGCTGCTTCAGGACACTGCAGACCTATTTTTCCCTCTTCCTGGGGACTGCAAGGAGGTTCCTGGGAATTATCACCATTTCCTCCACTCCCAGCTTTTCCTTCTTCGTTTGGAACAGAGGACAAGGAGGGGGGGAGAGAGAGAGAGAGAGAGAACAGTTATCCTTCTTATATCCATTTTCTAATTAAAGTTCCTTTTTCTTAAATTTAATAAAGAGTGATGTGGTTATTGTGGAGGAATCCTCTCCTCTGCTTTTTGGTAAACATTTTGGTTTTTCCCTCAAACTAAGACAATCTCCCATCCACACTGCTTGGGAGTGCATATGACAGGTGGAGAAATCATCTTCAGAATGTTGCTGGTGGGACATCCTGACGACGAGCGTGTTCAGCCTCTTACTGCCCTGAGATTGTGGTGTTTGGGGGTAATTTATGCAATCAGGACAAAGCAGGGATGAGCTGGCATGCTGTGGTTCACCCCTGAGCACATATGTAGGCTCAGCTCCTCCGAAACACCCCATTTTAAACCCAATCACTGGCCAGCAGCCAGTGGTGTGGGCAGCATATGAACAGATTGCAGAACTCACTGGGATTTGCAGCCACCTCTGGAGCTCACCCCTACTCTGTGATCCTGGTTTCAGTGCTTTTCTGAGTGAGGCTGACCCTACAGCCCTTGTCACTTCAGGTGGGAGTTTATTGCTCCCAGGGTTGTTGAATCCCCCTGCCTCTCCAGAGAATGGCAGTGTCCAACAGCAGCACGTACTGCTGTCAGGAAAATTGTCCAGGCTCAGGGCAACCCAGAGCTCGCTGAGAGACCTCTGAGCCCCTAAACCTTTCCAGTTAGAGATTCTCTCTTCTGTTTTGCTGGGGCCATCAAGTAAGTCCATGGCATGTCCCACCATGCCCGACAGGCTATGGCCATCCCACCGGAGCTGGGGGGAGAGCAGAGTGCTTGTGGCTTTGCGCTGTCCGTGCTGCTGCTGCTGCATAAAGCATTGCCAGGAGATGGAAAAGGCCAAGGGGAAGGTGGTGGGAAAGCTCTGGTGGTAGCACCTGCTGGAGGTTGCAGCAGCTCTAGGGGGATTCATCCTGGACTGGGATAACTGGCTGCTGAGCCCTGAGACTGTTTTGTCATACTTAGCATTTCCCACTATATGATGTGCAACTTCGCAAAGGGCTGTGCTCGGCGTCTGTGCTGCAGCAAAGCCCTCAGTCACCTCCTGGTCCCAGCAGTGATACATCAGTCCTGGGGAAGGAGTGAGCAACACAGATCTTGCAAGGACAGGCGAATTACTTTCACTTGCTCAAGGGAAAAAAAAGCCAACCAAACAAAATAAAAAGAAGATAATAAGAGGAAGTGAATACTCTAAAGCAGCAGGATCCAAAGTGAGTTCCTTCATTATAGAAAAGCTGGAACAATCTCCTGGCATGGTATGGGGGTTGCAACTGCCTCACTGATGGCTGGGAAATCTTTCAGTGCAAGACGCACACACTGATGACAAAACAAGTGATCAGAATTTTGCTAACTGCTTGTTGTGGTTTTATCTGACAAGGCTCCTCACTCAGAGCTGAGAAAATAACTGCCCTGAGGATGGCTCTCCCCAGCAAACCTTCAAGGGCTGGAGAGCTGACATGTCCAGGCTCCAACATGCTCTGAGAGAAAGATAATCCTATAGAAAAGGTCTGCTGAGAACATTCAGCATCATGTGTTTTAAGGGGTTTGGTTTCATCAAATGTAGGTGAATTCATTTTCCAAGCCAGGCGTTTTATTCACAGGCACCTGGAGAGCTTTACCAGAGCACTTTGCTCCCTGGACCACCACCTCAGTCACTGAACCTGAGAAATTCACCCCCAGATATGAACAGGTAGAGGTTGTGGTGATCATGCACTCCTGAAGGGAGGGTTAGGTCTTCCTATACTGTAACCAGCCCCCCCAAAGAGGCTGCAGCATGACACCCCCTTGCACAACATGGTCCATTTGCAGGGCTCGCTGCCCCATGACAGCAAGCAGACACACTGCAATTCATGGTAGCCTCCAAATCTCTGAAGGTGAATCAAAAATACCCCCACTGGCAATTCAGTGGTGGGGAGTCCCCCATCCTTGGTACAATGTCAAATCCCACATTGGACTGTGAGGTTCCCACTCCTCTGGCAGTAGCAGAGACCTCTGCCAGAACTCCCACCCCAGCAGGGAGAAGCTCTTGTAGAAATAACGTTTGTAATTAACTCCCAGCTGAGATGCCCAGTGCAGCATGGTCTTGTTTGAGCTACAGCTCCAACATCTCTACAGACCTCAGCCAACATCTTGTAGGTGATGTTTTCAAATTTCCTCTCAGTGTGATGAAAGACTGGAAGCTCAATTTATTAAAAGAAATAATCTCAGCCCCTGGAGCTGAGATTTCAATTTCATCACCTTGCCCACGAGCTGGGACCTTGGCACAGATGGATAGTGCCTATTTATTAAACCAGCGCCAGAGAGAAGAAAGGAAGGAGAAGCTCATTGGTTCATAGTGGACCAAACAGGGAAATCATTCTGGGAGGCTGCTCACACCTGAGACTCAAAAAGCACTGATACATTGAGCCCTTGAAGTGTGTTTTTGCAGAGGTCAAACACATGTCCCCGGCATGGAGCAAGTGGAATAAAAACTGGCATTAAATTCTGTGTGACTAAAACCTTGATTCAGAGTCACTGCAAGTGAAAACCCCAGAGAACATGAAATGCTGTTAAGAGTTGTACTATAAGGCTTTGATTTTTTTTCTCTACCCCTCTGGTGCCTGATATTCCTGCAATTAATTTGGTCTGTGTTTCTGACAGTGTGAGTGCAGAAGGAGGGGAAGAAAATTGATTTTTGGGTTTTCTTATATCGAAACAGTATGGCTAGTTAAGGAAGAGCTTACATTTCAGCCCCTACATACATCTCTTCATCCATGAAAGATATCCCAAAGAGTACGTTTTGGGGAGGAAAAAAGACACACACACAGAGGCGTGCAGAGGGTCCCATGCACTGCGACTCACAGAAGGCAGGTGAGGAGCGGGGCCGTGCCCAGGGATGCTGGGGATGCTGGGCGCTGCCACCAGGAGCGGGCAGCTGCCCGGAGGCCACCCAGAGGGATGGGAAATGGCTCCAGCAGCCAAGGACAGGAAGTCACTGACAAATTACTTGTGATCTTGCTGTGACTCACTACAGAAACTTCCCTACCTTAGCTCGTCTTTTCGAGACATCTTTACTGGTGACTGATTCGTGGTGGTTTGTTTTTCTAAAAAAATAAGCTTAGAAAGCCACCCAAACACATGAGCACTGAGTAATTACCGTACATGTTTAGCACCTAAATAATAAAAGTGTCTGCGCTGCACTTTTCTGGTCCGGAGTGCTGTAGACTCTGAGTAATCACTTCTAACCTCGTGCTGCAGATGTTTGTGTTGCTTTCCCAGCCCTGCCGACAAGAAAACCGAGGCGGAGGGTGAGCCTAACGTCCTGGAAAAGCCGCAGAGTCAGACCGAGAGGGCACGGGTGTGGCAGAGCTTTTCATCTCTCCCTGCTGCACACAGACAGCCTTTCCACAAAGGGCAGAGCGGGATTCGTCTGTATTTCTCCTCCTGCTGTCTCTTTGAGCACCATTCTGCACTCAAACATGCCCATGGACTAAATACCTCGAAGCTCGTCGTTTCCAGGATACGTCCATTACTTTTTGCCTTCTTCAAACCTGCGTGTGGCTTATGCTGACCTGAACCCAAAGCACCAGTGTGGGGAAAAATGATGGTGGTAATGTAAGGAAAGAAGGAAGCCAAAGCGGCCCTGACAGCTTTTATCTATCTTCCTAAAGGTGGCACGAACATTCACGGCTTGGAGGAGGGACATGCAGCCACATCTCTCACTCACAGCAGTTCGGACGGGGGTAGGAGGGGACCCATCACCCCGGGAACAAGCCACTTTCCCAGGTGCGCTGTGTCAGAGAGCCGGTGGCACAGCCTGGCACACCGTGCTGCCGGTTGGGATGCTCTCCGTGCCAGTCCCTGGAGCTGTTGAAGATCTTCGATGCTCACCTCCCACAGCCACCTTCCGACTCCCTAGAACAGGTGGCACAGGTTCTCCCCCGGCAGTGCCCGGGAAGTGGGTGGAGGCGCGGCTGGGAAATGGGGAGGTGCAGAGCAGGGCGGGGGGACCGAGTGTCCAGGACAGAGAGGAAACTGAATCCCACAGAGGGAACCCTACCTTCACTTGGAAGGCTGTTTGACGGGCTGTTTTAAAAGATTTTTCCAGTGGACTGAGGAGGAAGAAAACATTTTACATGCTCAGGTACCGCACACGTTGCTTTCAGGTATGTTCATGGGGCATTTGGGGACAGTTTGATCTACATAAGATGCAAAAGATAGCCCAAGATAAGACTGAAAATTTGGAACAAAACAGAAGGAACTTATGTTGTTACAACCAGATAATCAGCCTGTTCATCTTTCAAAGATAAGCAGTTTTACTGTATACCTTTCCATGTCTTATCTATCTTTAGTACTTCAGATGAAGTGTTCTCTCAAGGGAATGCAACCCCTCCATGTCCACGTTGCTGGGGCAAGCTGCTCCAGGTCCGGCTGAGGAATGAAACCTCCTCTTTGAAAGAAGTTATCCATAATCAGTGAAAAGACTGTCAAAATTGTATGGAGAGTCTTCTAATTAAAAAACTCCAAAACCAAAATGAACCCCAACCTAGTTATGTTAGTCCTGTGATGAGGAATTCAGCCTACTCTTGCTTTATTCTACCTGCAGCTCTCCTTTTTCAGTGGCTGGGAATGGAAACACATATTCAATGCTTGCCCTGGTTCCAGAACTGTATTCAGTGTAAAATGTAAAATCACTTTGGTTAATTGTTTTAGCTGTGTCCTTCTTCAGTCTGCAGCCTTTAAGCATTCACTCCTCAGTGAAGTACCAGCGTTTAGCCCCTGACTTTCCTCTGGAGGCATCTCCTCAGAGTGTCAGAGCTCTGCACAGTCAGATGTTGGATAAAACCCCGCTTTTCACAGAGCCTCTTACAAGCTGTTGGAGCTTTGTGAGCCTATTTTGTCCAAGAAAAAATATTTTAGATTCATAATAAGGAGTTTATTCTAGGTCTTTTTCTATTTTGTATGCAATATTTTAGTTATGGCTCTACCCTTGCCAACACCATGGGCTGCTAATTTGCTGTTGTTCCTGCTAATGAAGTAAATAGCTCTGCATTCCAGCTCATGATAATAACACAGCTATATTCCTAGTTGGCCTTGGCCAAGACAAGCTATTAAAATGAGTTTTGTTTCGTCCTGTTTCATTTACCGAAACACCTTTAGGAGGTGTGGGCCTGGTGGAAAGACACTGAACAGGCAGGAAAAACATCTGAGACAAACCTGTCACGCCAGGCTCTGATGGGACAAAGCAGTAACGTTCTTTGTCTCCTAATGCTGTGCAAAAGTGTGTGTGAGAAAAGGCTCATTTTTTGTTGTGTTTGAAGTACAGCACCCTTTTTTTTTGCCACTGGTAATTCACGGTGAAATGCCTGTGCAGACTGTCCTCTGGCTTCTGCTGCAGGGAGGTGGGCAGTGGAAAACACGGCGCAGGGCTTTGTCAAGTGCTTCCCTGTTACTGGAGTAATTTTGCTCAGTAGCTGTTCTGACAGGGGGGAAAAAAGGTTATTTGATATGACTCGAACTCTGCAGACTGATACAACCATTAGAAATCTTTGACTGCGTTATAAATAACTTGCGGTGCTCGCACAGCTTTGTGCAGGCACCTCTCTGAGGCTCTTCCCTTGGCAGCTGCTGTCAGCGGCCCTGCCTGACGTGGAGGCACCCGTGATGGCAGCCACTGGCAGAGATGGTGGGATGCAGGGATCATCCTTGCACTCACCTCGAGGCGCTGCTGCCTCCTGCTCTGCTGGGGATGAGGGAGACTCGAGCCCGCTCCTCTCCCCACACCCACCACAGGGCTCCTTGGCACGGGCCCACTGCTTTAGCTGTGTAGGGGTTGCATGCATGCCTGGATCCCACAGGACCTTGGTATGGATCCGGCATCACTCATTGCCTGCGAAAACCTGTTTTGGAAGGGACCAGCACGTTTCAGGGCAGGCAGGAAAAAAGCCTTCTCCTCAGGAAAAGAAGCCTCTGAGCGGCTGCCAATTAGCTGCTGCAACAGCTCATGATGTCAGTAGTGTTTGAAAGCCAGAGATTTATGATCCAGAGTCACATAAACTCTACGGGAAATCAAATCTGTGATGAAAAAAAAAGCCTGTAATAAAAAGATTTGACACCGGAAGTCTGATAAACTGTTAATTTTACTTAGGATAATTACGGTATTTACATCTAGGTAGCACTGACAGTTCAAGGCTTTGATATACTCTAATGTGATTTATGGGCAGCAGAGAGGAGCTGGGCTGAGCTCACCATCCTCACTCCAGGCACATCTGCTCTGTGCAAAGCTCTGACGAGAGTGCACCCCAAGAGGTGTGACTGTCTTGTCGGAAGCACAACATCTGTGGGCTGCTGCTCAGAGGTGACCAGAGATTATCAAACACTAACAAAGATACTGCATTTAGAGACATCTCAAAGAGTTTGACAATGAGCCCAAGGGAAAAAGCCTGAAAAATGTGTACTGATCCCAGAAGAGACAACTCGGAAAGGAGAAAGTAAACGAGGCTGCCTCATCTTACAGGAGCTGCTTTTGGTGCTTCAGTAGGTGGTTGATCAACAGCCGCCTCCACTCCAGGGCCACTGTCTTCACCCACAGCTCCACTCTGCCAATGCAACCTACAGCATCAAGTGAGGAAACATCCACAAGGCAAGCAACAGCTGGGGCTGTAAGTGATTTTTGGCACAAATGCTGCAGCTGCTTGTGATTTGGAGGATTTGCTGTGTCCCTTTCTCATGGATGCCACTCTGCCCCTCCAAGGGCTCCAGCTGTAAGCAGGGTGAGCCATGTCAGTGAGGTGGTAGAGGTGGTCACAACCCAGAACAGAAATGTTGCATGAGCACAGCGGTTGCAGAAACAGTAAAAACAATTTTTGAGAGAGATGTCATATGGGAACATAGTGAGCATGGGCTCTGTTTCTCCATCAGCAGGAGGAGCATCTCTGGGTGCCAGTCTGAGGTTTTAAGGGTACCTGAACCAAAAAAAGGAGACTGTGTTTTGGGTTTATAAACAGCTGGTGACCATTTCAAAAGAGGCTGATGTTCGTGGGTGACTCCAGGAGGCACAGCAGCAAAGATTGGAAAATACATAAAAATCTCCTGAAGCAAGTCTAGCATGGGCCTTTCTGAATTTTATCCTCCTGGAAGGTGTGTCCAACAGACTTATTTGGACTGACATTTACCTCAACCTTCTCAAGAAATCCCACATGGGTAAAATGAAATCTGTTCTAAAGTGACTGAAAAAGGTTGGGGTATCTCATTCTGTCTCCTACCTGGGAGCAACACCTCTTTTCCACCTTACCACCCCACTGGAAAGTACACAGTGTCACCAAGAGACCCAAAATATCTTCTGGGGAGGACAAGTTTGTATTGCTCCTCAGACAAGTCCCTTTAGGAAGCAGTTTATGTTGCTGGAAGGTTCTGGGATGATCCTCACAGAGCTGTTGTCTTTCTTTGTAGACTTTCATCTCTGAACATTATGAACATCAGTGATTTATCAGTATTTAAATTTTTGGTCTCCACTTAGCCAAGCAGGGAGATGGATGGCCTCTCACTCTGCATGGTGTGGTGGGACACAAGAGCCTTGGCACCTGCAGCCGTCTCTCACTCCCAAACCCGAACATGAGTGAAAGGGGTTTGTGACAAGCATAATGACTTACACACGGAAACCATGTAAAACCAAACTCACGTTTCACAGAAAAGGCTGCACCTCTGGGATGAATTTTGGCAAATACACACCCGTCAAAAAATCCACAATACTGACATTTGGCAAGAGGTGGAAGGGGGGAGTACACAAAACATCCAAGCCCATGTTTTTCATTAAAAAATCATAACATTTCATGACTAAAATATCAAAACGAATCCTTTCAGTGGATCCAATACAACTGTGATGAAGAGACTGCTCCAACAGCACACCACTTCTCTCAACAAGTGGAGGGGAGATGAATGCCCTTTTTGATCTGCATTGAAAATGATGTCTTCTAGGACATGGCAGAGGAAGGAGAATGAAAAGGATACTAAGCAGGCTGCATCTCAAGAGAAGAAAACCTCCTTTAATCCCTATCCCCAGCTCAGAAGCATCCACTTGAGATCCAGCACAGGAAGATAAAGAGGAGATGAGAAGAAGAACAGCACAACCAGAAGAAGAGGACATGTTCTCAAAGGCACCCCCAGTGTGCGGGCATCCAGGATCATTTGGCTGTGACAGCAGGTCTACTCAAAAGACCTACCTGATGCCCCATGGATGGAAAATCCTTATGCCCCAGGGTCCTACTGCTTTGCAGTCCCATCTTGAGTTTTGATACCTATCATGCTGGTACCTCTGGTACCTTTCCAGAGGAAGCTGCTGTACCCTCTTCCTGGTTAATGTGTTGGAGCAGTGAGGCCAGGACTCACCTTTCATGCAAGGACCAAGAAATCAGGTGACTGAGCCATATTCACAGTCATATGGAAAGAAAAGGCAGCAAACAGGCAAACTCCAGGCTGCTGTAGTGGAGCAGGTAAATTTAGCAAGGCAGCAGGCAGTGGTGTGTCCCCACACTCAGATGTGGCCTCTCCAGAATTAACTGGTGCTAATTGCCCACAGATTTTCAAATCACAACCTCAAATGCTTTTTTTTTTTCATTTTGCAGCCAGGAGCATTGCTGGCTATGGCAGGATGTGAAGACTGGTGAGCTGCCCCTTCTATGTCTGATGGGGAGAGGCTGAAAAGTAGCTAAAAAGGGGAAGACCAGGCCAATGTCCTGTTGTTGTGAAGGAGTCAAGTGGCAGAGACAAAACAGAAGCACCTTGTAGCTTGACTTCTGGGATTGGATGCAACTGTCAGCCCAGGTGAGCCCAAAATCATCCCACCAACTCCCTCCCTCAGGCTGTGTGGAAAGGCACCATTGGTACTGCAGGATCTTCATGGGAACCATATCAGAGAGAGGGGAAACGAATGAGGAGAGCAGAGAATGGAGCAGAGTGAGCAGCAGGGAATGGGGAGAGGGTGATGGTGTAGTGAGGGGTGTGTGGAAGCTGTCTGTGGGCTGAGATGCTCTGTGGTGAGCACTAACAGGTTTACTGCAAAGCCTGCTGCACTGGGGAACAACATGGAGCAATGTACGGAGTGTCTGGTGGGGGGAATGGTGTGTTTCCTCACAACAGATTAAAGCCCACAGTGGGATTAGCAGAGTGAGCTTGTGAGGAAAAGTAAAAGCAGACAAGGAGAGCTCGCTCTTCCCACAGGTCTTGTGGGGAGAACAGGGTCAGCAAAGCAGGGAAACAAAGGATGCTTCTCCACACCTATCCTCCTCCTTCCCTCCAGCCCCCAGAGAAACCTGCATTAGGAAAATACCCTCAGCAGTGTCACCTCCTCCTCCTCTCCAGCTGTGTCCTGGGGGTCTCCAGGCAATGATGGCTTTCACCCAGGCTGCGTTGAGCAACGTGGGGTGGCAGTGCCCACTGAGCCCACCCCAAGCCTCCTCAAACACTGTGCAGGGGCTCATCCCTTCACTGGGTGGCCAAGCAGCTGCCATAGGCCAGAAGTGTGGGAGTTCATGGTGGGCCATGAGAGGACTAGCAGCGTGCTGGCCAAGCAACACCTTGCAGGCATCAGCTCTGCACCGTGCAAGTGCCTCCCTGCTGTCCCATGATGACACCACATTCCGGCTGCCCAAGTACAATGTGGGATCACTTCCATGTTGATGAGGGGAAGAGCTTGTGCTCTTCACAAGGGGTAGTCCCCACACTCCAGAACATCTTCTTGCCTGCCTGATGATGGGAGCAAGCACCATCAGTGACTTGGTTTCTGCCTCTGCCCACTTCTTCTTTGAGTAATCTTCCTACCCATTCTTGGCTGGTTCTTTTTAGCTCAAGTAATGAAGCTCAAGGCAGTCAGTCAGGGAGTGGTGTTGCTGCCGTTCTCTGCTGGGCTGCCGTTGGAGGAGGCAGTTTTCTGGTAACAGTGCAGATCTTCCCAGGTGTGTGCTCCCCTCCTGGAAGCTCAGCTCTGCCTAAGAGAGCTTTTCTGCAGCTCACACACCACCAGTGCTGCTTGGCTCAACTTCACATTGGCTCTGCTGAGCATTTTGTTGCTCCAGACCACTTGGGGATGCCATTATCCTCCTCATTAGCAGGTAGAGGGAGATGGCTGCTGGCCCCTTTGCTTGCTGCACACAGACAGCTCCTCCTCCAAAGCGTATTTTCTCATGTATGAGTGGGGTTTCACCATCTTACCCAACCACACAGCAGTGGCAGCAGCTCCTGGGGCTCCCCTGCAACGGGTATTCTCACAGGACCACCAAACCAATTGCAAGGCTTCCTCATTCCAGCCCAAACATCTGCATCTCCACATCTGATATTCACTCCCTATCTGAGGCAGGAGGACACGATCATGAAATTCAGACCATAGTGTGTCACTACAAGCCTGGCAAACTGGTTGAGGCTTCAGCCATTTCTCTCAGACATCAGACACTTTTCAAACAGCAGACTCCTGACAGCCTGACATTTTTTTAATGTATGGTCTGTGGTGCAATTTTCACAGGGAAATTCCCATCTGTCCCCTCCTACTTCCGTGCAGCCCAGCATGCCGCACCATCTTGATGTCACATCATGCCAGGTCTGGCATTTTAACGCAAGACCACTGAGGGATTTGGCGTGTGAGGCACAGCCAATGCCACGCAGCACCTGGAGCTCATTGTCTCCTTTGCCAAAGGCAGAGAAGGAAGGCACTGTCTGGTCATTTTGGCTGCTCTCTGCCAGGGCCTGCTCAGGGATGCAGCTTGCCTTGGCCAACAAACTTGCAGAAGGCAGAAATGTCAAAACTGCCTTCTGCTCCACAGCAGGTCTACCAGTGATTTGTTGTTCTCTAAGCCAGACAGCTGCAGAATACGCTGCTCTCTGCAGCTTTAACTGCCATTTTCTCCTGATTTTATTTTTGGGTGCAGTTCAGATGCATTTGCCATTTACAGGATGGGCAAATGGCACTGACATGGTGTTTTCTCCCCTGCACACCTACCTTACCCCAAGGATGTGCCCTCTTCCTACCCCAAAAGCTCTCCATATTTTGCAAAAAGGGGAAGCTGTAGTCAAAAATGATTGTAGCTTGAGGAAAAAAGGCAGTGGGAATGAATGGGCTTTCTCCCTTCCGCCACCACGTCTAGCAGAGATGGAGGCTGAACAGTCAAAGTCAGGACAGAACAATGCCAGCCTGAGCAAGCAACCACGTCCAGGGGAAATGGGGCACTTTGTGCCTTTGGATAAAAGAGATCCCTTATACCTTCATGCTGCACTGCCTGTACCTGCTTCTCTCAGGTTGCTTGCTATGGAAGATGGGATTGCCAGCAGCCCTGTGCTGGAGCGGCTGTGGGTCACAGGAGGGGAGTGGCAGCAGGGCCTCTGCAGTGGGCAGCAGCCGAAAAAGGGTTTTCTTTCCTGGGCCTGCAAGCAATTGGTGCTTTACACTCCATATTTTTCCATCTGAGAAAACCAGGTTTGGGACAGACATTACAAAAGCAATCTGAAATCAAATTTAACAGTCAGAGCTTTACGCACTGCAGCAGAGGTTCAGAGGATAAGGGGGGGAAGGAATGCCTGTAAGCCAGCCATTTAGAGGGATCCATTATCAAAAAAGGGCAATAAAAAGTATCAACCCCCCCAACGTTTTGCAGGCACAGCCTCAAGCAAATGCACACAAAGCCACAAAAGAGAGGGAAATGCCTGCACTGATGTGTCTGCCCCCAGCCAAAAAATTATGCTCAGGGCAATATGCAGAGACTAAAGGGGAGCGAATGAGAACGATGTAGCTGGACCCAAAACAAAGTTCTCAACGATATAAATTCCCCAATTGGTGAGCATCTGTGTTCCATGTCCTGAAAAACCAAACACTGCAAACTAAATGGACAATCAAAACCAGAGACATCTGACATTTCACTCATCTGGACAGGACATTAAATGGGAGTTCAAATTTCAGGGAATGGCATTTAACCTAGATACTCTGCTGCCTGGATGAGTATTTTGACCACTGTTGAGATCATCTGCGCCCTCCTCTTCTGTTCTGTTCCTGCCTCCATCACCAAAACTAATCGGCAAACTTGGGATGAGCTTCCTACCAAGAATTCTTATAAATAAACTGTTTATCTACCAATTCTCCTGATTCTACTTGCTCCTCTTTTCTTCTTCAGGGTGAGAAACAGTGAACCATATCATTTCAGAGCACTGACACCAGCTGACAAAATAATCCTGACATTTACTTGCTGCAGATTAAAGAAAGCCCTGGCAATTATGGAAAAACCTGCAAGTTTTGGTTCTGTCAGTGACCATCTTTATCCCCTATCACTACAGTACACTAATGTTTAACATCAGCTATCAAATTTCTCATCCTCAATAACTAGCAAAAAAGTGTTGATCCCAAGGTGGCAATGAACAGCCAAGGGAAAAAAATCTACCATGTCTACCATTGCTGACACAAAAGGACACAGCATTTTGTGGCAGGAAGAATTTCTTGGACCTTGTTTGAGTTCCCAGCTCTGCTGAGGCTTTTGACATAAAGGCCAAAATTTGATGCTGTGAACAGGATACCAGGCCATTTGGCAGAGGAGACACCAAACAGAACATTATGCAGTTTTCAGAGGAACAATTTTTGACCAGTTTGGCTTGAATTGGGAAAAATACCAGTAGAAAGCCAACCAAGAACTAGTTTGTTCACACACTGCTTACTTTTGGCTTTCCAGCCTATCTAGCACATGAATTTCCTGAGTTTATTTTCACTCCACACATGAAAGTGCTTTATGAACGCTGACCAAAAGTAACAGTTTGTGTTCCCCAAAGTTAAACATCTGGAACTGGGAAGTTAGAGAAAATTTCCTCTGCAGGGGAGCTGGTCTAGTCAAACCAAGGGCAGAAGCGAGAGAGCAGTTTCTAATGATGAGACAACCCCTAATTATACAGATCATCCTTTCAACTCAGCTGTAGGAAAGCCTGTCCACACAAAACACTATTTGCCTAAGTTACTCGTAGCCAGGCCCAGTGCTGCACCCATTGCACTGCACGGTGCAGCTTAAAGGCCAACCGTGGCGAGCCAGAGGTTCTCAGCTGTGTGGGAACAGGACTAAACTCAGCCAAAAGCCCAGCACAGCAACAAGAAGTGCTGCCCAGCTAAAGAATTAAGCCTAGCTTAAGTCCCTGGCCTGCAGGTAATTCTCCTCCCTCATGCTCCAACTGCCCCCTCCTGAACACAAGACAAAAAACTTTGACAGGAAGCTCCAGTAAGACTTTATTCAATGGTGCACAGTAGGGAGAAATTAGGAGGAAAGAAGAATTGTATACATTACTGACTTTACAAGTCACTAAAACAAACCCATAGTGACAAAAACAACTGAGTCTGATGACATAACAAGAAGCATGGTGACCATCTCTCTAGTGTCCATACCTGCAAACAGATAATATATTAATGACTTTTTAAAAATTACAGTTCATGGCAGTGTTGATTTGGGTGGATTTATTTTCATTCTACCACAATGTAATTAACATGCAAATGGTACGAAGGTGAAATGCTATGTTAGGGAAACCGAAGTTCTCCACATTTCACTTCCCCTAAAAGCCTATCCAGACACCACTTAGAAGAGAATCTGAGCATTCCACACCACCACATGCAAGAGATCCTCAGTATCATCACCTTTTGCCCTGAATCCCAGTTCAAATATATCCTGCATGAAAACAAGGCCAAAGCTTGTCACAGCCCTGGAAGGAACACTGAGCACGCATCAGAAGATATTAACTCATGTCTCCATTTCTCATCAAGCTACCTGTGAACATTAAATCACTAGCCAGGCAACATGGACTGAGCGTGTTCACAAAAACATCCTAATATCAGAAGTATGGTACTCAAGTTGTCATATCAAAGATGATTTGCACAACTGACTGTGAACCAGATCCCAGAGACAATCCTCAAGTTATACCTGTTTTGCTTTGTTCCAATCTGGACTCTGATTAGAATTAATTCTTTTTTTTAATAAAGGGGATGCAGAGAGGGACAATCCACAGTTAAGAAAAGATTAATGGATAAATTGTGAAGAATGAAGCAAGTGACAGGCAAACTTCCTAACTATTCTCAGTGTACAATTACCTCTCAAAAACCCAACAATGGATCTCCTATTGCTATTCTAACAACAGACCTTTGAAAAATACAAAACAAAACCAATGTGGAAATTATGAATAAATGGGCCAGACTGCAGCAGTGGTTACATGGACACTTGACTTCCAGATGCCAGGAAATCAACTGTACCAATCTCTGAGGCTATCAGAGCTATGAAACAAATCACCAAGATAACAGAGGGACCCAATAAGATGTCTGGCACCTCAGCAGAAACACTTGGGAACCAGAGCAGCTGAATTCAGGTCATTCTCTAAACCCAAACTGTTCATTCACCAGTACAGTATTCACCTGAGGCTGCCTTCCAGTGAATTCCATTTCTCTTCTGCTCTCCATCCTTTAGAGGGAATGTCAATAGAAATCACTGCTTTTTAACAGCTCCCCCTTACCCTACAGCTTTTTGGACTTCCTTCAGAGGTCATTTAGCACCAGGTGGCTAAGGAAAGGTCCCTATACAGCAGTGTAGAGGAAAAAAACTCTCCCAACAGCAACTTGGCCCTCAGAACCACAAATCTGACACTGATCATTTATATGAACAGAAGGACATTTGGATTCTTCATCATGACCTCTGTGCAGGATACCTACTTTTGGAACTCCCATTCCCTGTTGTCCAGCGGACATACTTGGCGAGTTTTGAGCCAGCGAGAGATGCAGTGGAAGTGGAAAGCGTGCTGGAAAACAAAGTTCAGGTCACATCATTTCAGAACGTAGGGATGTATCTCAATGTGAAAATTACCACTGAAAGCATCACAGTAAGGAGAGAGTAGCAAGTGTTTTGCAGGCAGAAATGGGGAAGGCTGATCAGCCAATTCACCAGTAAACTCCAAGGAAATGATCCACATTTTCAGAGAAGACAGAAACATTAGTGCAGTGGCTGCAGGGAGCCTGTTCCACAGTGCATGCAGTGGGAACTGACTGCTGATGAAGGAGAGCACAGAGTTTAGCAGCTGCTTAAACTGGCAGAGCAGATGCTGGTAAGAAGCATAATCAGAAAGAAAAGAAAGAGGATTTCAGAGTGAGTAGCAGGGATGATATGAATATATGCATGCTGAAGGAAGCTTTCTGTCACTTTTCAGGAGAAACCAGAGCCTGAATAAAAATGAATTTGAAAAATTAGAGGGAAGAAAAAGCAATTGTATTATGTTTTAATAAGGACACCCTTTTCCACACTCCATACAGCTACTTAAAACCAAGGTTCCACTTGCAACTCTTGCACACAATATAATTTTGACACTAGAATATTCTGACATGGTTAAAAATTTTGCTCTTGTCCTCTGCAAACAGAATTGCAACATTCATATTCCCATTCCAGCATTATCATGCTGTAAGTCAATCCACAGCTTTTAGTGAGGATGGGACTGAGGAACACAAAGTTACTCCATTACGAAAAATTTTATCTTCCAACTCAGGCCCAGGCTAGGTAAGAGGTGTTCAACTTTGGAGTTCTTGTGCTAGTGGGACCATGTACAAAGGAGAATATACAGCAACACACTGGAAGAGCTGGAGATGAACCACTAGAACCGATTTGATCTTCCTTCAAAACTGGAAGCAAATCACGTAGTTACCCCACACTGACTCCTTGAATCAGCCTGCACAAAGACAAATCAAGCACACTGACATCTAAGTAATCCTGTAACTAGGGGAAAAAAAGGTATAGCTCCTAGGCAAACCTTGATCAGAAAAATTATGCTCAGAATGAAAGATCTGTTATTCTTAAAAAAAAATTAAATAAAGGCCTATTTCCCTCCCTTTGGTTCTGTGTCTTCCTTATTACATCTCTCCAATTTTCACTTTCTTTTGTTCTGTCTCCTTTCTAAATTCTACTAACCATACGGAGTTTAAAGTTCTTATTTCTGGTGGATTACATGAAACATTTTATAGAACTCATTCTGTCCCGAGTCTTCAAAGAATGGGCAGAGCATCACCAGCCCCACCAGCCCCACAACAGCACAGTGTTCCTTACGTTGCAGACGCCCCAGGCAACTGTGCACTCCTCCGAGGTAGCCGATGCTTGGTTTGCTTGACACTCTATGCCTGTGGAAATAGAACACATACACAGGAGCAGGAGATGTACATGCAACACCAAGTGGGAGATTTCTTCATATTAGCAACTGGGGATAGGGGGAAAGAGCTCTTTGTTTTGTGGCATTTATTACATCAGAAAGTATCAAGAGCTGTTGTTTAAGGTATCAGATCACAATATACTTAATCCTGATTTCCTCCTTCCTCTACTTTTTTAGTATTCCCAAGTTCCAGAGGGCAAGATTACACAGCTCACCTGCTGGCAACAAGTGTCTCCCTTCCCAGAGTTCAAGAATAAATATTTTTAATTTTCCCCCCTGTGTTTTATGAAATGTCTTTTAACGATCATTTGAAGGTACATTTACTTAAATTTCTTACCCAGGTTTCTCTCAATATAAATTCACTGTCTTGTCAGATATTATGTACTCTATTTACAAATTGATTTCCTCATGTAAAGCCACAGTTTGCCTGTCTTTATTCTATAGTCTTGTGATAGGTAAGTACTCCCCAAACATACACAATAGTTTAAAAATGTATAGTTTAGACTTTTTATACCTTGGAGCTGAGTACCCAGGATGATCCCCAAAAACCCAACCAATTCTTTATGGGTTTGGGTTATGTTTTAGGCTTCTGTTTCAGGTGGTGTGGATGAAGGAGTTGAGAGAGTAAGGAAAAAGGAAGAACAGCACTGAGAAAATAAATCCTGCAACCTCGTTCTCCATTTTAGAGCCTGAACAATTCACTTTGCTCCAGCTCAAGAAGGAACTTCAAAAGAAAAAAAGACATTTCCAACTCCTCCACAGTGAGCAGCACAAACCTATGGGACCAACATCTTACTGCTAAAGGATGCTTTCTTTAAAAGTCAAGCCCAGATGATTTACAAAGATATGTTAATAGATGATCAGCTTAGAACTCAACACACAGGCTTGTTGCTTTCTTGGTTTGCAGATCACCTTTTTTTCCTTGGCAAAGGAGGTGTCTGAATGAGCTCTAATTCTCTGTTCACTGTTTGTGTGCTTGAATATGCTCAGCTTCAAAAACTTTGAAACCCCACAGGCTCAGAAATGAGATTTCTATTTGCTCTACCCTATTCATCCCTTTATTGGTTTCTCACGCTATTTCAGGTGTGGAGATGAACAAAATAAAAGAAAGACCCATTTTTTGTGAGATGTGAGAGAGGTCAGTTAACCTTAGTCACGAGGAACTATGCAAAACGAGACTGACATCTAAAGAAACTCAGTAACAGCAGCTGTTCTGCAAGATTTGAATGAGGCTGTATTTATCATATGGTTTACATCAAGACATGATACACCACAGCAGGAAGTCCAAAGCTCAATCCCCTGCCTGCCCATAGAAGAGAACGAAACCCAGTACACCTGAAATGTCTGATATTTTTATTCCTGAAGCTCTCAACACAAACAGCAATAAAATTAAATCTGATTAAGAAAATGAAGATGCTCAAGACCTTTGAAGAAGTTCAATTACTTTGGATATTTGTGTAAAATTCCACACCTGAAGATTGTTGCAACAATTTTACTGTTACTGCAGTATAGACTCATGGCCATGGGACGTATTATATTAAGTTCTAAATATCTGGCATGAGTCTGTACAGTAACAGAAAATAGTGAGGAGTAGCAGAAAATGGTGAAAACATTCATCTGAAGGAGAGACGTCAACAGGTAAGCAAAGTTTAACTCAGGAATTCTCTGCTAAAAGCAAGGAAAATACTCCAGCAACAATATACTTAGCTTGTTTCACCTCTTTCCCTACTGGAAACAAAACACCATTGGATTCATATTAGATATGAAGCCCATCTTGCCCATTTTTATGTAATTTTTTCTTTTTTTCCCCTCTCTAAGTGGCCCTGACCTGGGAGCTGCATGCTTGGGAACGCAATTTTATGATTTTTTTTTTCAGGCTTTACTCTGTATTTTGTCTGGGAGTGAAAAGGAAGAAAGGTGGTTTAGGAAAGGAAGAAAGGCATCACTGAAATTCATTTTAGTGTTTATCAAACATTCTCTGACAAGCAAATACAGTCAAAATCATCACAGTCCTAAAAGCTTAAGAGGACAGATGGACTTGTGTGGAAATGCCTGAAGAGAAGTCCTCTGCTGCTGGCCCTTTCAACAAGACACACAGATTTAACACCCTCTCAAACAGGCTGGACACTACTGCTGTCACTGCTACCTCTGGCTGCCTAAAAAAAGGCCTCCCAAAAGCTGAAAAGCACTTTTTGGTCTCCTACTTAGCTCAGTTGGTTAAAACTTCGTTGTAATAATGACAAGGTCTTGGGTTCAATCCCCTGTATGGGCCATTGACTTAAGAGTTGGACTCGATGATCCTTGTGGGTCCCTTCCAACTCAGAATAGTCTGTGATTCTGTGATTCTGTTTCTGTGATTTCAGAAAGGACTATATATCAACAAAGAAATAAAACACATGAACAGTATCTGTCAGAGAATGAAAGCTAAAGAGAATCTATTTACCATGTCCTGACCCAAAAGAAGCAGTAAGAGTCAGACAGTAACATGTACTGGAGGAGTACTGGACAACCCTTCTGTAGCCTTGTTTTTGGCAGTGTCTGAGCGTGAGGGCAGAAAGATACAGCTAAAACCTGAAATACCTGTAAATAGTTGTGAAAGATGCTACAGAAGCATTTCAACTTGGAGTTACAGAAATACATCTTATATATTGGCAGCTTCTGAATCCTGGCACCACAAGAACCATCCCACCTCCTATACGTTCCTTATTGCAGAAATCTTCTTTATCTCAGGATTTAAGTAGCCATAAGAGCAGGTAACTGAAGGAAAGAACATCTTTTTGTTTGCAGCTACAGAAACAGCCCACTGCACTGGTAAACTTGTTGATAAGAGCTCTTCAAATCCGTTTCTGTTTGAGCAAGGGTAACCATTGTATGGGCTCCCTTTTCTCTGTACGTGCTGCCTTCTAAAACTGTCATAAGGGATGGAGTTATTGGGAAGAAGAGAAATAAATAAATACACACAGCTTGGCTAACACAACTCATAGGGTACTAACTCAGAAAACAAACAGAAAAAACAAATAATTAGGCTAATAAACTTAGCTACACTTGTTACGTGTCCTATGAGGAGCAGCTGTCCTGAGGTGCTGAGCTCTCCTCTCTGGTATCCAGTGACAGGATGCTCAGGAACGATGCAAAGCTGCACTAGGGGAGGTTTATCTGGCCATTACAAAGCACTAGAAGGCAGCCCAACAGGCTTCCCAGAGAGGTTGTCAATGCTCCAAGCCTGTCAGTGTTTAAGAGGCCCTTAATAACATGCTTTAACTTTGGTCAGCCCTGAAGCAGCCACAAGTTGGAATAGATGATCACTCTATGTCCTTTCCAACTGAAGTAGCCTATTCTGGCCTAGTCTAATGCCCCAAAATGCAGAATGAGCTCTTCAGTTTACTTTCTCAAACTTCAGAATTCCCCCCTTCAATTCCCTGCAGTTACTTAGAAATTATCTGCAGTTTTTACTAAATACTTACTGTAAGCTCCCCTACACCATATCATCCTGATTTCTTCTACTTACAACCCCCTTGCACAACTCTCAGTATTTGCTGTTGGTCTCACACTCCCAAAATACATGTACACACCTATCATCTTCCACTCCTACTTATGCCTCAGTAAACTATACAGACTTAGTTCTGTTCTTTTACTCTTCTCATCAATCCCAAAACATTCTATCTATTAAGCCTCCTGAGATTCTTCTTTGGATTCTATGCAATGTATCTATCTTTGGGAAGCTGGAATATCAAACATGGTACTTTGTATCTCCCTGCCAAAGCAAGGGGACAGTATTTTGATGGCAGTTTGTATGCACTTCAAAACTACATCAATCAGCATACTACAATATTCCATTCCACATTTTAGACCACAAGATAATTCAGTACACCCAACTCAGTGTTCAGTTAACACTCCCCAAGTTACCAGGTTGCAATGACAGCACCAGAGAGAAGCTTTCGAAGAAAGGAAAGTCTAAACAGGGCCTGGGTCTTTCCAGAGAAGAATGAAACAAAACACTGACAATTTACTCCTTCCTTCTCCACAATGAACACAAACCAAGCTGAGGGCAGAGGGAATCCCTCAGCCACACTGTTACTGAGTCATAAGGTACACAAGGAGAACTGTATGACACCTTAACATCGATGCCTGACTTGATAACATTAACAAACATCCATTACCATGGCTGGCGTTACTTACCACTCAAAGTTTTCCCACTCAAAGTTTCCCTTCATCACTAGGAGTGGGAGACATTTGTATCCTGCATTTTATCAAATCCAATCTTGTGTTGTTCTTCCCTGCACATTCTATTAATTTTGGCTCAATTTGCCATCACTTCACATCTTATGTCTGAAAATCTAATTGAAGGGTTGTTTAACAACATTAATGATCTGTAACAAGGAAGTAAGTAAATCCAGAGCCAACACTGATCTCAGAATACTAATTTAGATATTTCTTCTACTCTGTATACTGTCAATTTTGATCTGTTATTTGCAGTCTAGGCTTTTCATAACACTGCCCATACACAAATTAATAACATATTATGCTTGAGCAACTCAAAAAAATTACCTATGCTTTTTTCCTTCCCTTTCCCTTTCCCTTTCCCTTTCCCTTTCCCTTTCCTTTCCTTCCCTTCCCTTGCCTTTCCTTGCCTTCCCTTCCCTTGCCTTTCCTTTCCTTTCCACTCTCAACCCTCCCCTTCATTTTGGTAAGACTTTGAATTAATTTTTTATTTTAAGAACTGACAAATGAAATTCAATACTGCAAAGTAGCATCTGTCCATTCTCTTCCAGCTCCTCCTTCATCCTTATGTGTCCTATTAGCTATTTATAAAAAAATAGCAAACATATGAGACTCTGTTTGGTCTGTCATGGAAGGTACTATTAATTTTGAGGTAGATTCATGGAATGAAACACCAGCATCTTTTATCTCACAATACATCCCACTTAGGGTGAATAATTCTCCTGAATTACAGGATTTTATATATTTGTTCTATACATCTGTAAATTCTGTAAATGCAACTTATGTTCTAACAAATCTTTGAAATTCCATTTGCCTGTCAGCAAAATGCTTTAGAATCACAGAATCATAGAATGGATTGGGTTGGAAAAGACCTCAGAGATCATCAAGTCCAACCCTTGGTCCAACTCCAGTCCCTT
>JAWWEV010000043.1:49130653-49165843 GCA_035583235.1 Hafferia zeledoni
GCCGAGCCCGGACCCAGCAGCTCGGACCGGGGCGGTGGTGCCGAGGGGAGCGCGGCCGAGCCCGGACCCAGCAGCTCGGACCGGGGCGGTGGTGCCGAGGGGAGCGCGGCCGAGCCCGGACCCAGCAGCTCCGACTGGGGCGACCCCCTCAGCGCCCCGCGCCCGCCCCCGCCAGCCGCGCCCGCTGATTGGCCAGCGCCCGCTGCACGTGCGCCGGCCCGCCTCGCCCATTGGCCCGGACGCGCGGCAGGAGCCCCCGCAGGCCCCGCCCCCCGGAGCGGAACCGGCCGCCCGGCTCCGTGAGGGAGCGGGAAGCCGCCCCCTCCTCCGCGCCGCCCGCCGCCACCGGGCTGGCCCCGGCCCTCCCCCGTCGCTCCGGGCGCAGCCGGAGGAACGCGCTGGCAGGGCCTCACTTTCTTCACTTCGAAGCGCTTCTTGCCGGCGCCGCTGTTGGTGCCGCTGGGGGTGTCCACATCCATCGCGGCCGCCATTTTGGGTGCGTGAGTCGGCTCACGCGTGCGCAGCAGGGCGGGGCTGGGGGTGCGGAAGGGCTTGGGCGGGTGGGCGGGGCGAGATTAGGCCACGCCTCCGATCCCGCTCGCCACGCCCCCGCTGCAAGTGCGGGGGGCGGGCGCGGTCACGTGGGTGCGCTTGGCTTGGCTTGGCTTGGCGGTGCGGGCGGGGCCGCGCGCAGTGACGTCATCACTCCGGTGCGGGCGGGGCTCGGGGTGTCGGTCCAGCCCCGCACTCCAGTCCCCTGGGATTTGCCTTCCTGCCTCCCCTCGGCCCTTAGTAAACTTGCAGCGTGTTTTCGCCCGCCGTAGCCCAGCTCCCGCACGCGCGGGACGAGGCGGGGTTGCTGCCGTGGTCCTTTTGTTCCCCTGCAGGCCGGGTGTGTTTTTACACGGATTATGGAATTGCTGGAGACAGAACGCGCAGGCCACACTTACTGGCGCTGCCAATGGAAGCAGATTTACCGGGGCTGCCAGGACTGCACAAGCCCTGCCTGTTCTGTTGCAAAGATGGAGAACACAGGGATGGGAGCAGGCACTGGGAGCTGCCTCCGGCAGTACAGCTCCAAGCACCGTCCCGAGAAGGTCCGTGGTAGGATTCCCCAAGGTACAGAAGCTGAGGGGAATGCACTCCCCAGAAGGACAGTGCAGCTCTTGAAATGTCACCCAGCTTGGCAGGTCCCTGTGACGTGTGATGCCTCTGCAGAGTCAGCCCCTTCTAGTCCATGTGTACACCGTGTCACTCCATGGATGCAGGAAGGAGGGGTTGTAGAAGCACAAAAAGGGCATTCTCTTGCATATTTACAGGCAAGCAATATCTGTACTGTACCTATCATAAGCCCTTGGGCCAAGCAACACTGTCCCAGTCTGCCCTGCTGTATGCATGCAGCTTTTACCTGAGACCCAGTGCTTGCTGGGATGAGTGTCTGGCAGTCTGCAAACAAACCTTAACCTAAAGTCGGGGCCTGTGGTAAGAACGAGATGATGCTGCCATTGGATGCATTGGAATAGTTTTCATATTTGGGTTGGGATTCATATTTGAGACATGCAACATTTGTGCCTTGACTTAAGCACATGTCTAAATATTTGCAGGGTCAGGCTGAGCCTGAAAGTGACGTACACAATTAAGGTAAGTTTGAAGAAAAAAATGCCCTCTCTCATTTATATACCCTTTAACAACTCTAGTTATCTCTGCAGGAAACTTCATTTCACTGAAGTGCCCCTTTCCCTGGATGCTGCTCTGTCACAGGGCAGCTCTTATCGCTCACAATAAAATGAAGCTGCATGGAATTCAGGTTTCTGTCTTATTGCTCCATATCCAGGACTATTGCAAAGGAGTACTTTGAAAATGGGAAGTGGGTGCTTGAGAAAATTTATTTTTCACCTTCAAGAAAATAGCCCTTTCCAAAGCAGACTTTGCAAGATTTCCAATTAATAGAAACATCGATTCCAACCCTAAATGTGTATATTAATGTCCCCAGTAGCACATTTCTCAGTAGGAATCCAGGACATTGAACAAACACATAGAGTAGGGCATACCAGAGAAGTGTTAACACTCATTTTCATTTTACGTGAGTAGTGCAATATAAGATTATAGTCTCCCCTCCTCAGCTGATGTCACCAGGAGGAGGAGGTTGCCAGTGGGTAACAGCCATGCAGGCAGCAATCGTATGGTCTGGATTCATCTTTCTCTATCTGACAGCAAAAACACTGTAACAACACAGCTCTCCAGTTAAGTCTTGCTGAAAGGTGGTGGTGTTCTCAGGGGGAAAAAAAAAGATAACAAACATGGTACAGAACAGAACATTTACCTGCATGTTTATTTAATTAATATTTACTGATTCCTGTGTGCAGATACATGATACCAACGATGGGGAGTGCACTAAGAGATCTCCAGTGTGTTTCACAAAGGGAAATCAGTGATGGTATAGTCCTGCACTTCATACAAAGGGCTAAGTTACCTTCTTTGCTGTACATGAAACAATCCATTTTTCTCTTCATTTTAGTGCCATCTCTAATCTCTTTCCTCCTAGGAAGAGTGCAGCCCCTCAGACCTGTTTTCCCTCCTCTTAAGGCTGTATGTTGTCCGGGGGTGTCAGTAGCTGCAGCAGGAAGAAAGGCTGCAGCTTTGAACAGCAAGTCTCAAAAGAAATACAACACTGTTGTCCAAATTACTAGAGATGCTTTGAAGAATGGATTATTTTTCAAATCTCTGGGACATGCAGGGGAAGAAGAGGAGACTGCCAAGCTGAAAAGGCAGGGAGACAGACTAGGTGACATGTGACAACTGCTGTGAATTTGGTTAGTCCTAATTAAAATGAGACAAACTCTCTCTCTCCCAGTTGTCAAAGACTGTTCGAAAAGCCAAGGTATCTACAACCTGATGTCTCAGTGCAACCACCTTCCCAAAACAGTGTCTTGCATTTTGGTGTTGCCCTTCTCCTTTACATTCGTTCTATTGGTGGCTTGTTTATTTTTCTGCAGCCACCAACATTTTCCTGTGTGGGATTTATCCCCTGAATACTTCCCTCCACCATGTGTGCGCCCTTTGGTACGTGTGCCTGACTGGACTGCTGTGGAACTGCTCATGGAGTGGCAGCTACTCACAGCCCTGGCTCTCTGTAGCAAGGCCTGATGGTGCTCATAACATCCAGAACAGAGGGACCCACATGGGAGCAGGAGGATCCCCCAGCACTGAGGCATAAGAAGATGCAGAGATTTGCTTTCCAGTCTTCACTGCCTGAGCCTTCTGCATTCTGCTTCCCAGCCCCCAGGCAAGATGAGCAGCACATCCTGTGTTATCACAACTCATCCTTCAATGCTACAGGATCGCTCTGGCACTTGGGTCACTTAGGAAAGAAATTGTTCTGAAGGAGAGAATTGCAGCATTTTCAAACACTCTTCAGAGCAACAACTTTCCTTTACTGTACAGTCATGAGAGCAGGATTGAGCCTGCCAGGACTGCCAGGAGTAAATAGTGGCGGGAAAAGGGAGGTGGCCCCTTTCTCAGTGCTTATAAACCTTGAGTTTTCTGTTGCCTTTCTGTGCTTCACCCTCTCAGTGCTGACTGCTTAAGGTGTGGTTTAGTAGTGCCCTACGCATCGTCAAGCAGGAATTACCTGGCATATGAGACCAGTTGCCAGTCAGTGCTTGCCATCCAAGGAGCAAAAATCATGTGCATTTTATTACTTTTTAAAGAACTGTAGGGCTGGCTGGCTGCCTTCCAGTTGCTGATGCTAGTAAAACCATTTGAATTGGCTAAGTTAGGATTTCCAGCACTCTTTGCTTTTGGATGCACAAACCCACAGACAGCATTCACAAATTACTGCTGAGGTAAAACTGAATCTACAGTTACTCTGTGTTGCCACAAAACTTTCTCAAAGTTCACAAGGTAGACAAACAACCTCCCACCAAGGCTCTGTTCAAGGCTCTCTAGCATCTCCAGCTGATTTAGTGTTGCTTGGCATAGGAAAGCCAAATTGAAAGAACAGAGCCAGAGGGGTAGATTAAGCAATATATCCCATAGATTTTTGGACCAGATTGTGCTTGGTTTCTGCAGAAACCCAAACCCCCTGCCTCTGTGTATGTTTTCCAGATGATGGTCACATTATACCCCATGTAGTACCCCTGGCTTTGTAATCCTTTACTAAAACCTCCGGAGAGAACTGGAGCTTCCAAAGTGGCTAAAGGAACAGATGATGTTATGAGAGAGGATGAGGTTGTAGCATTTAATGGAATGGTGACTAACTGTTGCTCTTCCTTTCTTATGAAGTTTTACCTTAAGCTGCTTGATAGCTTGCAGATAAAATAGCAAGCAGCCATCGTGGCCTGCAGGTAAGAGGGTGCTTGCAAAAGCCACGCTACACACTGACCGTGCCCAGTCTCATGCAAAGGCTTTCCCCATATAGGAATGAGAAAGCAGCTGGGGCTGTGGCTGTGGGCTCAGCACATGACACTGTCACCACAGTGGGCATCTCGGCTCCACACTGTGCCTGACAATCGGCTGCAGCTGGTACAGAGAAGTGTGATCAGTACAGAGGGACCCCAGCGTGTTACAGTGAGGATGTTGGGCTGATTCCATTCTGCTTCAAGAAAGGGCTTGAAGCTATCCCTCCTGTGCAGCAACACCCCCGTGCTCCCCATCCTAGTCCTTGCTCCCAACTAAGGAGATGCAGCTCGGAAGGAATCCAACATCAACCCCACCTCCCCCTTGCCCCCCATCCCTTTGCAGTTGTGGGCCCCAAGCTGCAGGCGCTGATCGCATCTGTCTGTGCTGCCACCTCCCGAGAGAAAGCAGCATCCCGGCTCCTGCCCGGGGAGGCGACATGTTCTGCAGCCCGGCTCCCAGGCCGCACGGAGGGACCGGAGCCAGAGCTCTGCCGCTGCCTCAGCCTGCGGACACACGGCGGGGCCGGAGCCACCGCACCTCTGGGTCAGTGCAGCCTGCCCGCCTCTGCTGTTCACAAGGCTGAAGAAGAAGCAGGAGGGTCACACTGCCTAGAGCAACTGAGGAAAAAAAAAACACACACAGGAGAGTGAGAGCCTGAGAGAGAAAGTGTTTTTCTTTAACCTGAGCTGGGATCCCAATGAGATGTCAGACAGGCTGAGATTGTAATTGAGAGAGAGGGCAAGTCTTTCAGAGGGTAACTAACAGGACAGCGGGAGCAAGGGAGTGATTATTTTAAACCTGAACATCCCAGAAGAACTGCTTGAGGTGACAAGAGGCTATGAGATAGTCCAAGTGCAGGAGGCAGCACCACTGACTATAGTACAGACATCATCTGAGTAACAGGTCACAGCCTGGATCTTCTTTGTTGCTCAGACAAAAGTTTTCAAAGTGCCTTTTAGATTTTTAAGGAGGATACGACGACAACAACAACAACAATAACAACAATAACAAAAAGGAAAACACTATGATAACTCAGGACAAGTAGCTATATTCATCTACTACCTGCATGTAAGAAACATTGGAAGATCTGCCAGGCTAATTAACAGTAGCCAGGAAAACCCACAAGAGTAACCAAAGTAGTAACACAAGCTTGCCTGCATATAAATCAATGAACTCCCACTGATTTGGGAAATCCATGAACTTCCAGTAACACAAGGAGAGGCAGTTCCAGACTGCTGTGTGGGAGACACTAAAACACTGTTTACAGATATTCTTATCTACAACTTCTCCCTGACAATCTTGAATGTGGGGAGAGAGTCATACAGAAGGAATAAGCACTAAAATCAGACACATATTATCAAAAAAAGAGAGGTCTGGAAGCTACCTTCTCCGACTCAAAGGTTTTGATGGTGTTTGAAAGTAGGTGAGAACCACTGAGCTGTAGTTCTGCATTTGTCTTCCCATATTAATTCTTTGTTCTTTTCCCCAAAAATACAGTATGCCAAAATTCCTCCAAAGATCACTTTTAACTGAATCAAGTTCCTAACTGCAGCCCCTGCTCAGTAAGACTCAACTCGTTAGCCTTTGCCATCCTTCTTTGTCACAATAGCAGAGAGGAGAGATGTTGGTAAAAGCATTTTGTTGAAGTCCCTGGTAGTCACAGCAAAGGTACCATTTAGCAATTAAAAACTAACTAAAGATCCAAGGTTTTGTTTGTTTGTTTTTTGTTGTTGCTGTTGGTTTTTATTTGGGCTTTTTGGGGGAGTTCAGATGTGATTTCAGGGAAGAAGCCCCTAATTTTGTACCATTTCTTCTTGGAAAGACACAAAGGAATGGGAAAAAGACTAGGTGGCCCACAGACATGGCAATTTCTGGCACAAAACCTATCTGGATATTACAAAAGAAGCCAGGAGTGAGGGAGCCATCAGTTCTCTGCCTTCCGTACAAGCAGGAACAAAAAATTGTGGTACCTAACTCAGACAGTCCTCAGAAGGCAGGATTTAAAGTATTTCTGGCATTTAACCACTCTCTGTTGTGAATGTCTAGATAAAGACAATATTCTGAGGTTAGCCTTGTTTTGGACTTCACTGGAAAGTTCATCATAGCATCTAGGTCAGCAAAGCCCACATGAGATGGTCTGCCTGCCAGTTCCACACTGAACAACAAAGTAAATTAATAAACTGCCATACTTCTTTGCAGGTCCACATGCCTTGAATGTACCTTGCTGTGTTTAACACCCTTTCCTTTAATTTCAAAACTCAGCACAACTGGATCTGCAGAGTCTCAGTGGGAAGAAGGGCCATTTGAAGCAGTGGGCTTTCACTGATCAGGACACACGAGCTCCCCAATTCCAGCAGCTTCAGGAAATGCAGAGCACAGGAGCGAGCAGAGAATCAAGTGTAAGATGCAGATCCTACTGCTGTGGTAATTCTTCCTTTTGGTAATTTACCACTGCAAAGTGACATAGTCCCTCCTTCTCCCCCCTCCAGTCATGGTGTGGTTTTTTGTTTCTTTCTTTCTGCTCACCACATTCATAAATTGTATTTTTCAACCCAGTTTAAGAATTCACTGATTCCTATCTGTGCTAAGAGAAAGAGTAAAGAGCCATATCCAGCACTAGGAATACATTCCCACCCACCTGCAGTCAACAAGACTTTAAAAAATGAACAAAAAAAAGATGCAACAACTTCATAGAGGTTTCAACAAGACACATAGAAAACTCTATATTGGGTGAGAGTTTACTACATTCAGTACCAAGGAGTTAACTCCTGTACCTCAGTATCTAGAAATACTCTGTCATGAGTGCTAAACTCTTGCTTGAATTTTCCCCATTACCATGGTGGAAACGGAAGAGAGGGGATGCTTCGCTGCTGACTGCAGCCGGGTCCCTGAAGGGGATAGCCTTCGACCAAGCCAAACAAAAGTTGATAGCCTCTTAAACACCAATCTAATGGCTTAGAGGGCGGTCCCGTGGTGTAAAGGAGAGCACTCTGGACTCTGAATCCCAAGGTCCTGATGTTCGAGTCTCAGTGGGACCGTCCCCTGGCAGTTCAAGCCTCCCTGCCATCCCATCCCGTCAGATCTCGGATGCTCAGCAGGGTCAGCCCCGGTTAGTACCGGGTGCTGTAGAGAGGCCCATTCTATTACCTTACTTTGTTCATACAACCAGTGGCAAAGTACCTCTGCATTTAGATATTCTTCTCCTGCTGGGGTTGGGACTGGCAAAGAGAGCTCCTGCAAATGCTGATCAAACAGCAGCCTTTGGTTAGAAAGGGGCATGAAGCTGAGGAGGAGCCCTTAAAACTCTTCTTTCATACAGCAAAACTTTCAAATAGTTAAAAAATTTTTGAGAGTATAAGAAAAACTGTTCATTTACTTTCCTCAGTTCTAGGACAGGGGAAAATGGAGTAGATGACAATTTATCTGCATAACAGTGGGGTTGGGGAGGTTGAGGGACAAGTAGCCCCCAGAAGTTCATGACTGCAACTTGCATTTCCACGTTATCGGATTAATAATTAAGGTAGTTGCCTATCCTAAACCAGTTTCCCCTCAATTTACCTTGCTATTTCCTCCTATTTACTTCTTCCATGCCTGCTTTCTCTCACAGCATATTTTATTGTATGATTCTATGATTGTTGCTGGTTTTAAACTCTGTCGTTAAAACCAGGTTGCAGGTTTGTTGGTGTATAGAAATTGCTGGCTAATCCTTCCCTTCTACAAATACTCATTTTATTCTATCTTATTTGCAGTACCAATCAATACGGAGTGAAGTTCACTTTGAATCTCCCATTTCATTGCTCCAAGAGCAAAATCTTTGAAATTCCCCTGTTGCCTTAAGGACTGTGAAAATCAAGGGGCTTTTCTGTGGTCCTGCAAACGTCTTTAGCGATGTTTTAGGATAAAAGAAATCATCTCTGCTGTGAAAACACCAAAGCTGCTATGAAGGCAAGCTGAAGGTTGAAAATCTTGGGTGTCCTTTAAGCTCACTTTGGATCTTTTAAATCTGTAATAGACGGAGGAGGCCTCCTCCTGCCAGAGTCTGGTGAGTGGTGGCATTTCTGCCTTTGTTCACTGCTGTTACAGTGCCAAGAGAGAAGAGTGAAAAACACCCATCATTTCACAGTGAACAGGTTTACAAATGCAGCTTTTGGCTGAACCTTGGGTGTTTATTTGGAAGCTTCTTACTGTGTTTTACAGTCATCCCTCCTTTCCTGACAGGAATGAGTAGATTTCACTCCATTAACTGTATCTCCCTTGGGTTCTCTGTTCAAGTTAGAAAGAAAGTTCTCAAAGAACTCGGAGGGCACATTTGGGACTCGCGTACAACGCAACAATGGTTTGTTTGCAGTGGCTTAATTTAAATCGGATTTCACATCAATTCACTGAACAGCTGAGGAACCCTGTGTGGACACACGTATTTGCCTTAAGAGTTGTCTTAAAATCAGTTCCTAATCAATTTAAGCTCCACTGATCAGATTTAAATATATACTTAAAAGGTCAGCACAACCTTTTGCACTGATTTAATGAAATGATATTGAAGACAACGCTTGAGTAAACTGGTGCAGCTCTGTGTAAAAGCTGTCCAAATTGGCCTAATATGGATTGTCAAAAGATGGAGAAACATTTCTCCCCCTTGAAGTTTGCAAATTCAATCTCTTGATTCAATGCTAGCAAGATAGAGGCTGATGGACCTCTCCTCTGATGGAGCCACATATTGATTTTATCATTAGATACACAAAACAAATGCCTAATTCAGTAATAGGCACATTTCGTGCCTTCCCTTAATGGTGTTGATCTTAACCCTACCCATATACAGTTTAGCTCAGAATCACATATATTCCTTCTTCAATATGAAATTTCAAAATTCAGGCCTGGGAATGTTTTTGAAATCATGACCTTTGAAATATTAGAATCTAAAAAGATAGAGCCTTTTAAAAAAATTAGATAAATAACAGCATGAGAGGATCACTTATGTCAGGAGCCTATTTCACTGTTAAACAGGTGCAGGTATTCATCATAAATTAAGTCTCATTTGTGCTGAGTGGTTGAATTGCTGGGGAATCACTTTGCTGGTATGTGAAATATTTACTATGTATAGCTGGACAGATTCCCAGGAATTCTGATGAACCACATTAATGCACAAGAGAGAACATCCTTTCTTCATAAGACTTGTGAAAACATAAACTTTGCTCCTTTCAGTATCTTACACAGATTAAAAAAAAAAACTATCTGAATTGTCCATAGAAATTTATTTAGAATAACTATTAAGAAAGATCTAGGTAGAAAATTCTCTCTGTGTTCAGGAAAGCTGCTGGTATAGATGTTAATATAAAAAATAAACTACACTTTTTCTTAAATTACATTTTTCTTTATCTTATGTAGAAATTGCCTTTATCTTATAAAAGGGTGAGAAATCACATGTTGCTTTAAACAATTTCAGATGCCCCAAAGAAAAGAGTGATACTGGGATCACTTTAAAAAGTGCCTTAATTTAGAAGCCAATAACTAATATTTGGCTGGGAATTATTTGCATGTGTCCTTTGAATAAAGAGCACTGTATGCTAAAATAATTTATTTAGACAATTCAGCTATGGATTTCTCTATCTCTGGAACAACGAAAACAATGGTACAAAGGTAGGAGAGACTTCCATTTGCTATCTAAAAGTTCTGGGTTCCCACCTGTGATACAAAATCTGGGTTTGCTGTGTAGAGTAATTGATCTTCATGACAAATACAGGCAAGTTTATCTCTTAGAGTGTTACAATATGCAAGGAAAAAAAGGAAATAGGTTTACACAGACAAGAAAAGTTTCAAACAAGTGCAGGCCATGTTCCTTGCAGCTGAGGAACCACATAAAAACACCATCTAAATTAAATAGTAGTAAGAGCCAACATGAACTGTGTTATATTAAAAAGCTAATAGTGAGAGCCATGAAACTCAAGAGTTTACATTAGCAGCCTGTAAAATGCTAATGTAACTAACGCCAGGGAACTCTGCAGAAACCGTCCCTCTGCAAATTCAAAATGATATTAAAAAAAAAAATCAAACTACTTCCAAGACAATAAATAATAGATGTGTACAAATTTGCCAAGTTCAGGGTTTTTCTGTCCGGATTCACAGGCAGATGCCACCAAAACATACATATAATTTTCAACTATGTGTTTCTTTGAGATGAAGGCGAGCCTTCTATTCCAGCTGGCATAAACTGCCTCTAAGTTTAAGTTCAGGGAACCTGAACATGAGTACTACAACTGCTTTTGCATCCTCTAAACATTGTGGCTGTGCAGTGGACTGCTCTCAAGCCTGAAGGATGCCTGTAGACTGGCATTTACATCATTTATTGACAGATGGTTCTAGCAGTATTTTGAATGCTTTATTCAAATCACATTGAAAAGACTAGGTGTGCAAGGAGGAGAATGTCCATGTGTGTTGGCTTTGAATTTACACCGAGGACAATTCTCTCTCTGAGCGGTCAGGGAAAGAGTATATAAAAGAGGCAACAATTTATTTATTTATTTTTTAAAACTCACCATAAGGCACAGAAAATTGATGGAAAGTGATCAAGCATCAAATCTTTCTCTTTTCCCAAGAAGATACAAACTGCCCAACAAAAGGATGGAGTGTTTTGCCATGAACACTGCATGCATTAGGCTAAACCCCAGATTTGCCATGATTTGAATGCATCATTAATACTTAATGTTTCAAATACTCATTAGACTATGACAGAGAACATCAGTCACTTCCATCGAGACTGGAATTTATGGGAGCAGAAGTCCTTTCCTAACAACTAAAACATTGCTGGGATAACCCTGGGAACACTTGTTCCTGTTCCACAGCCTCAGCAATATTTCAGCTGCCTCTTCATGAAGATCGGCCTGTACAGAAATCACACTTCCAGTCAGAGACTGGAACATGCCAGTTCAAGACCAGTCTAATCTCAACCATTTATTTAGTAGATTTTACACTGGGGAGCAGTGAAAAGGATGCTTTAAAAATTTTATATATTAAACAGTTAAAAAACTAATTGCAATTCATATTGTTAACTTTTGTAAATCAGTTTATCTTCTGCTTAAAATGCTATTCTTTTTAAAAATGTGTTTACCAAATAAAAATGCTAGAAATAACAAATCAAATTCTTTCTTGCCCAGATTTTTATCATAAAAAGTGTTTTTAATCTTCTGGTTTATGTAACTATTTCAGAGTTGGGGAAGGGGACATAATGTTTGCAACAAGCATAAATTTCAAGAATGCTTCTATTTTGCACTAAAATAATACTCTACTGAAAAAATAATTCACTTAATAAATGGCCTAAGGTAAATTGTTGTTCCTTGATGCTGGTGACCTTTAAAAACTTCCTGAAATAGATTAAATATTATCATCAGTCCAACCACCTCTAGATAAAATGAAATAATGATTTGTGTGCAAGCAGGTTGCAAGAGACTGAATAGAAGAGCCAGAAGAGCAAAATTCAAAATGGAGTGAGGCACACTGAGAGCAAAACAATGACATGACTGACTTGAAAAGATAGAAGAAACAATAAATTCAAACCAAGCAATAGAGATTGTCCATCACTGTGTGCTCAGTTTGCAACTGCTGTGTGATACAGGCACTTCTCTTGGATTAATTACTGAGGAAAGTAAGGGTGTATTTGCTTCCCTCTGTTGGAACTAAGAAGTGTGCAGAAAAGCACATGGTGGGGGTACATGGGCTCACAGCCCTTCTCCTCCAGGCATGGAATAAAGTTCTCACTGAGACATAATCCTGGTCACTGCTTGGGGTTGGGACAGGTTGTCTCTGTCAAGTCTTCTCCAGACCTTCCCCAAAGGTTTTACAGAGCAAATCCAGGTTATGAATCCCATAAAAGGTCACTCCTCCTTTTAACTACACTCAATGGCATTCATATGTTCCCGTGTATGATCTGGAGCAAGTTTTCCAGTGGAAATGTTCTGAAAATATCAGGTGACAGAATGAAAACATCTCTGCCACAGTAGGTATGTTACCTGTTAAATATGTCATAGATCAATCAATACCAATATATCAAGTGGGGTGGAAGAAAGTTGCAGGTACACAAAATTTGTATTGTGCCTGTTAGACTTCAAATGTGAAGCAAGAACAACGAACAAGATGCTGGGGATTTTAAGGGAAGACTTTGCTGATGAGGTGGTTAAAGTGATCAAACATAAGAGAACACAGACAAGGATGGATCTTTCCTGAAACACTCAACAGGCAACACCAATTTGCGTGGCCATGAGTATGAGATCTGCAAAGCCAGGTGATTCAGGGAATAAATGGAGGACTTGGATGATGTCTGGACTATGCTCATGTCCTGCACAATTGTGTATTTTAAGGGAACAAACGTGATGGCGAAAAGAGGGACAGGCAGGGCAGGTCCCAGTGTAATACAGATCAAAGTCCAGAGGAGTCACTTTGCAGCCCCTTTTGTATCATTATATTTACTATTTTAAACACACAAAGATGATGTTAAGCACTAGGGGAGGGGGGAAAAAAAAGAATAAAAAGGAGGTGGCACTATTTACTGGAAGACTTCATTTTCTTTTCTGTGTATGCACAAGTCCAAGATCTTTTCTACCAGAGAAGAGTCATGCAACACATATGTCTCTTCATTGCTCATTTTCTTCCTTTCCTCTCTGGTTCTTTGTCCTGGGTGTACGTTCCTTGCTAAACTTTGAATGTTCTTGTTGTGCAGCTCTGGGGACAGAATGAATTTGAGTTGTAGACATTTTTATAGAAATACAGTCACAGTTCCACTGTGAAGGATAAACTCTTCATTAAACATCCAAGCTCTTCATTAAACATATAAAGTTGCTCCTTATCCTCCCTAAAATGCATGTTGAGGGTAGGGGAAAAAAAACAGTGCATAGATTTTTGAGGATGGGATGCTTAATGGCTGGAGCAAATGACTAAAAGAAACAATTCTCCACCTCATCCTTTTCCCTCCCTCAGCCTTTAGATCAAGGCTCGATGCCTTACTGAGGGATGTGCTGCTGTCCCACACAAGCTGCCAGGCCCAGCACTAAACTGAGGAGGGGACATGCAATGGCTGTAATAGGAGGGTGCTCAAACTACTCGATCAAAGGGGTCCTCCCTCCTACCCTTTCATTCAGTGACTCTATTAACAGAACACAGGCAATATGCTAGAGAATTTTCAACTCAGTCCTCTATTAGCCTGTGATTCATTAAAAATGGTGTCCTTAAGAAATGCAGCATTTGGTGCATTTCTTCTCTCAAACGAGCTTAGAGGAACAGCTTATTGGTCTTCTAATTTATTATTAACATCCTAATTTATTATCAACATTCACTAAATTTCAGAGAGAGTTGCACACTGGAGGGAAACAGCTTTCATATCTAATTGCTGAGATTAATTTACAGTTATCAGTATATTAGGAATTTAGGTTTGCACTACAATCCTCCGTTCCATTAATAGCTACACTTGTACTATTTTATTTCTCTGAGAATCTAAATTAGAATGATGCATTTGGGTTCAAAACTTGTACAGTTTACAGCTTTAAATTTCAAGAGTAATAATCACATCTTTCAGACAGCACATTTGCACCTTCTTTTGGAAGAAGGTACCTTCTCACCTTCTCAGGTAAGAATCAGAGAATGCTATCTCCTCAAAAAGCCTCATACTGCTGGGAAACTACACTATAAAAGTGAAAAAAAACCCCCTGAAGATGGAGGCAAAGTTAAGGCTACATCACAGTGATTTACAGTAAAATATATTACAGACATAATACAATTATTCAAACCCCAGGAATTATAAACCCTGAAAATTCTAGGGTAAAATTAGATTTAACAAGAAATCCAATTAAAGCACAAAGAAATTAAGAGTCAAATATCTAAACAATCTTAATTATGCTTGGAGAAAATATCTTCTGAATCTCTAACTAGCTAGAAGTCACAACATTTGTTTTCCTAATATGTGGTGTTTGTGTATAGATATTAATACACACATGCTTTTGAAGATGAATTATACCTTTCTACTTCATGGTGTGCAAGTCAAAGCTCATGAGAAACCTCTCTCTCTGTTCTGCAAGGAAGAGCAAAGAATACAGCAAGCCTTTAAAAACCTCTTAATTGTATCCAAGTCCACAAATGTAGAACTCTCTCAACAGGAACAGCATGTTTTTGCCTGGTTACAGTCACCACAGTAACACCCATGTAGCTGTTAAATAGCTCATCTGCTGGGAAAAAAAACACAGGGTAAAGCATAAATTAGAAAGCAATATACGTACCAGATACCTGCAGTGCATCACAGGAACCTCAGCAGCACCTCAGGGAGTGTGACCACAGGTCAGTGCAACCAGCACACCAGAGGCTGCGGGTTTTGGCTGCAGGCTGGTACCTCTGCAAGTCCAGAGAGGGAACAGCAGAAGGACAGCTGAAGATTTATGGCCTCCATGACAGGTGCAGCTGCCGGGGAATGTGAGGACTGGAGATTCCTGGGCCATGCCTCTCTGTCCCTCAGAGTGAGACATGTGTGACTGTGCTGATGGAGCAGCTGCACGGTGTACGAGCACCCAGCCAGACCCAGCTCCACAGCAGAGCTCTCCCAGTCCCTGATGCCACATCAAACCTTGTCTCTCCAAGAAGCAATGTTGAAAATGTTATGCAGATCCCGCTGACACGTTAGGACAACAGCACAAAAAAGCCAACACAAATGACTTCACAGAGGCCACTCAATAGAAATGGTTGGTCTGTCTATAGGAAGAAAGATAGGAGTGTTCACAGGCAGTACAAGGAACAGCAGGTTTTGTAGCCTGGAACAAGACCTGCACTGAGAAAGCTTAAACCCTGCTGTACCACTAACAACTGTGCTTTCTCTGAATGACTGTAATTCTATTAATTACAGAGGTGTTGGTTGTAGCTCCCACAGGCAAAACTGAAGTCAGATGTTACACTCCATGCGCACATCAGACTAAAAAGGCAAAGTACATTATCCTCAAACTTAAAGCACTATTTCTCTGAGTAAAATATTCACATGGTAAGAGATTACCTGATGTCTGCTAACTATTTCCTGGTACAAGAGTCAGAAAGCTCAATTTTAACTTGGATCAGTGGCCTATCCCATTTTGCATTAGTCTCCCAAAGGTGCACAGAGGCAGAAGCCTTTGCTCTGCTGGGAACAAACAGAAGCTGAGCCTTCCTCCCTCTCATGTATATCGACCTGATTTACTCACACACACAAAAAATGCTGTGAGCCTATTTCCCTGGAAAAAGCTGCATATCAGAAAGTTTTTGCTGGAATGCCAATTTCTTCCAGTTGAACCACAGGCTGAGTCTTCTCAACCTCTGCTGCCATGATATTCCTGCCCGACTCACAAAAAACTGAGACTCCTTTAAAAAGAAAGGAAAAAACCCAATACAGAACTTTAACCACTGTCAGTTCTGGGCTACCACAGCATGTCTGAGACCAGCATTTGCAAAAAGCTTTCAAGCCCAGACTGCACATTGTTCCTGCAGTGCTGTTTCCCCAACATACCCTTGGAAGGAACATACTGGAGTCAGTAATAGTCATTCTTACTCCTGGGTCTACAACCAACTTACTTCTTTTTGTTCAAAAATCTCACCCTCAGGCTTACCCAGACATGAATTATTTGTTTACTTTGCTGTTGTTAATGGATAACTCTGTCATGGTAGTTAAAAAGGCGTATGTGGTATGAGTCAGCAAGTGAAGGTAACAGATGGAGGACCTGGGAATTCTTCCTTGTTCCTTCCTGCCCATCTCCTGAAAAGCCTGGTTTTGGTTAGCCAAGTATCAGGTGCTGCTTAAGAGAAACAACTAAGTGGGCCAAGACTCAAGTTGTCCCAGGAAGACAGAAGTTCACTGCTCTGCTGGCTGCTAGGGGGGAAGGCTCAGGGCTGACAGCAACGAAGGCAGCAAGACAAACTCTGAGAAGGAGAAAGGAGCTGAGAGGAGAAATGGAGTGTCATTGAGCTCATGATGCCTCACTGTCCATTTCAACTTTGAATTCTGCTTTAAAATGTAACTTACTGTTATACCTCTGAAATACAATGGATTTTATAAGTAGAGCCACTCCTAGAGCCAGTGTTGTGACAGTGTCCAAACAATGACTTTTAATCAAGCAGAGGCCGAGCATGCATGCAGAGAGCATGTTTAACAGAGGTGCTATAATTATGTCAGAATTATTAACTTAAATGTAGTTTAGATCTGCATACTAATGAAGAGATGCCTGTATAGGCTTCTGCACAACTCAGTTTAAAAGAAATTAAAAAACATCAATTTATTGCAGTGCAGAGTTTTGCTACCCAATTTCACAAAGTTTAAACATCTCATCATAATTAAAACATTTTTGTCATTTATCTCATACAGATTTTTTCCCTAAGTTTAACACTAACTCTTTTTTGCTTTATGGTAATTCTCCTGGGAGTAATTACTCAATTTCCAAAGCAGTAATCTGAGTAGCATTAGAGTGTGTAACCTCAGCCTTGCTCCCTCCATCATAATGAAGATTTTGCCTCGAAACATACTTTTTCCCCTTCACATTATTTTAAAAATGACACATGATCAATAACATGAAACTGTAGAAAACTTTCTCATATGATAATTCCATTGATTTTTAGAAGAAATAATTAAACTAACTGTTACGACCAAGTTCATCAATACAATCTGACTCCTTTGTTCCTCCCTACCAAGCAGGACAAATCAATCAGGGTTATGAAACAGCATAACCAGTTTTCTGGAGCTATTGCACCACTCTGACAACATACTGAATAGCCATTTTATGCCCTGTTGTTCTCTCCTTGCTCTCCCATCCCCCTGCACACATACCCACAGCTCCAAATGACAGCCTTCTCCTGGTTCTTCTCTTATTGCTTCGTACATCCCCCAAAACCTCCATCTCCATTGTCTTCCCTGTGCTCCCCTGGTTTGCTACTTCCTACACCAGCAGGTTGCCTTGCAAAATAATGAATGCAATTTTAGGAAAGACATATTTTATTTTTCCACATCTGGCAAAGACAGAAAGAATCCCAAATAGTGTTAAATGACAAATTTCTTTCCACTCTGATGACAGAAGCATATCTGTGAATTGGTACCTCTGCTCAGACTGGACTTTAACAATAGGCCTTTACTAGTTCTCTGCAAGGCAGAGTATTCTCCTGGTAGGTGCTGAAATGGGAAAGCCAGAAACCTCTCAGGCTTCCTCTGGAAGCAAAGCAGCTTCTCCATAGGGATGGCTGACTCTCATTTTCTCTCATGCTCTGATGCCCTTAAGACCTGTGCCATAGTTGAAATGAAATCTCTCCCCAGGTGAACTTGGGTAGCCCTCAATTTCTCTTTCGCTCCCAGTGATCCCACCAATGCCCTCCGCAAGCAGCTGTTGACTCGTGCTGCCACTGAGAGCTGCTCCTGCACCCAGGTGGTTGGGGTGAGGAGTCTCTTCTGTGGCAGAGGCAGACAGCAAGTCTGGCAGAATGGAACAAATGACAGGGGAGATACACCACGGGCGTGTGCCTAGTCTGCAACCAGAGAAGGGGTTCTTTGGCATTTCTTGGTGAAGGTCATGTAAAATGAAGTTCAAGGATTGGGTTGTTTTCAAGGGACACAGCAGCATATGTGCAGGTCCCAGATTATTCATCTCTGCAGCAAGTGAGAAAAGGCCTTCAAAAATTCAGGTTCATAGGATGCAGATTTAATACCTTCTGCAAAATGCACTCTTTACATGGAACAACAGGTTCAAAACAGCAGAGGTTTATGATGAAGAAATGGCTGAACACAGTGGAAGAATTACAGACTATGATATAGAAGGAAGAATTATAGAATATGCATGGCCTAAATCAGACACACTTAGCATGGTGAGACACAGCAGCCATAGCAGATCCATTACTCCCCACTCAGCAGAGTCACAAACACTTTTTTACTGACAGAAACATTCATCCACAGCATTCCTAAGATCTACTGGGGTTCCTAAGTTACAGGATTTTCCTGACAGGAGTAGCAATTTGTCTGTGCCTGTATTTGGCAATGTTATTTCAAGTCCAAGACAAGTTGCAGGTAATTTATAAATCTCTTTGAAAAATAACACTTTTCCTAGAGGTACTTATATCTGTTTAACAGCCATGCAACTTGATGGCCTGAGAAATTACTTTCTACAAATTGTTTTATTTTAAAAATAACCTTTTAAAGTATGTATTTTAAAGGATTATTTACAGTAAGTACAATTATTAGCTCTATTAGGTACACAGGCAGATGTGCAGATCAGCACACACAGATAGCTCTCAGATTAATGTCATCTTAAGCTGCTTACACAGTTCCAAAATCCCCAAGATTTGGCCCACTTGATATAGCACTAACAGGTGCAATTGGAACAACAAATGTGTTACAGATCAGAACAACAGCAAAAGTATTCATCAGGTCTGTGTCCACACTCAGCAAGCCTTGCTTCTAACAATTTACACTGTACCTATCACTGCAACACCTGAGTATTTAGCAAATGCTGCCATCAAAGATTAGCAGATCCTCTTAACTAGGTGAAGCTTGATACACTAAACCCTGTAAAAGCATTTCTTTTTGTCATGTTTAGAAAATAAAACTATGGCATGTCTTGGCTGCCTTTCAGGTGCCAAAATTCAAACCCCAGTGTGTAAACCCAATTCCCATTAAATTGCAATGAGAGATGCAAGACACTGTCCATTTGGCCTTCACTAAGTGAAATGAAACACAAGCAAGAACAAAACAAAGCAGCACAGCACAGATTTTGCTAGATATTAAACAGCATCAGAGCCAGAGGTCAAACTACAGAACCCTGACCACCTTCCCCACATGCTTCTGGCTACATTCACTGTGGGGAATTAGGGCAAACCAGGGAAGAGGCAGTGATGTTGATAAGAAAGCAAAATGGATAAGGAAGCAGTGACACTTGTTGAAAACAGACAATCTAGAAAGAGAAGAGAAAAAGAAAATTTAGGATAGCAGATGAAAACCACTGAAAGTTCCCACCAGAAAGGAAGTGAGGTGATGCAACAGCAAGTGTAAGTAACAGGATGAGAGGCATTTTTCAGACATGTTAAATAGCTGGTTGTCAAAATATTTTCAGTAAATACACAGATGCTGTGTTTGCCTCTAGTAGGTGTATTTACTACAGTGTACAATGGCCTAGGTGGGAGGCTGATGTGGAGGGTAGACAACTCTTTCCTTTAATCCTCATCCAGCCCAGGCCCTAATCACATTAGCAACTACTTCAAAAATATTATCACAAACCACTTGGCAAAAGACAGCTGTGATTATGCCCTCAGAGTTCTGAAAAGGAGAACTACTTTAAATTCCACTAAATTCCATATAAAAGCCATGTAAAGACTTGCCATTTGCCATAGGACAGAGTCTTCAAGAACACACTGCTGAAGTTGCTGGCACTTACTGCACACCGTAAGCATAAAGCAGAAAGGTGCTGTGATCATCCCAGAACTGGACACTTCACATCTAGGTGACAACCAGCAGTTCACCAGTGGAGTCCAGCACAGCCAACATGGCCCTGCTTCCTAGGGTAGAGAGGGACTCAGAACAGGAGAGAGGAATTGACCTTTGGGACAGTAAGAAAGAAATGTGGAAGACAGTAAGAATGTGTATGTCCAACCTCCTGAGCCCTATTTGTCCCTTCTGAAATTACCAAACACTCCAATAAACTGAAAGACCAGACAAGGTGTTTTTCCCTGCTGCAGGCTATTTTGCATATGCCTGAACAAGGCCCAAACACATCCTCATCCTTAGAATGCTAAAAGCATTCTCCACAGGCTGCAGATAAAACCCACTCTCCACCAAACCCATCTTCCTGATTACCAAATCCCCTCCTTACACAGCACTGTAAAAATCGAATCTGCCTGACACAGTTTATTATCCCAAACCAGTATTTATTAAGCTTCATTTTTAGAATCTGTTATGAAATTACTGCTGAACAGAAAAAATGGGGCCCTGGTGTCAGCAGTTGTACCTATGCATCTGGAGAGGGACCAGGCAGAAGCCCTGCTGCTGGCACTGACAAAATTCAACCCTCAGCAGGACCAGAACACATGGATCCACACAGCAGAGGGATGAATCCACTCCAAGTCCTACAACAGCTCAACATTAGCACAACTCAGAAGAAAAACGCACACAGAAAAGGTTGCTTTGCTTTTTCATCCCCTCAGTACCCAAGCCTTTTGCGTTCCACTGTCCAGCCCCAATCCCAGAAACAGCCATCAACTGCCAATGCCCTCCATCACTGCACAGCTACAGCCAGTTCCAGGATCTGCATCCCTGGAGGGCTCTGTATCCTGAGGAGGATGAAAGGGGCAGAGAAGGGGCATCATGAGCTGCGGCCACAGATCTGCTCGATGTGGTAGATCTCCTTGGGACAGTCAGCAGACAACACAAGAGGCGCATCCTCTGTTATCACCACATCGTCCTCAATGCGCACACCAATGCCACGAAACCTCTCTGGAGCACTCATGTCATCCTCAGGGATATAAATGCCTGAAAGAAGAAAGGGAATTAAAACAGACAACACTCTCCAAAACAAGACCTTTCCCTTACTGCACCACTATGGGAATGGGGTTGGATTTTCAGCAACATGAGTTTGATCCTGAAAGGTTTTAATGTGGCAAGTTACTATTTCTCCTCACTCATGGCTGTTGATGGGCAAAGAAAGTAAAGTGTCCCTCCGTGCCCACAGGCAGTAACACATACATAAAACCTTTCCCAATTACACCTGGCCTTTCTGCACTTCTTGCTCTCAATGTTACACTCACAATCATGATTTTAACAATGTTCTGAATAGAGAGAAAGAGGAGCCAAGCATTAAATATCAGTTTTCAGCTGACAGCTCCAAATCCACTGACAAGATTCATAGCAGTATGCCTAATTTGCAAAGCTAAGTTGTGAATGCCTGGAATTGCACTGCAACGCTTGAGACTTGCACTACCAGTGACTGGTAGAGGTTCAACCACAGGAACACACAGCACAAGTGAACCAACCCTGCTTTCCTGCACCTGTGCTCACAGCCTGAGCTCCACACTACTGTGCTTCCTGAGTTTACTTCGACCATACATTACCTTGGCCATGTTTGGGAAGAAATAGGGTTTTCTAATACCATAATGACTTTGGGAGGGGAATAACTTAAGGCTTTCTAATACTGTAATAATTTTCAGTTTCACCAGAAAGAACCTGAATGCTTTGGTCTGATGGACCAACGAAATAATGAAAGCAATACTGTTATCCTCAGTGTTGCACACTTTTGTCCACCACTGACTGCATGTCTTTTTACCTGGTTCAATGGTTATCACCATGCCTGGCTGGAACGGGAGTGATCGGGATATATCTGGGGTATCGTGAACATCCATGCCCAAGTAATGGCCCACATGATGTGGGCAGTACTTTCGAACAGCCTGGCAGAAGACAGAACAAGTGTCATGAGGCAGTTCAACACAGCCCAACTTCCTCCAATACAAAAGACAGGGAGAAAAGACAGAATACTTGTGTGCTTAACTAGCAGTCTTACTGCCTCAACTAGGTCACCAGGGGCTGCCTTCCATTTTTACCAGAACTGGATGGCCCCCAAAACCCACCAGGACTAGCTGCCTATTATGAGCACATTGCAGATTGCCTTTTCGCCTCAGTGAAAAAGAACAGCCCAAGCCCACCACCATCTCAGCATGCCGGGAAAGATGCCAATTTTCAGCTCGCTGAGCTTTGCTGCCCCAACCCTTTCCATCCCTTAAACATCCAGGCCCGGCGTGACTCCCCTCAGCAGATCCTTGGCAGCGGCAGCAGCGGATCCAGCTGCTCCGCGCTGTGGCAAAGCGCTGTCCCACGCACGGCAGAGCAAGTGCTGTGCCGGTTTCACTAAGTAGCTACAGCACGCTTTCAATCCACCTCTACAGGGCACAGACACCGCCTCCCGCCGCACCACCCGCATGCCCTTCCCTTCAAAGAGGCAATCACAGAGCCAATCCCTCCCTGCCCCACGCTCCTCGTTCCCGGGGCTGAGCTGCGGGCGCTGCTCCCGGCCGGCTGCGCTGCCGCCTGCCGAGAGACCGTGGCATGGCACTGGCACCGCAGGAACATCAAACCCGGCAGGAACCTGTCCGGCTGCCAAAGGCGGTAGTGCCGGCACCACGCTCTGCCATCTTTCCTGCACTGGCATCAGCAATCACGCAGGTGTGCAGTGGGCGTGACTGGATATACCCATCTAACTGCAAACCAATCCTATTTATCTGCAGGTTCAGCTCTAAGGCAGGCAAGTTTCCCAGTCCTGATCACCAGGTAGCTCTGTGAATCCCAATACTGACAGAAAATGGTGCAGAAGAGGCAGCAGGTGGAATGGCTGAGAAGCAGGGCTGCACCTTTGGTGGCACTGCAGATTTATGCAGTGGTAAACAGACCACAAAACTATGACTGACTGCCTGCAGCCAGCCCTGGGCACAGAATTCTGTGTTAGTGCCCACGTCCCTGTACTTCCCTTCAGACTCTGCTCTAAAGCTGCACCTGCACTGGCAAAGAGTGAAGAGCAATGGGAATGGATCTGCAGAGTGAAACAGCAAGAGCCCAGGAACAAATATTCACACTATTGTGCATATAAGACATGAGGTGTTACTTCAGACCAAAGTGTGCACTAAACAGTTGAAACACATCGTGAACTTTAGCCCTGTTTTGAGAGAAATCCAGTCCTGTGCTGAGACCAGTCCACAACAAGAATTAAAGCACAGTGTATGGCAACATTTAGAAAAGACAACTCAAAAGGACATTCCTGACTCAATCTAAAGCCACTAACACTATCCAGGAGAAAACAATCAGACTTAGTAAGGGTAAACTGGAGTAAAAAAACTTCAAGTACCTTGAAGAAATGGCTGTCAGTGATGCTGCTCGCTAGGACACCCAGCTCTTTCAGTTTTTGTCCAATAAGGCTCAGCATGAGGCTGTAGATATTTTCCAGACTCATGCCTGGGGAACAGAGGCTCAAGCAGGACTTCTGGATATCCAGAACAGCCTGGTATAGTTCTGCTTGGGGTTTGGTGAACCTGAAGACCATTGAGAAGGAACAAAGGACATATCTCACAATTAAACTGCTACTCAGAACATATTTTGGGGACAGATTCAGTTCAATGTTGGAGCAGGACAAGTCAGGAAAGCAACTGCCTCCTTATATGAAAGGCCAGATGAAGCATCAGTGCAACATGCCCTTCAATACACTGTGTAGAGAGGCAGGGTTTCTCAGCTGAGAACCTAATCCCCCAGCAAAGCAAGGCAAAGCTACTGCAGGAGAAAGAAAGTACAAGAAACAGAGATATCACACCAGCAATTTCCCAACTGGCAGAGCTATGTACACATCAACTAACAGCTGGAGTCAGCCACAGCTAAACGGACAAAAAAGCCCTCTTTGCACTTTAAGCATGCTGTAATAGCCAAAAATAGCAATAGTCACACATATGCATACAGTGATTAATGAGGCAGTGGGGAATACAGCTTCTCATGCTGGAAGATTAGTTGAAATAATTTGATTACTCTGAAGAACCAAAGAATGGGACACGTTAAAACTACTCACACAGAGATTACACACACATACACTCAATTATTTAAGACCTTCTCAAAGTTCTTCAAAAAACCTTATTGCAGCATACCTTCCATTGACAGGCCAGGTACGTGTGATGTCACTGACATAGCAGGAAAATTCACATCCACCATCTAGCAAGACCATTTCACCATCCTGAAGAATAACAGGAAAAAATGCTCTTTGGGTCAGTCCAGCCATTAACTGAATTGATCTTTCTGTCTGAGAGCAAGAAAGAAGATTATGCATTTATTTTTGCAAAGCAGCTGCAGAGGTGTGAATTCCTTTGGCAGAGTAACACCCCAGGTGTTACAGCTTTTAGATAGGCTATTCCAGCTGGATTGTTTCTCTGCAAGGTAGTCTCTGACTGTTATGCTTATCTACTGTCTGAACTCTTAACATGCTGATTTTCAAACATTTTGGAGTAAAAAAAAGACATTTGCCTTGAACTATTCTGCTCTCTGAGACATAAGTCCCATTCACACCTGGATTGCTTACTCCAGCAAATTACACCAGTGACTCCTTTCCCGAGTTCTCTGCTAGTTACTGAGACAGAAAGTTTTGCAAAAAACCCCATTGATTTCTGAGCTACCTACAAGATCACTAACAGCTACAGATTTAGCCTTGTCAGGATAGGAGGACCCAGCAAAATCACTTCTCTGACAGTGTATCACTGCTGTAAATTCACTACTGAATAGCTCAAACCATCTTCCTCGTCCTTTTCTAGGACTTTCTTGACTGCTTTAAGATATCTTTTTGAATCTATCTGCTGATGAAGAAATGTGGAGATGTGAACCTCCAAATCACTTCAACAAAACTATTCCACGTCAATTAAATCAGTGACTACACATCTCCCAAAAAGTCATAGAGAAGACAAAGGGCCAGGAACAAAAACACTGCTTTGCTTTCTCTCCTTAAAGGGGTTAACAACAAAGAGAGTAGTGAAATCTGTGAAAAGTTTGGATTAAATTCTCTATAGATTTAACCTACATGTAATCTAGAGACTTTATTACAGAGATTCACTCCACACATCCACGACTGTGTCAGCAGCCATGATGTGGAATGAAAAGGAATAATTCTAGCATGTTAAGGGAAACAGTCAGAAGCAGAATTTCACTGCTAGCACTACTTCCAGTACCAGCTACTATCACTGTGTACAGTTAAGCGCCACAAACAGAGCCATAGGAGATAAACCACTAGTGAGCAGATCTCACTACTGAATAGACAGGCTATTTAAATTTTTCAGAAGAGCTGGTTCAATCCATTAAGGAAAATCTGAAATTGTATCACCTGCCATCTTCCAAGCAATTAAACAAGCTAAGTAACAATTTATTGGCTAAGGGAATTCTGTTTGTGGTTTGATTGTTCAGTAAATGCCTTATGTTGTGCTTCTTATCCTCCTCCTTTAAAGCTGAGCCCACTAAGTGGTGAACGAATGAAGCATTTAGATTCCTCCCAATTTAGACACTTGTTAGCCTATTTGGAAACAAGAGCTATAGGAGGCAGCACACAAAGGCAAAGAAAGAGTCAAGTTTACGGGTTTAACCTCCTACTTAATAGTTTTGAAGAAAAACAAGTGACAGTCATTTAACTGAACAACTTTAACAGAAACAACTGGAGTTACATCAGCACGCCTGACCTTGGATGACAGAACAACAAAGGAAGGTTCTTTCTGCCAAAAGCAGCCTGTCATATCTTTTGTACATTTGTCTCTGCAGATCATTTCAAGGTCTGCTACATGCCACCTTCAAGAAAAGACAATGCTAGTGGGAAAGTTTCATCCTGCATTAAGACAGAAGAAAAATACACTCTGAAAGTGAATGGTGAGGGGAATAATGCTCCTGAAAATACTTATCTGAATCTAAAGGTCTGTTGTCAAGAAAGCTGGAGAGGGTTCAATGCAATAAGGAGAATCTTCAAAATAAGACAAAAACTATTAATTTACCTAACACCACATAATCCACTGCTTGGTATTTAATGCTGATCCTTTTTCTCCTTGTTCCCCTTCCCTGCTTTGGTGGCCTACAGGGAGACTAAAATGCTTTTCAGCTTCACCAGAGCAGAATGCACTATTGCCCCTTATGTTGCAAAGCAAGACCAAGCAACTCCAGTGACAGCAGAAGAGCCCACAGGGTGCCTCTGCACTGCAGGGGCTCCTGTTCTGTGAGGCCAGTGACCCACCCAGCACTGCTCCCTGCTGCGCACCCTGGGAGAGCAGACACACTGCTAAAGTACTCACAACCTTGTTTTTGAGTCCTTACACTGTTCAGAAGGTACTGCAGCGAGTGCAGACAGGAGAGAAAGAGAGCTTAATCTGCCACTGATGGTAAAACAAGGCAGGATTCCTTTCCCTCACTCACTTTATATTTAAGTGCTTCAATCTGTTCACTCAAAACAAAGAGCAGCTAAGGGACATATATGTGTGTTGCAGTACTGCATTTCAAGTTACTGGACAGCATATGGGTTACCTTGATGAGCTGATTGTTCTTCACATAGTGCAAAGTGTTTGATCTGTTGCCACCAGCAACAACAGGGGGGTAGGCCAAGATGTCAGCACCACGAGCCCGGCACTCAAACTCAAACTGGAACGAGAGAAGGGGACCATTAGTGCTGATTCAGGTAATTAACTGCCCTAGGCTATGATAATTCATGTCCTACGTGTTTTCTTAATTAGTACAACACAAAGTGAGTTTAGTAAATGAAAGCAGCCGTTAATGTTTTCCAAGAACTCTGGAGAAAAAAATACAGCACAATCCACTTTTCAAGAGTGTTTTAAGCCTGCATCTGGTCTCATGGAATCTTTTTCTGATACAAGCTGTTCAAATACTGTGTAAAACACCCATCACATTGTCGTATATTCAGGTGAGGATTTGATCTTACATGAAGTAATGTTCATTTGCCATACAACTTTGAGAATTTTCAAAGATCCTAAATGTCAGGATGACAACAGTCATGTTTTATTGCTGTCTTTTAAAATTACAAATCACCAGTGTATTTACAGCAGTACCTATTTTCATGACTGTTGAACTAACAAGGTTTGAAACCATGCACTGCCTTGATGTCTGAGAGGATGTAAGAAAAAGGCACCAAAGCCTCAAGAAATTTACCTTTCTTGAATGATCAAGCTGATGAAAGTATAGAAATTAATAAACTTAGATCTATAAAGACCCTCAATATATTAACAGCATGTCTTTTCTATAATTACCAGAACCACATGGGACAGAACACTCCAGGATGCCTACATGGAGCAAAGTAGGTTTTACAGTCCTGACTTAAAGTGAAGAATTGATCTGTGAAACACACTTCATTGAAAGTAGTTTTCTTTACAGCTCAGAGCTGCTCTCAGTGCCATGTCAGCACAGGGCCATCTATCATAACAGAGGGTCAAATCCTGATGTTTCTCAAACAGGCATTTCACTACAATTGCCTACAAAGTTCCCAGCCAAATGTGCAGGCCAATCAGTCCTTACTTTGTAACTGAGAGGTATCTAAATTGCTTCAAGATAGCTGTGGTCACCTGCTGCAGTAAGAGGCAAGAGAAGCAGGCATTATAACTACTTAAATTCTGTACAACAGAACTGCATTATAGGGTAAGATAATATCTCTGACTGTTTAGCAGGTTTGGTATTTAAATGTAGCAGAAAAAGACATCGATAGCAGATAAATTCAGACAACCACTGTGCTCCTTCAACATGGGTGCAGGAAATACTGCTGAAGAATTCCTCACACTGATTCTTCTGCAAGTCCAAGATTTGGGTGAAGAAGAAAAGTGCTACAGTGGGAGACACATTATAAAGAAATCTGACATTTCTGGTTTCCTGAAAGAATAACCAATATCCAGTCCTGCTATCTCACCTTCAGCTATGAAGTACCCACCTTTGCATACAGAAAGGCTTCATCCACGGGGGATTTGCTGGCAAACATTGTCTCTGTGAAAGCCTACGAAAAAGAAGGGCATTTCAGTCAGCAACAGAGCCTGAATTTGAGGGAAGTTCTTTTTTTTTTCCTCTGTTGTCTTTGAGGAAGGCCTAAGATCAGCTAGCCCAGAACACCAGAGGCAGCTGAAAGTGCAAGGCGCTGTCAAGACTAGAACCAATTAAGGTCTGTTTCCCATGAAACTATTTGGGGGCTGACTGCCACGACATTTTGACAAAAAAAAAAAAAGGTTAGATGACTGAGGCTGACCCCATGGGTTGGGATTTTAAGGAGCTGCCTCACCTATGGATTCCTTCATATATGAGTGCCTTATGCAGCTTTTCCTTCACTGAAGGACAAGTTGTGCTTCTGTCTTCTATTTGGCTATCTATTTTGATCATATTTACAAACGTATAATTGCATTTAAGTTATCTGTCAGATTTGTTTAAACTAGCCAATGATTTCAAAAGGTATTTGAAGGAGAAGGGGGAATACAGAGACATACATAGACAACATCTTCACAAAAATTGTTTCCTCAAAACAAATAGAATAGATGGGAAAGAAAAGGGCTAGGGGCAACAGAGGGGAAGCTGGTGAGAGAGTGAAAAGGCTACCCCTGAACAGATACTGCTTTTAAATAAAGTCTAACAGCTGCTGGCTTGCCTTTGCCTGAGTTCTGATTGAGAAGAGCTGGTAGTCCAAGCAGTCCTGTTTCTCCTTGTCATGTGGAGGGAACTGAGCCCAGCCAATAGCTGAGACACACTTCAGTAACAGATTATACCAAAGGTATCCTTCCCACCCATGCCACCCCATCAACAGAATGCACTGGTTCATCTGGAGAGCACAGGACCCCATTACCTCTGCTGTGACTCGTCCAGCTGTCTTCATCCTCTCAATCTCTGCAGGGGATTTGATCAGCCGAAGGTTTTGCACTAGATGTCGGATGCCCTGGATGCGGTTTGTGCTCCGAGCTTTTACCTCAGCCAGGGGCTGCATGTAGTCAGAGTGCAGCTCTGTATGCACTGGTTTGGTCAAGTCGTACCAAACAACGTTTGACTCGCCTGGAATTCAAAACAAAAGCTGACACAAACAAAAATAAAGGTAGAAATGTCCTCCTTCACAGTGAGCAAACTCACTCCTCCTAAAATAGATCTGTTGCTATTTGAGAAAAATAATTTTTTCTGAATCTGCATTGACAGACCATTCATAGCACGTAGATTTGACAAATCGCCACTTCTGGGTAAATAATGGGGTTTATGACCATTTCTGAATATATGCATCTTGTCAAAGTTGCCCCTGTGCAATCTAAGTAGGCACTGCTCTGCAGTGATGCCCATTCTGAATTGCTGTCATTCAGCCTGGCCCCACTGATGTAAGGCAATTTACCTTTCTACCTATTGCATGGATCATGATCAATTACACTTCAGAACACTTTGGGGAACAACTGCTTATTTCAGCCATTCTGAGATGAACTGAGGATAAACACATTTACCTATATGGACATTTATTTATAACACCAGAGTTAGAACCCACATTCCCCCAAAGGAACATTTTAAACTGAAATGAGTAGAAAAGCCATGCTGATGTCCACCTACTTGGGTGACAGTAACCATTATCAGGTGCTCACAGAAAGTGTTTAAGAAACGGCATTTATGAAGGAGTATTTCCCTTAGCACATCCTCCCCAGAATCCCCCTTCTAGTTTCTTCAAGGCTGCATCTTCGAAACAATGATTTACTGTGTTTCATGACTCTCTCCCCTACAGAATTAAAAACTTTTCACTCCATTTTACTTTTGATATTCCAAACCTTCCATGAATGACCTGCAATATAGAAGGCGCCAAAACCTGCCATGTGATCATTTTATTCAGTGTTCCCTTTGTTTTTAAATTATGAAAACCAGCAACTAATTGTTCCTACTCATCCTCTCTGTACTTTCCATAACCATACACATTTCATACCTTGGCTTCTCTCTTTTTCAAGCTGAGTGGGTTTGTCCAGCGTGTATCTCACACACACTCAGTACTTTTGATCATCCTTCTTGCCCTTTCTGTGACTTATCTATTTTCAATATATCCTTTTGTGAAACAAAGTAGCTAGACTTCATAAGACACCAGAATGCACTCTCTCTAGTTGTCTGACCCCTCAGGCACTTGATTTTATTATGTTATCATAGGTCTTCTTCAGCTTCATTTTATAATCTCTGGATTATAAGTATTGAGGCTACACAGTGATGACAGATGCAGAAGAATATTTCTAAAGGACAGCAGTGTTCATATTTCAAGAGCAAGTCATCATCTAGCTAAAAAAATATGAATGGACTAACAAACTGGATCATTTTCCAAGTCTGCTATGAATAAAATACCTTCAAGTTTCCTGTACTTCATCTAGTTCTGGCTCTGTCAACAAAGAGATAGGACTACAACACTAATACAGTCTTGCTTATCTTGTTCCTTAACATTTCACAGATATGCAGACTGGCATGCACATGGACGCACAGGAAATTCAGAGGGGAGAGAAAACTAATATTTTTAGAAAGCTCTCAAGCAGACAGTGTGACTCTTGGGGCTGTCCTGTGCAGGACTCAGAGTTGGACTCGATGATCCTTCCAACTCAGCACATTCTGTGATTCTGCAAAAACTACATTTCTATTGGTGGCCCTCAACAAACTAACAATAACTTCCTACTGCCTTTGTTATAGTAATTAATAGGCCTGCACCTTCCCAAGTGCATTATATTCTTGAACTGATGTCACAGACCACCTCTCAGACCCATACCATTCAGACTCTGCAAACCACATCTCATTTCACTACCCCCCTGTTTTTAGTTACCTTTCAGCTTGGCCACCAAGTGCCTGAACTCCTCGATGGTGTAAGCTTCATCTACTCCTGTGAGAGCAATAGCCCCATCTGGGCCTGATCTGGGCCCATCCCACAGCTCTCGCTTTGGGTCTCTCCGAGGCACAAAAAGTATGGATTTGTGGGATGGCAGGGCTTTGCCAGGAATGCTCTGCAGCACCAGGATGCTGTCAGGCTCCTGAAAGCCACAGAGGTACAGGAAGTTAGTGTCCTGGTGGAAAACGTAAGGGATGTCATTGCTCATGTAGTATGTGGGGTTGGATAGCAGAATCACTGTGTGGTCCAATCCATCCCAGCCATGGGCTTCCTTCTGGATCGACACCATCAGTTTGTGTCGGCGAAGAGCATATTCCACCTGTGACAGTCCTGGGGTTACCTCTCCTGTGAATACAAAACAAATCGGATGGAGAAATTTGAGGCACTCAGGATATTTTATTAGTGGAAACCTGATTCCTGCCTACTCCCTGATGCCTTACATGTGCATGGCTTCATTGTAATCCCTCACAAGCCTTTCCACTGCTTTCCTGTGCACCTCTTCAGCTTCCATCCCTCCAGCACATCCTCACTCAAACTGCTTCTCCATCACACACAGACAGAAATTTATTTTAGCCAATTGGATTTTGTGTTACGTATTTCTGTACAAAAAGGCAGAGATCACAAAACACGGTAGATTTAGACAAATATCCAAAACAGATGAGAGAGACACAAAAACAAATGAGGAGGGGAGGAGGCAAACTGAACTTTGACTGCTAAAAACTGATGGGTTTTACAGCATCTGGACATTGAACAGAAGTTTGCCTCCTGAGGCTGAGCATTAATTCCCTCAGATAAAGCAAGAATGTCTGTTCAAATACACACTAAGTCAGCTTTTAAAATGAGTAGCTCTAAACCATAATGGGCAGACTGAGTGTTACAGATTCTGGGAAATCAGGCAGAGACACAGAGGTTGCAGAGTCTAACCAGTCACAAGATTCCAGGCAGAAACAAACTACGGACTGCAGGCTGGCGTCAGAATCCAAGAGAAGGAATCTTCTCCACTGCAGATGTAGCTTTTCTCAATATTTAACAATTCAGACTTTTCCAAAGTTAACTACTATATTCCTAATGACACTAAACAAATTATCTCAGATGAAAGAACTCTGTAAACTGCTCCAGTTACAAAAAATACGAAGGACAGCAATCAAGATACTCACCACAACCAGACTGAAGTTGAAAGGACAACCAACAGCAGCTGAAGTAAGTATTTTTAAAAATGTAAGACTCCCTAACTATGATCTAAATTAACACAAGAGCCTTAGTCAGCCCTTTGGCTAATATCTTATTTTAACATAGATTGCATTTTGATACTGTTAACTTTCTACTTTAGTAATCTTTTCTTCCTCTTTAATGTATCACACAGTGTTAATTTTAGAATAAAAAAATTTACATTTGACTTGTACTGTTAAGTGGATTCTTGCATGACTGCAGTGGGAGGGGAAAATTCTATCCACAATGTTTTTCCTTGTCAAAAGAGTTTAAGAAAACCATGTATGTTGCACTTGTGTTAAATTCTAGACTTTATCAAAAACTTACATTCCCACCACCTATTAGGTGTAAGAGGCTTTAAAAAAACCCAACCCCTCCAAAACAACAAAGAAATAAACCCACCATATTTGTTTTACTCTACAGATCCAGAAATTACAGAGAACATAGAAACTGTTGTAAGGCAATCTGACCTCACAATTCTGCAATATTATACTGCAAATTCCCTTTGTTCCACAGCATTCCAGTCAGCTGTGTAACTGCCAGTCCAGTGAATTTTAGAAGCTGCAATAGGGTGGAACATGGGAATTCCAACTGTCTTCCAACTGTGAAGCCTGGAAATACTCTTTGCCTTAAAGGCATTTGCTTTTTAAAACAATAACTGCAATAAATCAATATAATACTATTATAAGGAAAACAGCTCTCCTTTATTAAAAGGAAAAATTCAGCAGCTAAAATTCACTTCCAGTGTTGTGTGTACTTTTAAATTAAGAGTTGGCCTCAGTGTGAGCTGTCAATCAGTGCCCTAAACAAACTGATATAATGCTGAAGTCAGCCAAGGTTTGAGCACAGGGTGGACTCGTTAACCTGTGAGGTCCCTTTTGACCTGAATTACTCTACAATATATAAATGTACGGTTATACGATCATCTGTTCTCCTTCCACCTATGGAAGAAGAACACAGAACAGAATATTCTCCTGGACATATTTTTAATTTTTTTTTTTTTGCACTTGTGAGTTTTCTAGATTTAATTGTGATCATCTCATACCTATGTGCCACCTATTTTTAAATAGGTTAAAAAAACGCACCACCTCAGCTACTCTTTCATCATTACTGTCAAACACCATAGTGACAAGTCTCTTTTTTCCCTCTCCTGACACTGAATCCCCTCTGAAGGGGGCATAATCTTTAGAGAAGTGGTGTCCATCTGTCAATGTCCCTCTCCAGTTTTTACGAATGGCACCTTTACACAAAGCATTCAGGCAGTTCAGCTTGCACAAAGACTCACTCTTAATAAAAATCATATGTATTTTCAGGACAAAGAGCCCCCAAAGCACCACTGCCACGAAAGGTCTGCAGGACCCAAGTGAGCGACCCTGAGCACACCATGAGAAAAAGGTAAAAAGCAAAACATACAAAACCTATTTTTGGAATCTGTATCATCTCAGACAAGGAAATGAGCTCCTAAATATAACCACTGCCTAATGAAGATAATCATAAACAGCTGAAACCAGACAACTGTAAGATGCAGCAAATCAAGATACTCAGAACTAAGTGGAGACAAGAATGAATATCAATGACCAGCTCATACAGGGCCCAACCTCACCTGGTTTGAGCAGATGTGGGTGTGTGAAAGGGCTGGGCTGGCCCAAATACCGATTTGGAATCTTCTTCAGCTGGGCAGGCTGGATGGAAAATCTTCGGAGAGAACATGACTTGCAAACTAGAGGAAAAGAAACGCATTACATCAGGGTGAAAAAACCCTTTCCATCTAGAAAACTGCAAAATTCTACTACAGTCATCAGACTTTTAGTACCATTCATTCACTTATATGTCATATTCCTCCTTAATGTTTCGATTTGTTGTGTACCACAATGGTTTATGAAACAATGTGCACACAACTCAACTAATGATCAAATACTCATAAAACAGATTGAAAGAAATGAACATGTGCTGAACCTGACAATGCATCAAGCAAACCCAGTTTGCACATCTCAGTTCATACACGTGGTGTCCAGGAGGTACTCAATGCTCTCCCTCCCTTGCTTCCCTCAAACACCACAGGGCTCCGAGCACAACACCTGTATGTTGTCTCTTCTTGACTATGTCTTCAAAAAATATCACTCATCTGGAACAACTATACATTTTTCAAGGCCTTTCTAGTTCTGTTTTTTATTAATGCCACAAAGAAACCATCAAATAACAGAGGTTCATACAGCGATGTGAAAGTCCCTGTTTTAGTATTCAACCCACTTGACACTTGCTTTAGCTCAATAGTTATGTAGCCCACTTCCAAATCCACACACAGCCAAAGCAGGCAAGTTTTAAAGCACATTTCAAGCGTGCATGTGGGAGCTGGGGGTGGGCACGGGAAAACAAAAGCTAAAATGAAACATGAATTGCCAGCAGCTTTACCACCTTTTGAATACTCAGCCTTTTGCAGCTGAAGAACTGCTTGTGCCTAGATACAAATCGTCAAGACACGTGGAAGGAGAAGGTAATCAAAGGGTATAAATCTGCCTTTTGTCTTTTACGTCATTTACCATGCATTTACTGCAAAATAAAATAGTGCTGCCATAGCGTGGCAATGGATTCTTAAAACAAATGGTAATTAGTTCCTCACTAGCGTAAGCAAGGACAGCACAGGCAAACCCTTCAGGGAGCTGAGGCTCGGGGTTACAGCAGAACACACAGACCGCGGATGTTCAGGGGGAGCCAGCATGATTAGCCTTTAATTGGAGATCACTTATGCACGACAACTGATTGCCGGAACATGAAGCGTTCGCTACGCGATGCCCGACCGGGGAACCAGGGGGAGAAACACAACTGCAGGTTTGGTGCAGTGTAGGTTGGAACGAGTGTTTCCACTGCTTCTCTGCACGTACACAGCAGGCAAGCCCGGCAGCTCGCCGGGCATTGAATAAAGCACCACTGTGAAGGCAGCACGCTCAGCGGGTCGGGGGCGGACGCGGGGCTCTGAGCGGCGGTAACCGAGTATCCCCCGGAGCCGGGGGGCAGGCGGTGCGGGGTGGGGAGGGGTGTCTGACCTGCGGCGCCGCGGCGGCCGCTGAGCGCCAGGGCGAGCGCCGTGCCCGGGAGGCGCGCCATGGCCGGGCACCGGGCACAGGGCGCATGGCGGGCCCGCCCGCACCGCGGCGCCGCGCGCTGACACCATCGCCGCGCGCCGCCCGCCCCCGCCCGCCGCCAATGA
>JAWWEV010000043.1:49177561-49194059 GCA_035583235.1 Hafferia zeledoni
AAGTCAGCTGTCGGCTTGGCCCAGCCCAGATCAGCTGACAGCCCCCAGGCCCAGGCCGAACCTCAAAACCTCAAAAACCTCAAATTTTAGGCCCATCTAGGTGAAACCATAACATCCCCATAGAAGTGGAAGAAGTGAATGCTAATAGAACTTAAAAAAAAAAAGGTGTTCAGAGAGTGGTACATTAATGTTTCCATTTTTAATATACAGTGTGGACCCTAAGAGTGAGAAGACTGGAGCATAGTTTGAATTCATACTTCTATCTGTGAGCAGAAGTACTTTGACCATTTAGTAATACCATCATTTCCTCAATTTTTTGGTTATCAAGAGTTTGTATAAATTAATAGTAAAGAAATGTGCACAGAAGCTTATATGACCCCTTCAACTAAGGCATGGTGCATCCAGTCAGCTAGGAAGTTTGAGTCCTGAGTAGAGAGGGTCCACTTACACTTGAAGTAGTAGTGGTACAGACTTGTACAGAACACTGAATGTGTAGTTCTACACTGAGCATGTGCCTACTGGTACAGAATATTTTTATTAGTGTGCTTCACCTGTTTAGGGTAGGGCACCTTCTCCCTCTTAGGTCCTTCTGGTTTATAGTAGACAATGAGACCAACTCACAGAGGGTTTTTTACTCATTGTCACTTTAAACTAAAGTTACTGTAAGGGTATGAAACAAGCAAGTAAAAATCCTCTAATGGTATTGTAGTGTGCAGCTTATGATTATTAAACTTCTCTAAGTCCTTGTAGCTCTGTTCTGAATGCTGCATGATTAAATATTTGAGGAGCTGTAAGTGTCTGGTTTGCTTTTTCCTTCTAAATGTTGGTGTCTTCTGAATTCCAGACTTCTTGGCCACTGGGAGGAGGCTGCTCATGATCTTGCATTAGCCTGCAAACTGGATTATGATGAAGATGCCAGTGCCATGCTGAAGGAGGTGCAACCAAGAGTAAGTGGGGAAGAGTGCTGGAGGTCTCTTCTGTATTTTTCTGAGTGACATTGCTGTCTTCACATTCTTCCAATATGCATTGCCTTGTGGAAATGTGTTCATGTGTCATCGGACACTTCAAACTGAGTTTATAAATTCTTCTGCCTTCAGTCACAGCTGTTTATGGCTGTGTGTAGAGAAATGGAGTCTTTGGGGCTGGGCACCTAAATGAAATATGAAACATATTCCTTTTAAAATTTTAACAGAAGAATCTGAAGCTGTTGGATTTTGCCAGGTATTTTAGAATCTGGGCTAAAAACATTCAAAAGAACAGGATAACACTAACAATGGAATTTTTTTTCCAAGTTGTTTCTGAGTTGATCAAAGCTTTGTCCTAAGCACAATTTCCAAAGGAAGAATTTTACTGTGGCTTGTACTTTCATTAGTCTGCCCCATGAGGGCAGACTCAGCTCTGCAAGACTGGTTTTTTCAGTGTTCTCCTGTGGCTGACACCAGGGTTCTTCTAAGGAAGAGCTGCTGTGTAACAAATGTAACACTATTGATAGCAGGCTTTCTTTTCATCTGTTCCTGCCAGTTCCCTTGAAGTGGTTGACAGACCACAGATGGCAACTGCTGCTTGTATTGGGTTTACATGGGAAGTCTGGGGGAAGGTGGAGACTGCAGGGCTGGCCCCTGGTAAGAAGAGACTTGTGGCTGCCAGTAGTATCAGATAGAGCCAGTTCCAGCTGGCTCCTGAACTCACTCACTGCTCGCCAAAGCTGAGCCAGTCAGCAACACTTTCTGTAATCAAGTGTCAAAGAAAGGGTTAAGAAATGCAGCGGAACAGCTGTGAGAGAGAGAAATAAGGAAACAAAACATGAGAGAAGCAACCCTGCAGACACCAAGATCAGTGAAGAAGGAAGGGAAGGAGTTGTGCTAGGCCTGGAAGCAGAGATTTCCCTGCAGCCCTTGGAGAAGGCCCTGGTTAAGCCGGTTGTCCCCCTTGAACCCACAGTGGAGCACATATCCACCATGCAGCCTATGGGGGTCCCATGCCAGAGCGAGAGGATGTGCCCTGGAGGAAGCTGCAGCTCATGGAGGGTCCACACTGGAGCAGGCTCCTGACAGGAGCTGCAGCCTGTGCAGAGGAGCCTGCACAGAAGCTGGTTTTCTGGCAGAGGCTGTCGCTCCTGGGGGACCCGTGCTGGAAGTCTGCTGTTTAAGGGTGCTACCCTGTGGGGAGGACCCATGCTGGCCACGGTCCTGTGGGGTGACCACAAGCTGAGGCTGGAAAAAAGTGTGAGGAGGAAGAAGTGGCAGAGGTGCAATGTTACAAACTGCCCACAGCCCTCATCCCACTGTGCTGTTCAGGGTTGGGTAAGGAGGTGAAACAGTGGGGAATGAAGCAGTAAAGTTGACCTTTGGCAAGAAGGTGGTTTTAGTTCTGTCTTTTTTTCTCATTGTCCAACTAGTTTTAATTTGCAGTGAATTAAATTAATCTTCCTCATGTTGGCTTTGTTTTGCACATGATGGTAGTGGGTGAGTGATCTCCCTGTCTTTTTCTCAAGCCAGGAGTTTCTCCATCTTGTTTTCTCTCACTGTCCTGTTGAGGAGGGGGAGTGAGAGCAGCTGAGAGCCAGCCAAGCTTAACTCACTGCATACATAAACGTTCCTGTGTCTAATAACTTAAGCTTTCATTGTTTTTCTACCGTGTCTTTGTAGAAGATGCTGTCCCCAGCAAAACAACAATAGAAACCATTTTACAAGCTATTAGTCTTCTGTGTTGGAGATTATTGATTTATGGTTAATGCAATTAGGTCTTAGGTGTCAACCTTTTTTTTTAAGGTATCCTTAATGCTTGGCTGAGGGGGAGCCTTCTGTTTCCCCATTAATCTTCTCATGCACAGAAGCAGCAAAATATCTGTGATACTTTGATGTGTAGTTGCCAGCTGCATGGGAATTTGTGTATGTATGTAGCTCAAGGAAAAATATGTGACCTTTTCATGGGTGATTTTCAAAATCTGTAGTAAATAGAGATGATTTGTTCACCTAATTTATTTGCTTCAAGCTTTCCTAGAACTTTTCACTTTGTAGCACTTCCATCTAAAAGTGAGTCAAATTCTAAAAATATTAATTCATTTTGATAAATACTTAGAGATAATGAAAATCTAAACTTGGAAACTCTTTATGCTTCATTCAAAGGAAAATAGAACACTTGCCTCTCTTAATGAGCCCCTGAATGGCAGTGACATCAGGTTCTGGTAGAATAGGTTAATTGTTAGAAGAAGGTTATTAAGGATGTGAGGATTAGGGCTCATTTGTGCCCTTTTTCGTTTAATGGCATTAATAGTTGTTTTGTGATTAGGTGAAAAAATCAGAGTTGGAGGGTTGAAAAATGGTTTGAGATTCATTGGTTGTTGGAAGAAGGGAATAAAAGTATAGGGAATAGTGTTGAGATAAGGATTAATGGGATTCCTAGTAGTGATGGGCTTGTGAATTGGTCGAAGAAGCTTCGGTTCATGGCTGCTTTCAGGAAGTGGGTTTTGTGGTGGTAATGGTTTTATTAGAGGGGGAGTTAGTGGAGGTAAATAATAAAAGTTTTGGCTGTAGAATAAGTGAGAAGGTAAGTCAGGAGGTTAATATGATAAAGAACCATGGATTTGGGTTTAGTTGTGGCATATCATTAAGGAGGGTGGGTGGTCCTCTTTCTCTGGCTTCAAAGGCCAGTGCTGGTACATAGCTTCTTAATGGCTAGGATGATGGAAGTGAGGATGAGCTTTCAAAATGGCTTAGGGAAGCAGATTCTAGGACAATACAGGTATGAAACTGTGGGTAGCACTGCATTGGCTGTGCTGCATTCTGAGCATTGGCTGCAGAAGATGCCAGGTCAGGTGGTGATGAATGAGGTTTGGTTTAGTTGTCCTGGGATTGCATCTGTTTTCATGCCGAGGCTGGGAATAGCTCAGGAGTGGAGGACATCAGCAGAGGTGACAATTACTGGGATAGGGAGTTCTATTGGAACAAGAATACAGTGGTTGACTTCTAGTAAGGCGTAAGTTGCCAAGTGGACGTTCTGTTGTTGGCAGTATGTAAGAGTCAAATGACAGGTCTTTGATGTCTGTGTATTGGTGTGTTCAGTATCACTGGTGGCCGATGGCCTTTAAGGTCAGGTCAGGTTCGTCAATTTCATCTGTTATGTGAAGGATTTGAAGGGGTGGGAGGGCGAGGATGATTAGGATGATGGTGGGTGGGATTGCAGTGTGCTTTCTCTGTACTTCAGGACTAATGGGATATGGAATGAGTATCTGTCTCCCAGCTAAAATAAGTTACATCAAGCTACTTAGAAGTTCTTCCTTTAAAAAGTATTCTAAAAGAATTGGGAGAGTATCCATTGTCACAGTAGTATCTCTGTTCTTGCAACACAATTTTGCTGTGTGTTAGAATGTTAGAGAGTAACCATCGTACAGAGTTTGTGAAACCATGAACCATTTTTTGCAATAATCTATAAGGATACATTCCATTTTCAGGAAAGCAGTGCTGCAGTTAGTTCTGTTGTTAAATGAGCCCTGAAGTAAGGAGCCTTGGGAAGTTCATTGCTAACTCCTCTCTTTTGCTGGGGCTGCAAATTTTATACACTTAGAAAAAGTAATAGGAGGCAAACTTCGTCCCCACTAGCCCTTTCCTAGTTTGGTTGAAGAATTTTTCAATCTGCTTAAGTCTAGCTGTACATGCTGCAGAGGCATCTGAAACAGCAGTAACACTGTCTGAGAAGTGTGTGTGCACCAGGAGAATTACGCTTCCAATTGTGCTCTTTTCCAGGGCAGTTACTGGGTTTAGTCCTGGAGAAATAAATATTTCAGCATAAAAGCATGAAGGGACATGAAATAATAACATGTTGAAGTTCTAACTATGGTACAAGGCCCAAAACTATTGCTAAAAAAGTATACTAGAGTGTATGTTCTGATGAATGCAGTCAAGGCTGAGTAGACATGAATAACTAATTGCCATGAGGAGAGAGTAGCAAATGGCTCCTAAAACAAAGAGGCTTTTTACATGTGAAATCAGATCTTAATTTTCTGGTAAAAGCATAAATTCTTGCATGTATTTTGTATTGAAATATGTTGTGTGATATGGTAGAAATGTATATGAAATTTTGGTATTCATTGGAACAGGCTCAGAAAATTGCAGAACATCGACGAAAATACGAGCGGAAGCGTGAAGAGAAGGAAATCAAGGAAAGACTGGAAAGAGTGAAGAAGGCACGGGAGGAGCATGAGAAAGCACAAAGGGTGAATATTTAGGCTTTAATATTTCTTAATAATTTGGAGAGTGTTGTAGTTATTTTGGTTAAAATGATTTGCAAACTAAAAAAACTAAGGTCTTAAATTTTAGAGTTGATTTCTGTCTCTATTACTTGACCTATAATGAAATCTGAAGAAAGCATTTTACTGCATCTGTTTTTATTGCTTGTGACAAAAACAGTCTCTGGAGTCTCTACTAATCCTGTATTTCAAAAAGTTGGTTATTGTATGACTGTTCCAGAATAGTTTTCACTTAAAATACTTATGTATCCCAAAGTGGGAGACTTTAAATTCAGGATATAATACTCTGCTTCTCTTTCTCAGTTCCTGATGCTGTTTGCTTGATTTTTCTTTGTGCTTTAATGATCTATTTTGATATGTTGGGGATGGGAGCTCTAAAAATACAGTTGGGGAGCTAAAACAAATTATACAGTTCATAGTCAGTAAAAACGTTCTCTGCAAAACTTACTTGCAGTAACATACAACAGGAAGAGTAGACAGCTGTTTCTTGGCAGTGGTTTTGTACATACTGAAGTACCTGCCTGAAACAGTCTTGGCTATTTTTTTCTCCTAAACCCCGTTGAACAGTAGGAAACAGGCTGCAGTTTCATTGTTTTTTGTGGAATGATGTGCTTTCATCTGCAGGAGGAAGAAGCAAGACGACAGGCAGGAGGAGCTCAGTTTGGTGGTTTCCCAGGTGGCTTCCCAGGTATTTTATTTTTAAATACCAATACTTGAGGTAGAGGTGGCTGTTGTTTCCATGTGGAGTATTATAACTACAGTTTTTATAGCATTTGTTCTCAAGACAGTATTTTATGATGTTTAGAACTTGTCTACAAATAACTCTTCGAGCAGTAGTGGGAAGAGGGATGGGATTCTTTCTTTAAAGAGGATTGATACTGTGTAGTGAGTAGAGGGAAGACAGAAACCAGTAATTAATACATAACAGAATGAAAGGATTTAGGTCTGGGGTGACAAAGAAGCAGAATTTGCTTGATAATATGTTGAAAATCTAGAATAAAAATGTTTTTTAAATTACCCATTCTGCTTAAGAACAGTAGTTTTAAAGGTGAAAATTTGGATTGAATATTGGGGAAATCTGTTGGTTGCAAACTGCTATTGAACAGAAGAGTTTCTCAAAGGAGGCAGTGCAGGTTACCTTGCAGAAAAGGTGTCCTTCACAGTTCCACAACCATTAGGCTTTCTATGCTGTTCTTTGGTACATTGAACTGGGGAGAAACAAGAATAAGTACTAACGCTCTTGAATATTGAGATGTAGTTGAGGTAGACTCTGTGTGTGCTCCAAGTGGATTAGCATCCAGAGACAGACTGCATGTACCATGCTCAGCACAGCTGGGGAAGCTGCTGATTAAGGATTCAGTCAGAGAACCTCAAGCATTTTGCTTAAAGGGTCTTGATTTTGGGGGGATTTTTTTCGCTTTGGTGGTATAATTTTTACAAACCTAAAGTTTCCCCCCAGTTTGAAGTGTGCTGGGATATACTACTGATCTGCTTTTGCCCTGAATTGTTCACCCCACGCATTCAAACTCCTTGTTTGCCTGGGCTTGAGACCCACCTGATTTAAGTAAATCAGAGAAATAACTGCACTCATTGCAAGTCTCCTGTTCAGTTGGGTTATAGATGGATGAAGTAAGATGTAGGTCTTCACAGAAAGAGAAGTTGAAGACTCTGCTTTCCATCCAGTGGACCTACTGTAGCCTTATGGAAGACATGGCTTTAGAGATGTGGCAAGGGCAGTATGTCTTGGTCTCAGTGAGCTTCCTGTATGAATGAGTTAAATGATTTTCATCATGCATTCTCCTTGTCTTGGGTTTTCAGGTGGATTTCCTGGGGCTATGCCTGGAGGTATGCCAGGAATGGCAGGTATGCCGGGTCTCAATGAGATTCTCAGTGATCCAGAAGTTCTTGCGGCCATGCAGGTGAGTATTTGTTAAAATCAAAGATACCTGTTCTGAACGAGAGAGGAACAATACCTATGAGCTTAAGGGGAGGAAGAAACTTGTGACCCTCTGGATAGCAGTGTGAGGCTTGCTGGTTTCTGATGTAAAAATCTTCCTTGTGTATTTGACACCAAACTGTCTGGATTCAACGTTAGCTATTTTTCAAACTAATGGGAGTTTAATTAATCACACACACACACACACACACACACACACCCCCATACCCCCCCACACCCACCCACCCTGGTCTGTGATAGGCAAAACTATGTGCTGTTTACAGTTTGTCATGTCTTTTGAAAAAATATCTCAATTGGTCATTTTCATTCACCTGCTGCTTTTTTGAATGCACAAACTGTAGACAAATAATTACACGCAAACAAAACCCCTGTTGTTGTAACATAATATATTGCAGTAATGCTGAGATGAGAAGTGCCTTTCTCTCAGTGGATGAAGTGTATGGTTTTTGCAACAGTCCAGTGGTATCAGAAGAGTTCTGCATCTGGCATTTTCTGAATTCAGGTTCAGACAGCTTACTTCTCCAGGGGGCTTCATTAATAGCTCAATTAATTAATTGCTCAGTGTCATGACTAGTTCTACTCAAGAGAAGTATTCCATTAAATTAAGTGGAACATATCTGACAACATCTGAGTTATGTAGTTGTATTTACCTGCTGGTATGATCAGGTGTAAGAGTCTTGTTTCTTTTTCTGGATTGCTGTGGTTAAAGCAGAGTTACATGTTGTTCTCAGCTCATTGAAATGAAGGCATTACAAGGGAACCTTATTCAGTATGCCCTTGAATCACCAAATAATCATCACTTTCCATGCAAAACTTCATGGATTTCCTTAATGATTGCTGATGTTGGGAAACGCACCTGTACTTAGACTGCCAAAGTCAGCAATGTTGACTTGCATGCAAACTATCCAGAAAGGGGCCCCTGATTTGTAGTTGTGTTCCTTATCTGGCTAATTTATGCTGTAATACAGGAGTTTGCAATTAGAGTTGCTGAAAACAGAGTTTTGAGATACATCTAAATATTAAGCACTTGCCACATGCCTTTAAGGAGACTCCACTGCATGCTGATCATGTGTGTCCCAACATAGGGTAGGATGCTGTTGCAAGAATGTGTATTGTCAGTGTTTTCTGATAATGCAGGCAGGCTTTAACATGCACAACCTGTCAGCAAAGCCTTGAGTCTCTTGCTGACCTCTTTTGTACAAATTTTACATCTAGATATGATTTATTTAACACTTGACCTTTGCCTACTCTGTGTTCTAGTCCTCTCTGAATTGGCAGTGTGAGCTCCAGTCTTAAAAGACAGTAGTTTCTACTGCTTGGCTTCTGCTGTGTGCACCTATGGAATATGTTGATGGATAATGTTAGATGGCAGCTGTTATGTCTGATATTTGAGGTGCTGCAAAAAAGTCTGACGATACTGAATCACACAAGCCACTTCCAAATTGCTGTTTTCACTGGTGGTATGTAGAGGCTTTTCATAGTGAGGAGTTGATGCCAAAACCGCAATATTCTGAGACTAAAGACCACCACCTCAGTCTTTTTAGACTCATTATCATCTCATCATCTTTGAGACTGTTCTCTGTGAGTTAACACTGAAATATGTCTGAGTCTGTTAACATCTCAGTAAGCCTTACAACTGCCTGAACACGAGCTAAATTAAACTGGTTATGCTGTCAACTTCATCTTGTCATCTGTAGAAGCAACCAGAGAACCAGATAGGGCTGCCTGTGGATGTTTAGGGAAGTTATTGCTCATCACTGGCATAAAGATAAGAATCTTACCTTCACTAGGTGACCCTACCTTGGCAGGGGGCTTGGACTAGTTGATCTCCAGAAAATGTGTTTCTTCAGGATGTCTCCTTTTTTTTTTTTTTTTTTGGCCCTGATCTTAGTCTTTTAAGCACTAAAGACTCAAGGCAGCAAAATGTTATTTTGCATTTCTTTTCACAGCTTCTAATGGTAGTAAGTTGTGACTGCAGTGACCTCTGATGCATGTAATTCTAGCTCATTTGCCCCTAAGCTTTTTAGTCTCCAGAAGAACTGACTGAAATTTTAGCGTGTTTCTCTTATTTTACTGTTCTGCCTGTTTGGAGGGATCTCTAGTACATCCTATCTTACACTGCAGCTGCTTTCTCTAGACACAACCTGGCATTTGTGTTTTGGAGTGAAATAGAAGTTCTTTTCATGAGCAGTGATGAGTAAGGTGAACCCATGGCTTCCTTGTTTGACATGTAGCCATATGTTAGACCCAGACTTCACCAAAATACATCCATTGGAAACAAAAGAAGAGTGATAATTTTTTCTTAGAAGTGTTTTTCATCTGTCTGCAACTAAACACTGGGGCATTAGGAAAACATTAGAAAACTGAATGTCTCCCTAGAGCCATTTGTAGAATGGTCCATTCCACCTTGTGTACTAAACACTTCCCTATGGAAATGTTGATATCTTCAATCTTAAACTTTATTTTGATCATATTGCTCATCAATGTGAAACCTTGGATGTGTGTAACATTTTTATAAACATTGTCTAAGGTTGAGAGCCTCCAGGTTGTTGCACAAGCACAGAATCATTTGCCTGCTGTGAATTTATAGGACCATGAAACATGTAGCATAAAATCGGGATTTATAGGGATTTATTAAACATACACATGTAAATGGATTAAAACCAGTTCTAGTTCAATGGAGGCCAAAGGTTTACTGGAAGTATGGGGAAAATAATATTAATGCTTCTTGTACTCATTAGAAAAGATATTTTTTGGCAACTGACTTTAATGAATATGTGAATGCATTTATCTACTGCAACACAGTAGTGTGATGAGAGATAATAAGGTTCTCTTCCAAGTGTGATTTCTCAGGATGTGGGGGATGATGGGAATTGGATACATTTTAAAAGCCAATCATTGCCACATAGTCTGCTTTCAACCCCAAAGATTTCAAGCTTTTGCTGCTAGAATGAAAAGGGAGGAAAAGGATGAGTAGCAGCTGTTTCTCAGAGCAGGGTTATCCTGTCATGCATCAAACTCCTGTCTTCTTCAGAATGCATTTTCTGTTTTGCCTGAGCAGAAATAATGGAGTAGGTGTGGCTGTGTTTGATAGCTCCTGTTCTGGAGAAACAGAACCCTTATCCTATTCCTGCTTCCTGACACAGTGAGGTTTTACAGTAACAAGTTCAGTAATGACTCTAGTATTTACTGACACAGCTTAACAACATGCACTGTATCATTTGGTTCTCTTTATTAGAGGCTTCTTGCCTGGAGTCTAGTGTAGTCTTGTCATGTTAAAACATGAGCAAGATTAGATTCATGTGGAACCACATAACCACTAACTTTTGTACACTTGTTTTACAATGGCTCTTTTTTTTTTTGCTTTTTGTCCTGCAGGATCCAGAAGTTATGGTTGCATTCCAAGATGTTGCCCAGAACCCAGCAAATATGTCCAAGTACCAGAGCAATCCCAAGGTCATGAATCTCATCAGTAAATTGTCTGCCAAATTTGGCAGTAAACCATAAAATCCCTGGTTCTTAAAAATCATATCTGAATGGGAAGGATTGGATTTGGCTAACCAGTGTTGCAATAAAACAAACCATTTTACCTCTGATACTCTTAGGAAGAGAAAGTTCTAGGGAGAACTACTCTCTTGCCCCAAGTATTGACTTTATTTAGTGATTGGTTTATAAAAACCCAAATTATATTCAGATGACCTAGTTTCAACCATCTCTTCTTGTCCCAGAGTTGCAGCCTTTTATTGTAAGTGTTACAGACAGTTTCCTCTAAATGAATGCTCCTGTAAGAACTTGTAATGTTTCAGGAGTATAAGAGAAAAACATTTTTTTCCTAACATGGATTTTTTTTAGTTGCTCTCACTGAGCAAAGAGGAAAGAACTTCAACAGTTGAAGTCTGTCTTAAACCCCTTTGGACAGAAAAGTTGGCCGAGTCACAAATAGCAAAGGTGGGACAAGTTTAAAGAATTAATTGTATAAAGGAATTGTCTGCAAATACAATTTTTTTCTTTTTTTTTTTAAGTGGGTGACCATGACTTCATATAGCTATTATCAGTATAATCATACTAGCTAGTTACACACTGGAACTTCTGGCAGTACTGCAAATATTGTATCATTTTGATCACCACAACTGTGCAGCAAAGACAGTCCTATCCTTTGCACAACCTGGCAGGAAGTACATATTGCAGAGCCCACAGAGGTTTTGTTACTTGTTCAATTCTTGTCCAGCACCTTTACATAACATTTTATTTATCAGTCTGGGTATGGGAGAGCAGCTCACTGTCTGTGCTTGTGCTCTGCTCCCTTCCCAGCTGCCAGGTCCTCCACTGGTTGCACTCACTTTCCTTGGGCCATGCTTACCAGGTTGCATCTATTTGGAAACTTTAGGGAAGGAGTCTTGTTCCCATCACTACCTCTGTCCCACTGAATGCAAACCATCCAGAACATGTACATGCAGAGTTATAAATCAGTGAAGGGGAGAATACCCAACAAAATTGCAGCTCTGGGTTCTGAGTCGGTTTGAGTCCTTACATACTTCCTGATTAAAATTTCTCGGTCAAAGTCCTGCTGTCTCTTTAGAGGTGATGACTCTTTCTTCACTGCATTCTGTAGTCTTCCGTCTCTTCTTGTATTCTCTTCTTTAAAACAAAATTAAAAATCCCCCCAAAACAAAACAAAACAAAAAGCTGCTGTGGTTTCATACCTCCATGGTTTTTAGGCTTGTGATATGGAAGAAAAGGTGAAATAATTGGAGCAGGCAGAATGTTCCTTAAACACTTGCAGTTTAACAGCATGGATATCCTTGAAGAAGTGTGTCTGTGCTGATGATGTCCAGTGGATTTGTCTACCAATAAAGACAGTTGTTGCTTCTGTTTGTCTTAGCTAAAACATCTTTCTGTGGAAAAAATGCCCTAGTTACCTGTTCAACACTTGAGTCTCAACGTTTGTGTTACTCCTTTGGAATTCTGTATCTTAAGCCATAACTGATGTTACCATTGTTAAACAAATCTGGTTTGGTGTAGGAACTCAACAACGGTTGCAAAAAAGTAAATCCCCAAATGCTTTTTCTCATACTAATGACCCTGCAGAATGAAATGTGAATCTTTTTGCTTAAGAAATATAGTTCTGAATACTTCTCTTAGCCTTTAAAAATAAAGTATGGTTTTGAAAAATTCAGCTTTTTGGGTTTGTTTAACTTTCTGATAAAACCTATTTTGCTTAAATGTGGAAGTGGTTTAATTAAACTATATATAAACTTGTGGTTTAAATTGGAACTAAATGCCTAAGGGTTTTTCTTCATGACCAAATGAACTGAAATTATAATTGCATGTTGCTGTGTGCTTGGCTTTTGTCAGTCTTGATTTCCTGTTCACAAGAGGCAATACTTGAAGTAGGTCGCTCCTCCGTATAGGCTGAAACTTGACTTCTTCATTCAGGCTGGTGTTTATGTGTTGTGCAGGAATTAGAGTATCTTAAATACAGATTTGTTCCCTACATTTTCCTGTTACTCCATCTTGGCTGTTTGAATTTGTCTACCCATTAGTAGTCAAGTGGGAAGTTACCCCTAGCTAGCAGAAATGGTCTTATCTGGCCTGCCTGCTGACACATCAGTTTCCCTGATTCAGAGTTGATTGGTTAAAGAAAAACATTCTCCCTCATTTTGATGTTGGCATTAGCAGTTTAACTGAATTCCTGTCCTTTGGGAATGCACATCCTATGATTTCTTTGGTGTGTGAGCTTTTGTTGATTTTAGTGTTTCCCAAATCAATTGAAGAACTCTAAACCTCGTCTCAGTTCCCTGAGTTGGCATGTGGACATGTAAGCAGCTAAACTGATTTGAACAGAAGGGCAAGTGCAGAAAGCTGAATGCACAGGAGATGAGCAAAGATGGTAAGTTCCAAATGTGGGATGTAAGTAGCTAAATGAGGAAGTTTTCTCCTTGCTTGCTCCAGCGTTTACTGGCAGCTCCAGGTTATTTGTTCTGTTGCAGCACAGAGTAAGGGTGGCTCTTGTAAGTGCAGTGACAATAATCAGCCCCACTGGCAATTTGACTCTCAAAGCTGCAGGTGGGTATTGCCATCAGCTGGAATAGGATGCTGTGCTGCCAGGTGCTTACCTGGTTCAGGTGTGGCTGCACACGGGTATTGCTGTCAGCTGGGATAGGATGCTGTGCTGCCAGATGCTTACCTAGTTCAGGTGTGCCTTTCTGCCTTGTGAAGCAAGTCCTCTACTGTGCTGTTTGGCTGGTCCCATGCCACAGTTTAGGTGACCTGGCCTGCCAAGGAGTGCAGTGATACACCTGCAGCTGACTGGGAGCAGAGGGTCATAGCCTTGTTACTGTGGCATGAGTCCCAGTGACTTCACTGTCCTCTGTTCAGCTGCTGCCCCAAGGGAAAATCAGTGTCAGCTCAGCTGTCACATCCAGGCTGCTTTAGTTCACAGAGAGCTCTGTTGCATATTACTGTGGAGAATGCAAAGCTTGCTGCCTTTACCAAAGTATTTTTAAAATTTCTCTTGCTTCAGTGTTGTGCTGTGAATAAATGCTCTTTATCAAAGTGGCTTGGATTGTCTCTGTTGGAAGGCAGTGACCAGATGGGCAGAAGCCAGACTGTCTCAAAGTTGGATAAAAGTGGGTGGGATGAGATTGGGCAGAGCAGTGATAGGCCAGAGGCAGAATGGGTCAATAAATGAGTATTAAAAAGCCATGTAATTGTAAAATTGTGTTACAGAAAGAGCTTGTTGCAAGTACTATCTGTAGTTTAAAATGTCTCTCTTTAAATGCCACTTCATCTTTCTTGTTTGTTACTTTCAGGGATTTTCCATAAAGCTTGTATGACGCACACCCTCACATATGCCTGTACATCCCTCTTCTGTGAGATGGAAGAGCAAATAATACTGTTGTGGAAGCTCATGGCAGTTGCTGTCTGAGCAGAGTCTTTCACCCAGCAGGATTGAGGTTGTGGACCTAGTCAGGTGGAGCTGGAGCCAGGGTAGCTTTGTCATGTGCCTTCCCATGGATCATGGCATGTTCCTTACTGGAAGAGTTTGGAGCCCCTTTGAAATCCCACAGGGCATCTAGGCTGAGGGATGCCTCTGTGCGTTCAGGGTTGTAGAACAAATGGGTTGTTGAACTGGTGGTAGAGGCCAGAGGGTAGTTTCCTTCATTTGCTGCAGGGTGGTCTGATACTGGCAGCTACTGGAACTGAAGGGGGATTGGTATCCTGGAGCTGGAGGGTGTTCTGCTAGGGAAACTGTAGCAGTATTTTCTTCTGATGACTAGAGAAAGGTGTCTCGTGAACCTGATGCAGAACTCTGCAGAGGTGGAGTAAGAAATGGCAACTTCAGTTGAATGCAGACACCTCCACGTTCAGTGCTACAAGACAAGTCCTAGGTCGGTAGTGTGATGCAAGCAAATACAAATACAGAGGAAGCAGGAACAGTTTTAATGTGACAAATGAAGCAGGTCAGGTGGTTGGCTGGTAGATATCTGTGCCATGGAGCAATGAAAAAGTTCAGGTGACTTTGGGCTACAAGTCCTTGATCATCTTGGGAATCAGAGCCTGGGTAAGTCATATTTGCTCAATGTTGTCCTCACAAACAGGAACTTCATTTAAGATAAACCTCCCCTCACCTCTATTGACTGGAGGTCCTGAGGTCCCACTGAATGTAAATATCAAGGACTTTCTGTAAATCTGAATCTTGATGACTAACCAAATTCAGATGTAAAGTTGTAATCCTGCTAACAAGATGTTACTACTTTACCTGTTTGATGTACAGTTCTGAAAGGTACATTCTAGATGGATGCCCTCACACAAGCTTTGAGATCTTGTCAATAAATAAATGTATTTGCAGAATGTGGTACAGCTGCTTTTGTTAAGTGGGTTACAAACTTTGGCACCTTTGTTTTTGCACAGCATTTTTTAATGTACAAATGTATTTCAGTGGCTACAAGGAGTATGAGTTGCTACTGTATGTAAAGAAATTAAATGTGAAGGACTACAGGATTTGAGTTAGCAGTTTATCTTGGAATTTCTTCCTAAGTACAGCAGCTGAAGCATAATTTGTATAGAACAAAGGTATTCAGAAAGATAAGGTACCTCATACTCAAGTGTAAAGTAAATAGCAAAGAGATAAGGTCTAAAGCAGGTAATAGTAAATTGAATTCCACTATTGAAACATTTAGCTTTCTAACATTGTCACTGGTGGGTAAGAGTTAATGGAAATTAGTTGAATTTGCATTTTACATTTCAGGAAGAAAAATACCATGGCTGAAACCACATTAAAAACAACACAATGGTCAATAAAATTACCTTTTAAAATAGGCTGAAAGTAAAAGTTGTTAGAAAATCATCAGAATGAGATGGAAAAACATGAAGGTACTATATTGAGAATGTGGCAGCTGCCACCAACTGCACTGCCTCTCATTAGAGAAAATTCATATTGAGGCTCAGCCACTAGTGTCTAGTTCTTATTTGGAAAAGAAAAGCACCAAGTGCCACCTGTGCTTTCATATTTCAAAATCATAAAAAAATTGGTCTAAAATACGGCTTACTGCAAAGCGTTTTTAAGGAAAACTTAACACAACTTCTATAAGATGATTTGCCCTCACTTTCTTGTGTGTTATCATAGAATGAGAAAAAGTTCTTCAAGAAAAACAGATTTTCAGAAGCCATTTTGTAATCTGTTACATTTTTTTATTTAGTCTCTTGTGTGAAAACTTTTCAAACCAGAACAAATTAGGATTGTGAACTGGAACAAATTACTAGCCTTTACAGGAAAAAAAAAAGAAGACCAGAAAAATTTGCAATTAGATGTGAGACATTTATCAAGTGCTTGGGGAAAAAAATGACAACATCAAGGCAACAAAATTTGTGTTTGACAATTATGTAGTCTGTAAAACTGAAGGTGGCTGAAGGGACATTTGGTCTAGTAAGGCAGTTGAGAAAGTACTGTAAAAGGAGATTAATAATGACAAATTCAAGGAGTTTGAACTGAAAAGAATTTCAACTTCTCCAGTGTTCCTGGACCTAGATAAAGTGCATAGGGAAAATTCTGCATCATTCCAGAGGCTCAGTCAAAATCTGTTGAGGCAAAGCACGCACACATATACTTAAGAAATGGGCTTTTCAGTATGTTTGTGATTACAATGCTTCTTTATGGAATAGGCTGGCTTTGCCATGGTCTTAGTACTTAAACCTGATTTTGACAAGTTGGTGTGTGTCTTGGTTTGAGGGGAAAAAACCAAGATGTTTACTCACAAGAGGAGGAGGGGGCTTCCTCCTCAATAATCACG
>JAWWEV010000043.1:49194159-49213312 GCA_035583235.1 Hafferia zeledoni
ATCTGTTGAGGCAAAGCACGCACACATATACTTAAGAAATGGGCTTTTCAGTATGTTTGTGATTACAATGCTTCTTTCTGGAATAGGCTGGCTTTGCCATGGTCTTAGTACTTAAACCTGATTTTGACAAGTTGGTGTGGTCAAATTGCTCTATTTAATGAATTCAGATTGTCAGCAAATGCAATCTCATTTGTTGATCTCTAGTTGCTTTTATCTGTGATGTACTGGGAGTATAATCCAGTTTATTCACCTTCTGTGAGAGATAAAGTTTTGCAACTTTTCAAAAGTAGTAATTAAATTCTGCCTTAACACATTTGCACTCTAATGAATTGAATTTGTAAGCAAAAATAAAGGAGACATGCATTTCTGATTTTTTTTTTAAATTGTAATAGGGAGAGTTGTAGGGTAGAATTAAAGTTCAGAGTTCATTCTTTACTTGCTAAGGAAAGACACAGTGCAGAGGCAGTAAAATTGACCTCTGAAGTCCCCAGCAGTGTCCTCATTCTTCGTCATGAATCAGAAACAAAGTTGTGGGCCAGCCAAAGAAAATCCACCAAGGATAAAGTTTCTCAAGATCAATTACCTCCTTGTACAGGAATCTACTGAATTACACAAACAAGAAATTACTAAGATGCAGTTCATGTGCAGAGAATGTGTTCATACTTGTAGTTGTTTAATTAGTTCACTTCTTTCAGCCTTTCTAGTAGAATGGACAGATTTGAGGAAAAACAGGTAGCTTGGGCCTTCTGTTCTTCCATAAACCCCACTTGTGTGGGGGATGTGTTTGCCTGGAAACCTGCTGAATTTGTGGTGTTTCTGTCAAGACCTAAGGGCATGTCTTCATGAAACTTTTCATGTAGGTAGGTTTTTAGGTAGGTTACATTTTTTGCCCATGTAGAACATAGTGGCACATCTTGTTTAACTTAATCTGTAGTGTTTCCCTTGTATTTCTTGGACAGCTTCACTAGGTCCGTATGTTCCAGCAATAAGTTGGTTTTGGAATATTGCAGTTGTTGCATTATCTGTTAATACTCTGTTTTGCAATATATATACAAGGCATTGTATTTAAAATATTGCTAAATAGAATAATAATAGTATAGAATTACTTAGGTGCACATTTAGGATGGAAATCCATTCTGCAGTACAAACTGACTCTTTGGTGAAAGCTTCCCTTCACAGAAGAGGGACAGAATCTCAAAGAACTGCAGTGATGGGACTTTGTGTCCTGTTTGAGGCATTTCTCCCAAAAGCTCATGGACCTGATTGCACAGTCACTCTGCTCCTGGCTGCTTTAGTGACAGCAGATGGCTAGTGATCTGCATACACCTTAATTCTGAATTAAGGTTTGAGTCTTTTGCATGTGGGGGAGTGTCAAGGTGAGTTAAGAGAAGTCATCCATGTGGGGTTAACTAAAAACATTTTATTAGTGATGAAATGATGATCAAAGGATAATTAATTGGCAACTGAATGAAAATTGATGATTGGAATTGTTATTAAGCAATAATTGAATGGTAATTAAACAGTGATTTGACAGTGTTTTAAATTGGTGTTTAAACAGTAATTCAGACTCTAGTCAAACACACTACTACTTGCTGCACTTTTGATAATTAAGCTATGGCTGGATATATAAAAAAATGATGCTAGTATACAATACACTTTTAGGCTTAATGTAAGATGTCACTACCTCATAATGGATATCAGATGTTGGGTAAGGGGATCTTCCAGCCTCCAGGATTAACCTTAAGAGGCATCCCTGCTCAAGGGTGAAACCACTGCCAGGCAGCCCACCCATACAGGAAAGCTCTGTGGGCTCATGGGGGCTACAGATATTTAGAGTGTGAAGTGATTGACTTGTAGTCACCCCCCCTTTTGGTGTATGTGCAGGTGTGCAGCTGTAGCAATTTCAGTTCTGTCTAGTTCCAGCTCAGACTGGTACTGGGAGCTCCTGAAAAGACATGGCCTAAACTCCTTTGTTGCTGGGTAAAATATGGCCTAGGATGACTCTTGGGGTTTGCACTGCAGGGATGATTTCAGTCAGGCCTGCTTTTTGGTGATGAACCAAAAGTACTGAACCAAAGTACTATTCACTCAGTCAGTGGGTGCATCCTTCACAGGCATCTGATGTAAAAAAAGAAATGGGACTACTGATGGTATCAGCCCGGTATAAAAGAATTGTGGCCTCTTTGGTTGCTGGTATCAGCATCTAATGTCTAAGCACAGGGATGCTGGAGCACTGCAGGGGGAAAATGTTTTCCTCAAACTGAAACACTTGCCTTAGGCAGAGTAGCCCGTATTCTTTACATTCCCCTCCCTCAGAGAAGATAATGAAGTTTTCCTCACAGAAGGATGAAGACAAGGGGTGTGTTAGCAACCTGATGGAGGGACGTCTTTCCAGAAGGAAGTGGCTTATCCAGCTGTGTGGTAGAAACTCTTGGGAAGTGTGTTATGTTCCAACTGCCCTGTCCTTGTTTAGGTAATGGATGGTATGGTGATTCCTACCACAGGTGTAAGCATTAGGAGCTCTTGCAGCTCAAGGAAGAGGCAGTTGGAGAGCTGAGGTCAAAGAACTAAGAACTGCAGATATGAAGAACAAGTTATGAAGCTATTTTTCTCTTTAGAAAGAGAATGAAAGATGATGGAATAACAATGAAAACCAAAGAGTCCAGGAGAAACAAGATACAAAGCTAAAGAAAATACTCATTCCTAATTTTTGTCACTGTGTGCCTGGACTAATTGCTGTGAGCCGTGGCTCTCCTGTCCTTTGGTCAGCTACCTGTGTCCAGTGCTGTTTTTGGTAGGACTTCTCCTTCCATCCTCTGCCACCAAAGGGTGTGACAAGCTGGGAGATGCCTGTTTGTAATGGTGTGCTTTGTCTGAGCAGTCTCTCAGTGTGATGCTGGAGGAGGAGTAAGGACTTACAGTCAGGGAAGAGGAGTAAACAAAATAGAATCATGGAATTGATTAGTTTGGAAAAGACCTCTGAGTCCAGCCACAAACCCAGCACTGCCACAGCCACCAGTAAACCATGTCCTCAGGTGCTACATCTGCATGTGTTATAAATACCTCCAGGGGTAGTGACTCAACCACTTCCCTGGACAGCCTGTTCCCATCCTGGGCAATTCTTCAGTGAAATAATTTTTCCTAATATCCAATATAAACCTCCCCTGGTGCAACTTGAGGCTGTTTCCTCTTGTCCTGTCCTTTGTTAATTGGGAGAAGAGGCTGACCCCCACTTTGCTACAACCTCCTTTCACGTAGTTGTAGAGAGCAATAAAGTCTCCCCTGAGCCTCCTTTTCTCCAGGATAAACACCCCCTGTTGAAAATGCATCAGACTCCACTGGTCCACATGGAACAAGAAGAAATTAACATCTTGAAAAAGTATTACCTTAAAGATACCAGACTTCAGGTAAGTAGAGGGGGGACTACAGTTAGAAAAATGAGAAATCAGAATATGAAGTTAAATACTGCTTCCTCTTTGTAATTAAATGCTTATGTTAAATGTTTGAATCACAGAATGGGGAGAGTTGGAAGGGACCACAGTGGGTCATCTGTCCAACCTCCCTGCTCAAGCAGGGCCCTCCTAGAGCACACGGCACAGATTTGTGTCCAGACGGTTCTTGAGTATCTCCAGTGAGGAGACTCTGCAGCCCCTCTGGGCAATCTGTTCCAGTGTGTGGTCACCCGAACGGTGAAGAAGTCCTTCCTCATGTTCAGGTGGATCTTCATGTGCATCAGCTTCTGCTCATTGCCTCTTGTCCTGTTGTTGCTCAGCACCACCGCCAGGAGCTCGGCTCCATCCTGGCACTTCCCTGCACACACTGACAGGAGCCCAGCCCGGCTCCATCTCCTCCGTACCTCCCTGCACACACTGACAGGAGCCCAGCCCGGCTCCATCTCCTCGGTACCCCCCTGCACGCACTGACAGGCACGGGTGAGGTGTCCTCCCAGCCGCCTCTTCTCCACGCGACGCTGCTGGCGGAGGGGAAAGGCGGTACTGTAGTTTCAGATGAAGGTACAAGATGGCAATTCCCGGACATGGCACTCCCGTATTTCCTTCCCTCAAATCCCCCGGAATTCCCGCGGGCAGCCCGGACTCCTCCCGGCGGGGCGCGGGCACGTGACAGGGCGGGCCGATAGTAGGGGCGGGGCGATATCGGGGGCGGGGCCATGTCGGGGCGGGCCCGTGACCATTGCGGGGTGGGGGCGGGGCCACACCGGGGCTGGGCGGGGCGATGGCGGGCGCGGGGGTGGCGGGAGGAAGCCGGGACCGGGCCGGGGCCGCGGGGCCGCAGGGCCGAGCGGCGGAGCAGCCCCCGAGAGCCGCCGACATGTCTTCCGTCGCCTCCTACGAGAGCCTGGTGCACGCCGTGTCCGGGGCCGTGGTGAGCGAGCGGGCCGGGCCGGGGGCTGGGCCGGGCCGGCCTGGCGGGGGGCGCGGGCCGCCCTCAGCCTTCGCTGCGCTGCGGAGGCACCGGGGCCGGGCCGCGGGGCTTGGGCTGGAGCACCGCAGCCTCCTGTGGGCGCAGCGGCGCTGCAGGGGCGCCCTGAGGGGCAGGGCCGCGGGAATGGGAGCCCCCCAGGGGCTGAGGGTGAGGGGCAGCGGCCCCAGAGCCCGGCACGGCATCGCCGCCCTGAGGGCCGCGGCCCCGCCGGTGCTGGGGAGCTGCGAGGGGTGGGCAGCACAGAGGGGTTCATCCACACGTAAAGCAGTGCAGTGCAGCCCCAGGAGGTTCGGGTCAGTCACTGAATTAAATTTTTTTTCATGTGACACTTGTGAATTGAAAAGTAGTGTTTCATTTCTGTAGATCTCCTAGTGTGCCCAGCCCTTGAATTTTTCTTTTCGGAATGATAGCTCTTAATGGCAAATCAGCCTTCTACTTCCAACACGTTAAGAATTGCAGTGCATGGAGCGTGTTGGATTGGGCATGCTGATCTCTGGGTGTCGTCTGTGGGATGAAAGGCACTGAATGTTATTGAAGGATAAACACTGAAACAGGCTGCCCAGAGGGATCTTGGAATCTCCCTCTCTGGAGACATTCAGACCCCACCTGGAGACATAACCTGCTCGAGGTGCCCCTGCCTTGGCAGGGAGGTTGGACTGGATGATCTCCAGAGGTCCCTTCCAACCCTAACTAGCCTATGCTGCTGTGATAAAGGCTGATTCTAAAAGGAGAAATGACCAAAGGATGTTTTGTTTTTACTATAAATAAACACAAGATTTTTGTCTGCTCTTTAAATTGTTTCTAAGTCTGCTCGTTTAAGCATCAAAGGCAATGGGGATTTTGTTTCCGCTTTCAATAAATGGAACCATCTCAAATGTTCTCATTGTTAAAACACTACTCACTGTACTTTTGCTGGCTTCTCCAGAAGTCAGTAATACTTTCTAGCCCTCACTGTTGCTTCTCACTGTCAAATACACATTGCTGTAATCGGGCTGTGCCCCTGGACAAAGTTTGTGGTGTGAACCAGACTCATAAATACAGCCATAAACACAGAGTGTTAAGGTGCTGAGTCAGAAGCACATGTCAGACCCCAACATGATACATTTTATCTTCTAATATACTGAATGTTGGCATACCTGCTAGGCTACCTAGCTGAACTTGAGGCAAATAATAGTTTTGTGGGCAGTAAAAAAAATCAGTGCTTGATTTCCTGTGAACTTTAATTGAATTCCGTAAGTATTCTTTAACTCTGCGTGCAGCTAAAATGTAACCTTCCTGTTGCAAAAGCTGTAGGGATGAGACTTTTACAGGAGCATTACAGCAGTAGTCAGGCTGCTTTGTTTGACTCTCAATGTTGGCTGAAACATAGTATTTAATATTTAATATTTTTTTTTAAAATTTGTTATTACTATTTTTTAGAAAGCCAAAGTGCTGGCTGTGGTCCTGCAAAGCTCTTCTTGGCAGCAGTCGCCTCAGGCCATTTGTTGTGGCCACCTCTTGGCTACTGCACAGTTGTTTTGTCTGGTGCTGTGATTGATCAGTGAACTGATCTGCCTGAAGAAGTAGCCCAGCAGAAAAAGTTGTTTTTCAGCCAGATTAGTTTCTTTGTCTGCATCATCATGTGGGTGTCCGAAAAGTTACGCTGCCAGACTGGATGAGGCAGGGGGGCAAGTACAGTTGACCAAGAACCTGGGATTACACAAACCAGTCTGTACCTGTCCTACTGATTATTCAGCGCTAACATGATTTGACTTGGCAAACTATTGAGATTCAAGGCTGACAGCAAAGCCTCACCTTTCCAACAGTGCACGGTCATACATGTCTGCATCTGTTCCTGCAATCAGTACTGTGAGTTACTTTCCCTGCTGGTCTCAGGTGTGATTCTGCAAGGAATCTGAGCCCATCTCAAAGGTTTTTGCTGCTGCAGAAAGGACTGGTCCTGCTCATCCCTCTCCTTTTCCTTCCTTCTAGATGTGAAATCCTGTTGCCTTTATACGATGCTTCTGGCAGCCTCCTTGTCACTTAGTTGATTTGTTCCATTTGTAAACCCAGGAGAAAACTAACTTGGCTTTTCTGAGTTTATTTCCCTCAATTTAGCAAAAGGAAGGGAGAGGGTACAAATTGTCTTTTTATTTGAGGTGATCTGTTAGGTCAGCTTAGTTATCTCATGATGTTCTCTTGAACTGTAACTTCATATGAGTTTTAAGCCAGTTTGACAGTCCAACACTGGAACAGGTTTCCTGGGGAGGTGGTCCGTGCCCTGAGTCTGTCAGTGTTTAGGAGGCTTTTGGAAAATGCACTGACCAGTGTGCTGTAGCTTTTGGTTGGCCCTGAAGCGGCCTGGCAGCTGGGCTGGATGATCTTTGTACGTCTCTTCCCACTGATACAGGCTATTCTGTCCCTCCTATCCACCCCTTTGGCCTGTGTGACACTAGCCCAACGATTTCCCCATTCCCATTTTCTAATTTTGATTGCAAGTGTGTGTATGTGTTGCTGCTTGCTGGTGGATTGCACTGAGAGTAGGATTCAGGATAGGTCTCACTGTGGGAGGATGGAAGCAGGACAAACTGGAGTAGGCTGGAAACTGTAGGGACTGTGCAGTCCTGGTGTGTGCACAGGTGTGTGTAACTGCATTTTGAGGTGGCTTCAAAATTGTGGTAACGTAGCTGTCATTAGGAGGTGTATTTTGGCTCCTTCTGGCCCTTTTTTTGTGCTGTCACTAACCTTCTAACTGAAATACATGTTTTGTAAATTTTCATTTGGATGGGTTCATTAATGCCACTTGCTGGGTACCTGGTAGGTACTGAGAATGAGCAGCACAGGAGGAATATATGGGACAGCAGAACCACTCATTTTGGCAAGAGCCCAAACTAAATGGGTTAAAAGAACCAGGTAATTGTGGCCAACTGTTTCCCTTCATCTGCTGCCTGGTGTTATGAAAACTGGAGAAACTTAAATCTGGTTCAGACTTCAGCCAAGAGTTGTCTGAGTGAGGAAACGCCACCTGAAAAATAATCCTGTGTTGCTGGTTGTAGAGATACATCCAAGCAGCCTTTTCAGGAGCTGGAGTGTTTCCAGAGGCAAAACTCACCAAAATGTGTAGTGTAACAGAACTCTAGAAGAGCTCAAGTCACACTGTGCACTCTGCTTTTAATGGTTTTAAGAGAAAGAAAACCCTGGGACCAAACCCCACTTCAACAGTCATTGTTATGTATGGAGTTTATCCCCTTTTTAAACTTGCTCTGCTTTCTGTGTGTGAAGTGAAGGGCTACAAAGAGTTTAGCAGGCACTGTACAAGCAACTGACACACCATATAGCCAGTTTATTTTGTTTTGCAGGGCAGTATGACTGCAATGACTGTATTTTTTCCTTTGGATACAGCTAGGCTTAGACTTCAGGGTAAGTGTCAAACTCTAGTTTCTTTGTACAGTGGTGTTTCTGTTCGTCTTGGCTTGGGCACTTGTAAGGGTGGTTGTAGGGGGATGTTTTACATGAACAGGAATCTTTCCTGTCTAACACTAACACAATTTTTCCAGCTGAAGGTAATTCTTCCTTTTGAAAGTATTGGGCAACCTTTTAATTAGCTGAAAAGACAGTGTGATCTGTGGCCAGACATGTGTTTTAAATGGTTATCTAAGAGGAAAGAGAAAAACAAAGATGTGAGATTGCACAGGATTATATTTATGTTGTTGCTTTTGGCTGCTGAGAACACTTCAAAACGCAGGGGCAGAATTGCTGCAGGAACAGGGAGCATCTACTCTTTATGAGGAAGAAGCAGCATGTGCTTCTGGGCTATATGCAGAATAGCAAGGATAAGGACTTAAACATAGTGGTAAAAATTGGAATAATCTAAAAGTCTTCATTCTTCTGTTTTGCAGTTGATGAGAAGCGGAAGTCTAAGACAACACCAGCAGTCCTTTTGGAAATAATCAAAGAAGAAGGGCTGTGAGTAGATACTTATTTTCTGCTTGTCTTCATGCAGACAAACTCCAAAACTAATTTGGATTTTCTTTTAAAGTGGAATAGTTAGCTCATATCTGTGTGGACAGATTTTTGTTCTGAGTTGAAATGTCTCCATTTAAGTGTGATATGACTTGCATAATGTTATGTGTTCACCTTTAGCTAATTAGGATTAACTTTCTTGAGCACCTTATGCAATTGATCTGTTCAGTGATGTAACTGTGCCTTCATTAGAGGTAGCTGTGCCTCCTCAGAAATGCAAATGTACCTTCACCTACCTGATCAACCAGCTCTGTCTGCCTGGATTCTTGGGTGTGTCCATTTCTCATAATCAAGATGAAACTCCTGGGCAGCTGAGCCACTTTCAGAAGGAGAATTGAGACATGTTTCCCAGTTGGAACGTTTTTTTCTGTTCCTGAGTGTGTAGAAATAAACAACACGACTCTCTATGCTGGTGGGATTCAAGATCTATCTAAAAGCACTTACCTTTCAGCTGTGCTGTGCTTTAGTATTTGTCACAGTCTGAGCTGACCTGGCTGGGGACAACAGTTGTGTGCCTGTCCTTGTCAGAAGTGTTTTCCTGAGTGAATCCCTGAAACTCCTAAGTAGAGCAGAGCTTCTGGGACATTAAAGCTGACAAAAGTTTAACTTGGCCCATAATGTTCTGCCACCTTTGAACTTGGGCAGTTGTGTGCATGAGGAGTTCTCTGCCAGCTGGTGATCTCTCTTGTTCCCATTCCTGTGTTGCTTTTGCCACATGAGGGCGGCAAGTAAACTTCAATTAAAAAAAAAAAGGGGAAAGAAAAAAGTGAAAAAGAAAAATTAGGAAGTTAACTGAGGAGGAGAGACTGCAAAAGTGGTCATCTTACTTTTCCTGTGAAACATTAAAATCAGTAACTGGCAAGAGAAGAACAATGCTTCTTCCAAAGGTATTGGGTAGGCCTGGCTAAGCAGTGGTACTGATTTTAGAGATATGTTGGAGTAACAAAAAACCCCCAAACAACAGCAAAACTGAAATGTGATGTGAGATCATAAACATCTTGTTCACATTAGCTTTAGTCTTGTCTCATACTTCTGTGAGACTGCTGTTCTCATCTAGTTAAACCAAATAGGTTTAGCTTGTGGACTTCCTGCAGAAGTTTATCAAACAGCTTTGCTTTCTTCCTTGGGCTTCCATCTTTTTCTAGGTGATCTGAAATGTTTTTCTCAAGGTTGCAGTTTGTAATGCAAATTTAGGGTTTATTTGTGTGCAGAAGTATTTGCATGTGACTCACAGATGCTACCACCAATGAATTAAGTAATTAAAATAAACTCGTGGGTTTTGTTTTAGTTTCATGTTTTGTACTGCAAGATGTTTCATTTGAAAATCATCAGAAATTGTTCTTCATAAATCAGGCAAAACCAAACTAACACTCAGTTAGAGAACATGGTCCCCAGAGGATGTTTCTCTTTCTCTTTTCCAGCACAGAAGAGATAGGTAATATAAAAATTGTTTTAATTTGACTTGTGAATAACTGTATAGTAATTTAATGTGTAATTGTAACTGTATGGTTAGCTAAGGCTGTAACTTTGGAAGCAGTCTTGATAATGTGGTGTACTCCCAGCTACATGGGAGGGAGAAGCACTTGATGGATTTGAGATGAAAAACTAGCATTCACATTTTAAAAGTAGTCACGTGCTGTGTTTGTCAGGCTTGCATCTTTTACAGTCTCCTTGGAGATCCTTATGTTGGGTGTATTCCCACTATTTTAATGAATACCTAACAGCCTCCATAATTACTGCTGTTGAGGAGATTTATTATGCTTTTAACATGGCACCAGTTCTCTGCCTGTTCTGTGGAACTCCAGGGATGGTGTGTATCAGTATCTTTCTTTGGATGTCCTGTAGAACATGCTGGGAATGTAGGGAAGCTGTAGAGGTGTCCCTGTTTTACAGGCTCATCAGGCCTGTCAGAGAAGGGAGCTTTGTTAGTCAGCTCTTAGAAGTCATTCTTAAATCAGGGCAGATTCAGGTGATACTCAGTTTTCCATCTGTGATGAATCTAGTTAATTTAACTAGGTAATGTCTCTTTCTCGCTGACCTGGCTAATTTGCTCCAAAATTTACTGCAAGGCATTTGTTAGAAATTCCTCCCACCTGTGTATCTTGGGACCCAGGTTGTATCCTTTGCAAAACTCTCTTTGGTGGAGTGTATTAATTTCAATAACTAGTCTTCCATTTTTAAATTTTATGTGAGAATCCAGACTAGTTTTTTCCTTGCTCTGGAATTTAGTATGGTTTGTTAGCACTGATGATAAATATGTATCTGTTTAGTACTTTATGTAGTATTCAGTATTGTATCTCTGCAATCCTCCCCCAACACGTAAAATCAACCAGATCATGTAATTACTTTGCTGATCCTTACTATGACTTTTTGCTCTCCATAGGTTGGCACCATATCGAGGATGGTTCCCTGTTATCTCCAGCCTTTGCTGCTCCAATTTTGTTTATTTTTACACATTTAATAGTCTTAAAGCCCTCTGGGTCAAAGGTCAGCATTCAACCACTGGAAAGGACTTGGTTCTTGGGGTTGTTGCAGGTAATACTTTAAAATCTCCATTTTGTAAAAAATGTATTTTAGGTATATTCTATCTAATGTTCTAATGTATGAAGTCCTCTGGAGGTCACAGGAGTGCTCACACCTCCCACTGTGTGCTCACCTGCTTCTTTCTGTTTGCCCCTTTGTGTCCTCTCTGTTCCTAAGAAGATGCATAAACCATTCCTGTTGGGAATTCTGACACAAAGCACGATGCTGCTGTGCTCTGTTACGGTATTTGTGTCTGGGGTGGTGTTCACCACGTGTGTGAGCAGCATCCTTTGGATGTTGAAGACAAGTGGCAGAGAGAGGTAATAGTTGCCTTTTTTTGGAGAGAAAGGTATATACCAATTCTGAAATATTTTCAATTACAGTAGGTAAGAAATTTTATTGTAAGCATTTGGGTGTCAGTTTTCAGACTTGTTTTTGGGTTGTCACCTGAAAGTGACAGGAAGTCCCTAGTGGGACCATGTGTTCTTTTTTCCTTCCATCTTTCCATGTGGATGGTGCAGTGGCTTCTTCAAAGGGCTGATAACATTGGTGACTTTTCTAGCAAATCCAGTGTGAAAAATTACCACTGTGAGCCCATGTTTGCCAGTAAAGTTCCTCAGGAACAGTTGCTCTTCTAACCACACAGAATCAAGCTGATTTAAAAAAACTTGCAAAAAAGGTCTGTGGGTTTTGATTTGTGTTTGGGTTTTTTTGGCAGGGGAGGGTGGGTAGTTGGTAGTTTCTTGCACTTTCAGTGTGGGCACCATGACTGGCTGAATAGTTGGTGGAAGTAGGTAAGGAAATTCTTAAGTTGGCTGTATCACTGTGGTAAAATTACATTTCTGAACAAAGGCTGCAGGAACTGCGGCAGCTTGTCAGTTAGATGAGTAGCTCTCCTTCAGTGTCTGTGGTTTATATCCTTATAATGAAATAATATCTGAAAAATTTCACTTACAGTGTTTGCTAGTTCTCCCTAACCATCTCTTGTTCCTACTACTGGTAGCAAATGCACATCAGAAAAATAAATTGGAAACAATTTCTTTCCAGTCTGGAAAATAAAGAATTATGACTTTTCCTATAACTTAGTCTGGATGAAAAATTACAAATAGACCTGTTGCTCATTAATGTAATCACATTGACTTTGGTTAAGAGAAATTAATGCAACTTGCCTTTTCTAGTGCTTGATTTTGCTCAAAACTTCTTTTGAGAGCTGACTATAGTCCTTATGAAGGATACAAAAGTATTCTGGCATTTATATTCCACTCCTCTGAACCCTCTTATAGAAAAGGAACAACAGGCACTATGTAGGTATTAAATTTTCAACTTTTTCAGATTTACTGCTCTTGATGGAGGTGGAGTGTGTCCATTTCAACATAATGGAATAATTCAGTCTTTCACTCAGACTCCTTCTAAAGCAACCAGTGTAGAAGCAGTTGCTAATTTCTGTGATGTAGAAATATTAATAAGAAAGATCAGAAGTTTGATTTTACATAGTTACTTCAGAGTAACTGCCTTTACCAGTTGATTGCAGAAGTAATGCCACCTAATCCTTCTCACTGTTAGTTTAGATGGGTATTTTGCAATGTATCTTTGCTGCAGCCATATCTATGCTTGTATCTTTCTCTTCCCCCGTTCTTAGTTCTCATAGTCAGCTTTCAAGATTTATCACTGGGGTTTTTGTGTGCAATCTCTTGTCACATCTAAGCCTTACTTAAACTATTTGCAGAATCCTTTGTTTTCCACCTTCAGTGTACTTAGTGAATCTAGAAGCTAGACACTCTCATTCTTTTGTCAGTGTTTGATCTGTTTTTATCTCTTTTCATAAAGTAATCCTTCTAACCTTGGTGCTCAGCATTTCTTTCTGAAAGCAGGCAGGCAGCAAGCCATCATGGAGTGAAGTAGGACATGAAAAAGTGGAGTATCCTGTGCTCTGGTGTAGTGTAGTGTGCAGCAAAGTAACAGGGTCACTTGAGAGTCCTTTAACATGTCCATATTCGGTGTGTTTTGTTGCTTGGGGGAGGTTTCTTTCAATTTTATTGCTTGTTTCAGTTTTTAATTTTGGAGAGGTATAGCAGGAATATTTCCCTGCTGCATGAAGCCCCAGTTCATGGTGGGCTCTGGGGGGATACCTGAAGTAGCTCATTACAAATTATCATTTACTTTTCCCATATGCTGTGTTAATTTTTTTTCCTTCCTCCTACCAGAAATTTCAGTAGCATGTCAATTGTGAGGAAAAGGGCATAAGAAAACATTTGAAGTCTTCTGGTTCTTGCTGATTTATTTTATGTTGTGTTTTGCTTTAGGTGTAGTGAATGTGCTCTTGACAACTCCTCTTTGGGTAGTGAACACACGTCTGAAGCTGCAGGGAGCAAAATTTAGAAATGAAGACATTGTACCAACCAATTACAGAGGCATAATAGGTAAGCTCCTGTTGTTGCCTTCAACCAGAGAAAAGTTCATGAAATGAAATGCATTGAGGACCTTGAAGACTTTTGTTCATGTAACTGATTTCACCCTGTAATCTCTGTGCTTCCATCACTTTGCAGTCACTGTGTTTTACAGGCAACTGGACTTGGTTATTTCTGATGGTAATTAGGAGTTTGCAGTGTGCACCCCTGTAACTAAAACACTTTTTGCACAGGCAGGTACATTATTATGCAGATACTTGAGCAGTACTGAGCCCACTGAGGGGGGTAGCTGGGAGTGAGTTTGGGCAGACAATCTGCAAATTAAACTTCACTCACCATAATCTCTTACTCTTAATCACTCACATATTCAGTCTGCCTTCCTTTTAAAACCAAATAACCAAATAAATATTGTTGTAGTTTTGAAGAAGGTTTGGAAGACCTTAATGTTGATGCCACATTTGTACTATAAAGAGCAGAATGTCTGTGCTTTGTTTATGTTAATGGTGATGTGAGCAAGAACCTCCTTTGTCACTACTTTTCTATTAACTTCGATTAAAATGGAAGATAAAAGACTGGAGTGAATGTTGATACATTTTGAGTATTAGGCTTGAAGTGTGGCATCTCTTATCTTTTACAGTAAGCATTTTGTACTTAAAATTTTAATGATTTTTTCCCCCCACCTTTTGTCTCAGATGCCTTTCATCAGATAATAAGGGATGAAGGAGTTTTAGCTCTGTGGAATGGTACTTTCCCCTCCTTGCTGCTGGTCTTCAACCCTGCCATACAGTTCATGTTTTATGAAGGCTTTAAGCGAAAGCTTTTGAAGAAGCAGCTGCAGGTGAGTATGTTTTGGGGCCAGATGGTGAACATGCTCTGTTATAAGGCAGGTTCTTTGTTATGTGAACAAAGTCAGAAATGTAGGTTTGGTTTTGGTTCTTGTATTTTGGAGGGATTTTTTGAGTTAGTGTGTCTGAAAAGGATCCAGCATCATGAAATGAGATGTGAATCTTTCATGTCCCTAGGGAATATATTCCTGTGATGAATTCCTCTACCTGTAAAAATAAAATTGCACCTCTTGTTTACATTTGTTCACAGGTCTTAGTTTAAAGTAGAGATTTCAATTCTAATATATCTTTTGTGAGTAATTCTGTACAGACTGTTTCAAAGTCTGCTTTTAACTCTTTTTTTTTTCCAGTAAATCAAGTATTTTGAGCCTTCAAAGTATCACAGATTTGTTCTGGGCCCTGTCATTTTAATAACTTTTTTTTTCTTGAAGCCCTCAATTTTTCAAGGTAATTTTTCCAAGGATAAGCACTAGAATTGAACCATACTGCAGCCATACCTTCCTGATTCTCTAAATAGAGACATAAACATTTTTTGGTCCCTGCTTTAGAGTCCTTATTCTGTTTTTTTTTCACTATATCAGATGTAGCAGCTCAGCTGAAGTTGTGTTCCTTTTATTTTCTGGCAAACTGGGAAGCATTTGTGTTACGTTTTCAGATAATGTCACAGCATAAAATATATTTGAGGTTTGCTGCTTTGCTGTTAATTCATGATTTTAAGATGCATTTTTCTGATTTAAAGTGTTAGGTCATATCTGTATGTTACAAAGCCATCTTGTTTTTTCTGAAGACAGTGAGATTGTTTTTACATGAGATTTTGCAACGTCAGTGAGGCTTCATTTTTTACTGTCCTTAGTTACTACTGCAGCTGTAGCACTCCATTTGTGCCTGATGGATCTACCCGGTTACATTATGGACAGTACATTTCTTTGAGTGATGAGCTGAGCTTCTCTCTGCATTGTTAGTTGCCAATGGCCATTTTTATTTTGGACAACATTTTTCTTTCTATTTGACCTTTTCCTGATTGTCTTAAATATATCAGATTGACCTTTTTAAGATGTGCCTGCATGAGCATATTTGTGATTGCAATCAATATGTTCTGGAAATTTCAAGCATGTTTTGATATGGGCAGCCACTTATTTTCCTTGATTAATTCACACTGTTGGACTGAGATGCACTGTAATCAGTACAGGTTATAACAGTGTATTTAGTGCATCCTGGAACAGTGTGGGCTTTGGCAGCGAGGATGGGCTTCCAGGAGGTGTTCTGAACTAATAGATTTTAGCCTATGTCATCAAGACTGAAATTCTGCCCCAGAGCGTAGTGGTTATGTCTCAGAATTACAGAGTGATGTTCAAGAATTCAGAATTAGAGAATGATGACCATCTTTCAACTGTCACCTTTGCACAAGCACCATGTGATTTGTTAGTTTCAATGTTGCAAAACCTGAACTGCTTATTGATTGATGGTACCTTTACATGATACTTCCTGGTCTTCTGTCTACCCTTAGTGCTTTAAATTGATCCAGTTGTATGGCCTTGTATCAACTGTGTTTTAGTAACATAGTTAACTGTGAGAAATGCAAAAGCAAGCAGAAGTTACAAATAAACCTTAGTTGCGGGAAAGTAATTTGGCTGAACTATAACTCCTTAAAATGAGAAGATCCAAATTGTTCAAGAAATCTTCATGCAGAAATCCTTAGATAATCTGGTAGGAGGTACCAGTACAGAATCCCCAAACATATATGGGTAACTGGCTGTTTTGATACAATGTGGACATAAATATGTTCTTTATCTATTGAACAGCTCACATCTTTGGATGCTTTTGTCATTGGTGCAATAGCCAAAGCAGTTGCCACCACCCTCACTTATCCTCTGCAGACAGTACAGTCAATTCTGAGGGTAAGTAATAATTTCATTTCAGGGTAACGCTGCCTCTGACTTGTTCTGTATCGTGCAAGCCTTGTTCATATGGCTTGTTTTTATTTGAATTAATGGATCCATCACTTTGGGAGGTATTTTTGCGTGGTACAGGCCAGTGATTAGGATTTCTGTTGCCTTGATTGTGATCAAACCTGGTGTGACAGGCACACAGTTGTTTCAAGTAGCTGTAGGATTGCCCGTGCAATGCATCAGTGAAGTGTCTCACAGAGGCTGGTGCACCCACCGTGCTGCTTTTGGGCACTACAAGAATGTTCATTGACTGCTTTGAATATAAAAGGGAAATGCATCAAGTGGGAAGTTAAAACTAACTCTAAACCCAGTCTGTTTCCAGATGACCTGTGGTAATAAAAAAAGGTGTATTCATAGGCTTTGTTGTTCAGATGAGGGTGTGACCTTGTCAGGATCCAGAATGTGATTCATCAGGGGAAGGTGAGCTCCCTCATAATTAATATCTTTAACCACTTGCCTGGCTGTGTAGGCTAATTGTAGTAGTAATGGTAACACTTGCATTTATTCTTACTTGCAGTTTGCATATTTGCTGGGTAATGCTGCTGCCTTCAGTATGTACTAATATTGTGGGAATATTGACACAAGAAAAAACTTTGGAGGAGGGAGGAGACCTGGCTGTGCATAATATTGTACTTTAATTTCTGTGGGTTTAAATCTGTTTTTATAATAGTTAACTATTAATAAACATTTCCACATGAAATATGATGCTATTTTCCTAAGTAAGGAGAAGACTTAACTTGAATGTATGGAAAAGCCATTATGTTCTAAAGCTTGTAAAAATCTTGAGAGTCATTGAATTATTGAAAACAAGCCTTCCGTGGTAAGGGTATCACTTTTCAGGCTTCTCTAAGAGGGAAATTTTCTTGTTAATTGTTCATCTGGAAGAAGTAATTTTCAAGCCATTTTCAAGCAATTTTGTAATTATTTGAATTATTCTTCTCTCTAATTAGAGTGGATAAAATGTATTTTGATTTTTCATAGCCTGTAAAAAGACACTTTGGATGCTACATTTCAGAGCAATAGGACTTGAGTATATTTCCTGTGTAATTTTGTCAGCAGTCATCTTTTCTGAAGTTTTCATAATTTTTGCTCTGCTGAGCTAGTTCTTTCATTCAATGTATCCTGTCGTAGCCTGGACACTTCTCAGGAGCCAAACTAGTAACAAGACTTCTGTTACTGGAATGACAGATACAGAAAAATATTTAAGCAAATATAGCTCTATTTGGATAAGTTGCAACATCAGTCTGTTTTTAATTTGTGATGTGCTTTCTGCTGGTGTGAAGGAGAACTGGAAGGAGAGTTGGCGTGCTCTATTTTAGCCTGTGCAGCTTTCATGGGGCTACATCCATGTAAGAGCTTCAGCCCCCATTCCTTTCCATGATTGCTACAGTCTTGTGGCTTCATGTTTCATCTGTCTCCTCTTAGCTTTTTGAACAAAATTCTCCTGTCTCTTGATGACAGTGTCATTCACAAAAAAAAAAAAAAAAAAAAAAAAAAAAAAAAAAAAAAAAAAAGGCAGCTCTGTGGACCACTGTAGAATAAAGTGGCCTATATGATTCCTCTCAGTGTGAGGTCCATCCCCTCCCTGTGATGGTGGGGAACACAAGGACCCTCTCTCTAGTTCTGCAGGCACTCGGTGTGACTTTGGTCCCTTTGCTCTGTGAAAGAACAGCCCGGGATGCGTTTTCTAATCTAGAGCCAGCATTGTTCTGTTTGATGAGGCTTTTGTCACACTAAGTGATATCGAAGAAAAAGGGTATGAGTAAAGGTTTCCTATTTTCAGGAGTAGCATTCTGCATGAAGTGTACTGCATGAACTTGGGGGGGAGATTTTTGATACAATTTTAGCAGATTTGCACACAAACTAATACAAGCTCAATGTAATTCATATAAACTTACACATCATAACTAAGTTTTGTCATCAAAGTAGAAGTACAGGACTCTTCCTTTTTTTTCTTTTTCCAGGCTTTAGAAACTAACTCTTGTTTGAAAGTTAGGGTACTTTGTAATGAAGTCTCTGCACTTTTGCTTTCAACTCTTTGCCACAGCACTCTTTTTGCTTCCATGAGATGAACAGTTATCCTGCATAATCAACAGCCTTGCCATTTGGTGTGTCTCTCTCCTTTTCAGTATGACACATGACATACATGACACTGGTTTTACTCATTATGCAGTGAAACTGTTCTTTAGCCTATGTGTCAGTAAAGAGGAAATAAACCAATTTTACCTCTGGAGATGTAGCAGTACTGTTCATGTTCTTAGTGATCCCAGATGAAAAAGTTCTCTTTAAAGCTTCTCTCTTGGAAAATGCTAGTCCATTTGGGAAATCTTCTGCAGTAACCACTGAAGTGTTAACATCCTAGTGAAAAATGAATGGTTTTTTTCTGTCTTGATGAATCTTTGTTTGCAGTACAAAATTTGTCCAGTGGTGCAGAAAAGAGGAGAACGAAGCACCTAATCATGGTGTAGTTCGGAAGCCTACGAGTAATCTGGGCAGTGACTGTCCCTGTAGCTTGGAACCTAGGTAGCAGTTTTTTGCGGGCTGTGTCCAAGTATTTGATGGTAATTCTTAACAAATGAGTTAGCTGCTGATGAGAAGACCATGGATTTTGAGCATATATTTACCTAACAAAGGGAGATTTCCACTCGCATTCTGTTGCTGCTGTTTGCATCTGAGTTCTTAAGACACACAGTAAAGGGACCTGTATAATCCTGGCATTTTCTTAAAATTTCTGAACTTCCTAAGTCAGCTCACATACTTCACTTGCTATCAGTGGTAATTTCTTACATTTCTTACTAAGAAGTAGCAGTTTGTTGTAGTTTGGAATTATTATGTAAATTCTCTCCCCTGCCATTAACTATCCTGGCCCCACCCAGGTGATCAGCAGTCAACTACTCTCTTTGTTAACTACTGGCAGGGATAGTTAATGGCAGGGGAGAGAATTTACATAATAATTCCAAACTACAACACAGTTGTTTGAGCA
>JAWWEV010000043.1:49213412-49224072 GCA_035583235.1 Hafferia zeledoni
TCTCTTTGTTAACTACTGGCATGGATAGTTAATGGCAGGGGAGAGAATTTACATAATAATTCCAAACTACAACACAGTTGTTTGAGCAAGTTCTGGGAAAAACTCATCTGCATGCAGTTGCTCAAGTTCACCTTTCTTAGCACAGAGGCTTAATGCAGGCTTCAGAAGCTATTGCTGTGCTGTTAGAAATACAAGTGTGCCAACTCTTGTACATTAATAATTCACAGTTACAGCTTGCTGACAGTATTATCGACCTGCATCAGGTGAGAGTATCGATGAGTGCTAGAAAAGGAGTTGCTGAAGCCGCAGCTGTCGTGCCTACTGGAAAGCAGTTTGGGGATAAACAAGTGTAGTGAGTAAAAGAGAAATGTTGTTCAGGCCAGGCAGGTGGATCAAACAATTTTGGATTCTTCCACAGCCATTCACATGTAAGGGTTTGGCCCCAAGACCAACTTTGTGTTCAGATATGCAATCCCAAAGTAGTCATGGTTTGCAGAGGTGTGAGGGTTTGAATCTTTGTCAAGTGAAAGCTGAGCAAGCCAGAAAGAACTCGCTTTGAATGTCATATCCTTACTAAGACTCTGCAAATTATGCTTTTGAGATCTTGAAAACTTGTTTCCTCCACAGCAACCAAAAGAGAGGAAATAGGGCCGTGTGTAACACATTGTTAGAATCCATCTTCAAACCAAACCAAATTATTGTAGCCTGTACAGCTTTAATGCTTGCTGTGTGAGCTTTGGCCTCAGTTCCACACTGATGGCCATATAACAGTGAAAATGTTTAGAGATTTAAGACAGGCTGTTGAGATTTCACGTGTGTGTTGCATTCTCTGCCAAGCACTGTGGGGAAATAGTACAAGAAGTTGCTCTTCCTTTATTTCAGTTTGGACGCCACAGGTTGAACCCAGAGAACCGAACACTGGGCAGTCTTCGAAACGTTCTTTACCTTCTCCAGCAGAGAGTGAGGTGAGCATTCCCAGTTTTTTTCTCCTACCATGATACAAAAGACTTGAGTATTACTAATGTGGTGAAAATGTTGCTGGATCTGAATTTTGTTTCTTTCTGCCTCTCTTAAACTTGCCATTTCAGCCAACCTGATTTTTGTAATATGTTGCAGAATAAGTCCACAAACCCAAATTCTCCTAAATACCTCTACAGTAAGTGGCATCAAGGATACATCTGGATACCAATTCATTCCAGTTCTCTTCTTGAAAAGAAGCAGGTTTCTTGCACAAAAGACCTTCAATTTCTGCAGAATTTTCTCTTTAAAATGTTATTAAATGTAGCTGGCACTGGAGCTCAAGACTGGATTTAAGATTCCCACAGTTGTCATTAACTTGTGATGTTAATTCTTTGTAGCGTATTGATTTACTTATAGAAAGCTATTCACAGTTGTTTTCCTGTTTGGTTTTCCTTTCGTCCTCAGGCGTTTTGGATTAGTGGGACTCTACAAAGGCCTTGAAGCAAAGCTCCTGCAGACAGTCCTTACTGCTGCTCTGATGTTTCTGGTGTATGAGAAACTGACTGCTGCAACCTTCACAGTCATGGGATTAAAGCACTCACGCAAACACTGAACAAGGAACCTATGCCAAAGATTATGGGGGCTAGAAAACACATTCCATTTCTGAGACCAGGCTGGGTATCAAAGGGGCCTCATTTTCTCTACTCCTCTTTTTGGCCACCTCCATCTCCAGTATTTGGAGAAATCTGGAATATGCTCTATAGGACCTGTTGCCACAAATTCAGGGATAGCCCATTCCCTATTGTTCTGTGGACTCACTGTGTTAAGAAACAAACCAGAGACCTTATTTAAGCACTTGACATGAAATTTTAACTATTATATGATTTGGTTGACATTCTTGGCAAGAATTAATCTCTCTGACTGTGCTTTCTTGTTTTCCCTTGAATCGTCCTCAACTGTTCTTGTATCTTTACCTCCTGTGTCAGCAGCTGGTGGGGCTGGTTTTGTGTTCTCTTCCTTGGATGACTCAGACACCCCCCCCCCAAAAACTGCTATTTTCCTTGACCTGTGTTCATGTCACTTCGTATTTGGTTCATTAAAATAATTGATAAAGGATAAGATTTTTGGTATAGTTTTCTTTTACCCTCAAGCATGTTTGTGGCACAGGATGTGATGTTGCCCCAAATGCCTCGCAGTGAGGTCTCTGAACTGCTAAAATGTATATTACAGGTGAGAGGGCTTTCTGTCTTCTTGAATCTTGAACTTTGAATCTTGAAATTTTTGAATGCAGATACTGGCTAGATAGAAGAAACACAACCTCTTACTTCTTCAAGCTGAGCGCCTCAAGCTGCTGCCTCAAGAAAATGGACTTGCTGCACAGAAACACATGAACTTTAGTAACCCAGTTCCTTGTGGGAGTATGTGAGTTCACACATGTCCTCATGCAGAAAGGGGACACTGCCCTATGCTTCAGAAGTGCTGTGCCATCTCAAAAATGTGCTTTAATTATTTTTCCACTGTTCTTCCCACACCATAAAGCATAAAGGTCATAACTGTTGTCCCAGTTAATGTACATGTGTATGTTCTTTTTGCATAGTTTTGGTCAGTAGTCCTAGACCATAAAATCCAAATTAACTCCTGCTGTGCCCATCCTTAGGTTTGCAGTAGGATTGTTCTGGAGAACAGTTTTCTGTTTGAAGTATTGAAAAATGTCATGGCAGTTTAGCAGCAAGAATATGTGGGAAAAGACTTAAGTGCTGTAGGAAATACATTATGGACTGCAAAATGGCACCTTTTCTTGGAGTCTTGATATTATGTATGAAATTGAAAAGCAATTCTGCAGGTGTTGTCTTTTGAATAAGAGTGAAAGCCTTTACACCAACTGCTTCTGAGAGCACTGAGAGTATCTATACATGAAAAATGCTCTTAGTTGGACACTGGATGATTTTCAGTCCAAGTAGGATTTACGTATGACAAGTAAGAATGAAAAAGCACAATGAGCTGTAATTGTACTTTGTTAAAGGATGAAACTTAATGAAAGACTGGAGACCTTACACTGGAAAAGAATTAATTAGAATTCTGAAAATTTCAATGAAAGTACCTTCTGATGGAAAAGAGGTGCCCTGTGGAAAGGTAGTCTGCTGTCGTTTTGGTGTTTTAATAGAAATATGGAGTTGGTAGTTTGGCTCTTGATAAGCTGCTACCTCACCTCAACATTCCTGCTGTCAGAATCCTTGAGGGGAAGCAGTGTGGTTCGTGCCACTGGCTGAAATCTGCGTGGCTGCTGGGAGCCGTAGTTCAGCACCTCGGGTGATTCTGGTCCGTGGCATAAAGGAGCAATTCCTGCAGAAATACTTTCATTCGATATTTCTATAAGAAGAAAGTAAATGCTTGCTAGCAATTACTAGCCAAAAATATTTGTCAACCTGCCAGTGGGGGTTCAAAGGGATAAAGAGGTACCTTGTTTTTGCAAAGCAGCTGAATGCAGAAGCCCTGTGTTACAGGAGTGCTGGCCTTGGCTGTGTCTGTGTCCCTATTAAGCCTGGAATAGACATTTTTGCACTAAACTCTCTACTTGACTCTGCTGACCAATTTTAATGAAGCAGTTTCATAAAGGAAGGAAAGCAAAAGCTACTGAAGCTATGGGCATCTCCAGTCTACTTTTAGTGTGGCATTTAAAACTTGTTTTGCTTCTGCATTCTCTGGTATTGATTTAGATATTAGTCTGAAATAACTGAAAGGCTACTTAACCTTGTGTGACTGAGCCAAACCACACATGGCTCAGGAACTGTTTGGTCATTCATTCAATCAGCAGGCAAATGTTCATGTTACAGCTGGTACCTCTGCCTTACTTTTCTCAGGCATGGTTTGAACAGATGATGACATTTCTCCGAGAATGCCTAAAATTATTTCAGGCTTCAGAGGCATAGATGAGTATCTCTGAAATTAAAAAAGCGTAATTTATCAAAGCAAACTATCAAAGACTGTTTCTAATCTTATACTGAAGCTGTAAGTTATCCTGGCAGATAAATACTGTCCAGGAATAAAACCAAAATACAATATTTTTACTCTATTTTAAAATATATTTATGTAAATGGTTATTGTCTGATGTCCCCCCTCACAAGCAAACTATAACTTCGGCGGGTGGTGTAAAGACATGATACAGCTAATCTGGCTCTGTAGTTTGGTCATTTCACTGGGAAAAAGTAGTGGTAGAGCTAATGACACAGTTCCCTGTCAAACATCACAAACCACACAATGTTCTTTGTACAAAAATGACTCGAGCGGACACGGTTGTGGCAGCTGAAGCTGGAAATGGACATGGAGACACAGTGCGAGGTGGTGTGGCAGCAGCAGCTCTGTGCACAAGTACCTGCACTTCCGCTGTGTAGTCAGTACGTGACTGTGCTCCATTCGAAAAATTGTGTCAATTCCCTTCTAGAGAACCTAGAAAACAAAGTATTTTTGTCCTCAGGTGAAAAACAGACCTCCTTATTTTTTGTAGTACTGTTTTTGAGGGAAGAGAGAAGGGAAAGATGATTACAAAGGACAACAGCAGAGAGGATCGTCCGTCTTAGCCAAGTTCTGTCGTGGATAATTCCGTCCTTGGCTCAATTTAGGAGATTTAAATTTAATCCTGAGCTGTTCATTCTCTACCCCACCCCACACTCTGATTGAAGGTAGGAAATCCCTGTGGCATCTTAAAGATTGCAAAGTAAGTGGCTTCTCAGGTATCTGTGATGTTTGGGACAAATTCTGCTCCTATTTGTATTCCAAACCATGTTTCTCATGGTTATAGATTGTTTGCCTCCATAGTAGGGTAGTATTTAATACATTTTAACTTACTCATTAATGTTATTCACACACACACATATATATCATATAACAGAAATGTTATTCACTAAGCCTCAGTTAGGAGCGTGATAACTGATAGAGTGTAACATGTTCTTTTTGTCTTATATAATGTTGCTGAATTGCCGAGTGCTGCTAAATGACAGTATCTGCTGCCAGGGCTGGCTGTACTTTGCTGGAAGTCTCTCCAACAAACGATTTTCCTTTCTGGCTGCGCTGAAGAAAGATATTAAAACCTGAAAGCTGGTTCATACCCTCTGTGAGTAGAGAAGCAAGATTTACCTCCAGTCTGTCCAAGAGGAATAGAGTGCACTGCAGTGCTGTACTGCAAAGCTTCTTGTCCAGATTAATCTTTCCATCACATGTCTTGCTGCTCATCTGCTGAGGAAGGAAGAGGGGAGCACTGCCCCTGGGCCTTGCTGGACTTCTGTAGTAAAGGCAGGTAAATGCAGTCCGTTCAGAGGAAAAAACGTGAGCTTTCAAGACTGGGATATTCCTGCACAGTGGTCTGTTGAAAAAGGTATTCATTGCCATCAATGGAATTATTTTTCCACCACATGTTAAAAACATTTCTCAGTTGATGAGCATGAGGCAGGAGAGCACAGGGCCATGGGAAAGAGGAGGTTATTTGGGAGGCCTGCAGTGCTTATGCCCATTGTTGTGGGGTTTTTTTTGTTTTTTTTTTAATCAGTATGACTTTGAAAGCAAAGAGTTAGATGAGGAAGATGGATATTAAACCAGACGTTTTTATATAATTGTTTTATCACCTAATCTAAAAGGCTGAATTCTGTGTCTGTCTGCAAAGGCTGCTTCACGGGCATTATAAACCTCTCTGTGCTACTTGCACTTGCTGTCTCTCACAACAGAAGCAGAGAGGTTTTAGGGCACTGTCTGATGGTGTGTGGGCTGCAGAGTCCTCTTCAAAGCAAGTTTCATGGTGTGGAGAAGGGACAGGTCCATCTCTCACACAAATAAAGCTGCACGTGACTGCATGGTTTGCACAGGGCTCTTGATGCTGACCCAGTGTAAAACCTCACTAGTGTGTCACATCATATATAATTCATATAATATTTATCGCTCACAGGTTTTGATAGCACTGGGTAAAATGGGATAGCTTTAGAATTTGATGAACAACAGCAAAAGTGCTCATTTTGAACTATCACTACACCATGCAATAAACTGCCTTCTACAGGATTATTTTAACTCCTCTGTTCTTCCTTTGGTTTGTGCTTGAAAGAAATGGACTCCAGAACTTTCTGGAAAATAATAACTAAAAAGACATCTATCCACCGTTCTATTTGGCTGACAAGATTTTTCTCTGCTGGTCATAGCACTGTAGTGAATCTGCCAACACAGCTGGGAGGATAGCACAGCCACTTCCAGGTAAGGGGCAGAAGCTCGCACAGAGATGGATTTATTTCTGTGTCCCCTGCAGCTGGGGAGGTACCACTGCAGTTACTGCAGCTGGAGGAGAGGCAAGAGCAGCAGTCTGGTGGTGGTCCAGATCAGAAAACCCAGCAAGACCCCCATAGCTTGCAGCAATGGAGATGTACAAGTGACAGCAAGACCAAAATCTGTCCATGGGAGGTTCCCAGACATCCATCTCCAGCACATTATGAGATCCTGACATAGCACTTGCACAGTGCGGCCTGCCTCATGGAGGTGCTGTCACAGCACTAATGAACTACACAGTTCATGTTATCCTCTCAGCTGTACCATCACAGAGTGTCTTCATTTTAACAATCCCTGACTGAAAAAATGGATGTATATTCTTTTGGAGCTGGAATTGTCTGGATTTTTTTTTTTTCCTTGAATACCCCATTACTCAGTGCTTTTTATTTGCTGTGAGCATTTTAAGAGAGTTGAAAAGGATTTAAAAGGTGCGTGGTTACTGGTCCCACTGGGAACAGCACCTCATAGAAGCAGATTTTAATGACAGGGAAATCCTCTTCCCAGTGTTGCATTTGTAGCTTTATCTCTAATGCCAAACACCAGATTGATGGGCATGTGCTGGGCTCAGGGATATCTGTGCAGAAGGGGCCTGGGATCAAACCCCACCAGCCTTGGTGCAGTGGAATCAGCCCCAGTTTATCCATAGGAAAACACATTTTTGTGGCTTCAGCCCGTGCTCAGCTCACACTGGGAGAACTGCAATTGTTAGTGCTTGTTATCCAGCTGTCGTCACAGTGCACGTTGGTCTTATTCTTAGTAACAGCTAATCTCCTCTGTACGCTTACATCCAGATATGGAGCAGGAGGTTGGGGTTTTTCCCAATAGGATTTATTTGGAATTAGAGACAAATGCCAGCCAGGCTTTGGCAGGCTTCACTGTGGCTTCCTTGCTGAAAATTGTCACTTTACAATCCTTGGCTTGGCCTTTCTGATCTTCATCTGTGATGGACAGAAGATTTCAGCATGTCTGGGTGGGTTAAAAACATGATAGGACCTCCCTTTAAATGTTCCGTTATCTCTGATGAGTGATGGTACATCAAGGCCCAGAGTTGGTGTTTTGAAAAAAAGTCTCTTTTGTCCTGTTGTTTTCGGAAGTTCATTGTTCTTTTAATGCCCTTGAGGAGCCGTGGTGACTTGCTGATGTGAAGGTTTTATGGAGCACTGTCTTTCATGAATGCTGATGTGAGAAAACTAATTTGATGGATTTTTCTTACAATCTTTCCTCATGCACATGTCCATGCAGTCCCAAGCCTTGGAGTCACCCTTTGCATACAAAACAAATGTCTTAATTTCTTTTAAATTGTTTCTTCTAGGCTTCTGGCCGTGAATCCAGAATACTTTGACACCACAGTTTTCTGGTTTTGAGATTCGCAGGATTACAGCAGGCAACATATAAAGGTTTTGTATTTTTTATATGACAGCCTTTTAAGTTACTCTTTCTGTAATATCTTGAAAGATACAGGTTGGAGATTTCACATGATGTTTTCAAAACTCTGAGAGCATTCATCAAGAATAAAGCAGAACATTGCAAGGAATTTGAAATATTCTTTCGTGGATATATTTCATGTTTAGAGGATAAAGTGAGAAAATTTTCTCTTTTCCTCATAAGCAGGGAAGAGGATAAAGAAATAGAGAAAGAATAAGAATTATTTTTTCGTTGTTTTTCTCTGGAGGAAATAAGCATAATTTTAATTTAAAACTGAAGGAGAAACCTTCATGGAAACCTTTTTGTAATGGAGTGGCATATTGGCCTCACTGTTGAGAAGGTGTATTTTGTTTGACTGACCTTTTAGAAATGAAAACTGATTCTGGAAGCCTTGTAGCTCCTGTCTGCAAGATATTAACAGCTCCTGTAGTGTGCCACGAGCTTTCTCATTATTAGGAACCATAAACATATTCATATACATAAAAACTATATTAATTTGTGAAACTCAGCTCCCTTAAGCTTAGCAACTTGATCTCACACCCTTTCTCCTTGAGGAGTCTGTTTTATTCCTGCTGAGTTAGAAGGGGCTCAATCCAAGAAGCCAGAGGGCAGTGCTGGTATTCGTATTTTTGGACTATTCTGTTTTTGATGGTTTTGGTGTGTGTCCAGCAGAGGAAGGAGAGCAGACGCCAGGAGGTGGCAGCCAAGCCCTGCTGCCCTGCCTCGCTCTCTCTCACTTCCAGGAATCCAAGCAGAGGGACTTTTCTGTGAGCCAAAAGACATCAAATTACAGTCTGAAGATTTGGAACTTTAGCCTGGAGGGAGGGAAGCTGGAAATGAGGAGAGGGTGCATAGAAAGGCTGCATCCCCTTGCTGGGTCGGGGGTGCTTGCCTTAGGACTGTTCTGTGTGCATCCAGCACTGCATGTACACATTGGTGAGGTTAATTTTTTTCCTTGATGCCATTGTATCATCCTAGTGAACTAAAACCCCTGGTGAATGCCAGGCCTTTGTTTCAATACAGGCAAAATTTTTGTTTGTTGCCATGTCAGAATGTTAATGCATTGTGTAAAGAAAACTGACTGCAACAAGAACAGTCCCAAGCAGTCACCTCTCTGGTTGCTTTTGAGAAGCTGGAGGGATTCAGTTTAGTTTCCACAGGGCAGTTATCTATTATTGTATACAATGGAAGAAATGGGGAGGGAAATGTTCAATGTCAGCTGTAAAGTGGACAGCACAATGACCTTGGACTCCTCTATTCTGTCCTGACAGATCTTAATGCTCTGTCCTTTTCTGTTGGTGGAAAGAGGTGTGCAGTTCTGGAAGGCAAAGGAAGGGAAAAATGCTGTAGGCAAGGAAGGACATTCTTGTCAAAAGGCTCCTTGCAGCACCACTCTACAAATTTAATTAATGTTAAAACAGTGTTAATAAATCTTGACTGTCCCTCCCTAACTGCTGGAGCAGCTAATGTGATGTATGATGTGATGCCTGAGCATGAAGCTCAGCTTTCTAGTGCCACACAAAAAGATAATCTCACTGCCCTTGGCAGGGGACAGCACCAGCAGTGCTGTGGCAGAGCCTCCCCAGCCTCTGCTCAGCCAGCTCAGGAGCAGAGCCACCCGCTGTGTCCAAAGACGTGGTTGTGGCCAGAGCAAGTTCTCCTCCCTGGTGCTTCCTTCTGGTCCCTCTCCTCCCCAGACACCTCTCAGGCACAGGCTGGGTGAATTGCTCTCTGCAGCTCCCTGGCTGCAGCCCTCTTTGCAGAGGGACTGTAGAGCCCCTTGGCCACTCTGAGAGCAGAGGTGGAGCTGTGGCCTGTGGTGTGACAATGACAAGTCCCACTAAGGGAGCAGTGGCTTTGTGCAAGCTGGGTCACGTGGTGGGAGCAGGCATTGTCCAACACCCATCTGGCCCTGCTGTGTGATGCAAAATGGAGCACAGGGCATGCAGTGATGTTTGCTCCATGTGAGAGACTGTGAGTAGGTCCTCAAGAAGGTCCAGGGGCTACTGTGGGCTCTGTGATCCTCCAGCTGTCTTAGTGGTGTTCAGATCATTTTGTTAACCTTTCACAGCTGTCTCATGCTCAGAAGAAAAGGGATCGTGCTTGATTTTGCAGCAAATTATGATCCTTCTGTGTCATGATTTGTACAAAGGGGATAACATCTGACCCCTACCCTTCCTGAGAGGAGAGACCTTATGAAAATAATTTCCTTGTTCAGTGCTTTGGCATCAATGCAAATGCCATGTGGTTGTGACCTGTTTTTAAGCTGGAAACGTAAGCTGACTCAGTGCTGACTTTGGGAGTGATCACTGCTGACACAGCAACATCAGCTTGCAGAGATGTGGCCAAACCAAGTTCAGGGCAGGTTATGAGGCAAACAAGGTCTCTCTCTGAGAGGTTAACAGAGCAGGTTTGCTTTCATCAGCCTGTCTATCCCAGTGGTACTACTGATGATACAATTACCTGTAAGGAAGTTGTATACAGGTGGGGGTCAGCCTCTTCTTCCAGGTAACAAGTGACAAGAGGAAACAGCCTCAAGTTGCACCAAGGCATGTTTCAACTGGATATGGGAAAAATTTCTTCACTGAAAGAGAAGCATTGGAACAGGCTTCCCTGGGAAGTAGTGAAATCACCATCCCTAGAAGTGATCAAAAAACATACAGCTGTGGTCCTTAGGGACATGGTCTAGTGGTGGCTTGACAGTGCTGGGTTAATGGTTGGACTTAATGATCTCAGAGATCTTTTCCAACCTAAATGATTCCAGAAGATGAAGCAGGGATTACAGTTTGATGCTCACTTAAAATGCATTGCTCTAATCCAGATGCAGCTGCAAAAAGTCCCCTTATCTGTTGATCACATAGTGAGAGGCCAATGGGATCCTGTCCTCTATCAAAAATAGTGTGGCCAGCAGGACCAGGGCAGTGATCCTTCCCCTGTACTCAGCACTGGTGAGGCCACACCTTGAGTATTG
>JAWWEV010000043.1:49229984-49247553 GCA_035583235.1 Hafferia zeledoni
TTTACACAAATAAAACAAAATTAAAAATACTATTTGATTTGGTTTCTAGCAAATTAATCAATTCATCTATTACACCCAGAGCCTTCTCTTCTCCAGTGTGGTTGAGGTGCTGCAGAAGCCAAGGTGCCTCTCCTTGGCATCCCCTCTGCCCCCTTGGTCAGGCCCTGCCTCCCCTGGGAGCAACTTTGGGCTGGGTTGCTGGAGGGAGCTGCTGGCCAAAACCAGTTTATCTTCTCTGTGCCAGGGCAGCTGCCATGGGACAGCAGAAGCTCCTTGTAGCAGCTGGACAACAGCAGACTGAGTTTGTCAGGGTCCTTTATTTTATTTATTGGTCATTTTAGCCATGGCTTCACTGATGAAGTTGAATAGTTTAAATCATCTTTTTAACAATATAAATGAAGCTTATTTCACACAGAATTTCCCTTTTGTTCTCTGCTTACATACTCCTGCCCTGTGGCTGTTATTAATTACATCCACAGATTCCTAAACAGCTTAATCTGTGGAAATTGGAGGTTTATGGGGAGGGCCAAAATCTAGTACATCTGAGGGCAATATTCCTATCCCTTTCAGACACCGTTAATTTGCATTGAATACAGCAACATGACAATAAATGCCAGCTGTACAGCAGAGGGTAAAAATACAGGGCAGAGAAGCCAATAAATCAACTGCTGTGGGCTTTGGCTTTCCCCTGTCTCATGGGAAGGGCTGGGTTGCAAGGCTGGCAAACACAGGTGTGTGCAGAAGGACACAAGAATTGTCCTCTGAATTTTAAAGGCACATCATCATCACCCCATTAGATACTGTCACCAGTCATTAGAAAGGGGCTAAGCTGCTATTTTGGCTCTCAAGCCACTTTGCTTGGCATATTTGCTTTCAGTGCATCAGAGAATCCTTCACATCCAATTTGGAGCAATCAAATGGGCCAACTAGCCCCCCAAACAGGGACAAACTCATCATTTTATTAAGAAAATCTATTTAAAACTGAAGGGAAAAGTGGTTGTTCACTGCCTGAAAACAACAGTTTTTCAACTCAAGCAGATAAAGTCTCCCCTCCAAAAGTGTGTGAGGCCCCTGCAAGAGTGTTGCTATTTAAGGTTACTTTTGCACGAGAACTTGCAGTTTTGACTTCTTCCAAGCTTCTCTGGGATACAGGAATCAGCGTGTTATCCTGCAGAGCTGCTGGCACTGTCACAGGGGAGTCCCCATCCATGTGCTCTCTGGGCTACAAAGATAGAATAGAATCAAGGAATCATAGAATCATTTAGGCTGGAAAATACTTTTAGATTATGGAGTCTAATTGTTAATCCAGCACTGCCATGTGCAGCACTAAACCATGTCCCCAAGTGCCACATCTTTTACATACCTCCAGGAATGGTGACTCCACCACTTCCCTGAGCAGTCAGCTCCACTGCTGGACAACCCTTTTGGTGAAGAAATTTTTTCAAATACCCTATCAAAACCTCCCCTGGCACAACCTGAGGCTGTTTCCTCTTGTCCTGTTACCTGGGAAAAGAGGCTGACCCCACCTTGCCACAACCTCCTTTCAGGTAGGTGTAGAGAGCAATAAGGTCTCCCCTCAGCCTCCTTTTCTCCAGGCTAATCAATCCCAACACCCTCAGCCGCTCCTCATCAGACTTGCATTCCACACCCTTCACCAGCTCCACTGCCCTTCTCTGGCCACACTCCAGTCCCTCAATGTGTTTCTTTTAGTGAGGGGCCCAAAACTGAACCAGGATTCAAGGTGGGGCCTCATCAGTGCTGAGTGTGGGGGATGATCACTGCCCTGGTCCTGCTGGCCTCACTATTTCTGGTACAAAATGTCACAGCCAATGTGTTCATGGTGTTTATTTTCGAACCAAGTTACCCACTGGGGTTTTCAGCCCTCAGTCACTGGCAGAGGTCAATGAGGCAGTGGTTCCATCAGGCATGTAGCTGTTTTGGATGAGGTTGAAGGGGTCATTGTGGTTTCTCAGTGGCTTCTCTTCATTTACATCAGGAGAAGGGAAGCTCCCAGTGCGTACAAGAGCACACCCAGGGCTTTCAGGACATTCACTTTTCAGCTCATTTGCTTCCTTTTTTTTGGCTCCCTGATCATATCTCAGACTGAACTGAAGAGGATTTTGGTAGTGTGTGAAAGGAAAAGGTTACCATGAAGGCTTTTCCCTTGAAAGCTCTTGCTGCCCTCAAGGGCAAACCCTGTGGGTGGGTTTGGGGTGCTGGTGCCTCACAGCACCCACCCCACAGCACGCTGGGAACACTGACAGCTGATGTTCTCCAAGGGCATGTTTAAGTGCCGACAAACACTTTCTCATGCTCTCATCTCTTCCCATAAGGATTTGACCAGTGCAGTCCAGACAGCTTTCATATCAAGCCCAATCCCATTTATCATGCCATGTGGGACTGCCAGCAGCAGCTGGTTGACATAACTGCATTTCCCAGCACTGGAAAGAGTGTTTCCTGTTGACCATCTTTCATTCCTGTAATCCCAAGTGGAGGGTTTTGCTCTGTTTTTGTTTTATTTCCCTCTTGAGGAAGACATAAACACATTTCTTCGTTTCTTGCTTGGAGCAAAGTGGCTGACTCAGGACCAAAACTGCCTCTGGGTGCCTGCTGGGGGTGACAGTGGGTAGCATGTGGCTTGGAGTGGCTGCAGAGGGTCATCTCAATTCCCTCTGCTCCTAAGTTCACCCTCCTATGTGCTTCAGACTGGACTTTAAACAGTGGCCATCCCTGTTCTTAGGCTCCCTGTCTTTGGACAGTTTTTCCTTGACCTCTTAAGCCTGAAATGCTCTGTGTAGCTCCAGGCACTGCCAGCAGCCACCCAGTCCTGTGAGCACCACTTCCAATCAGCCTCTGGAGTCCCTTTCTCCCTTTGAGCCCTTGTGCACTTCAGTTTTTCCACTGAAGTCCCCTTGTCTCCCCAACAGACTATGAGCTTTGCCCAGCTCCAGTGTGGAGGTTGATGCAGGACTGGCACCCTGGGGACCTCTGGTCTCTTGGTGGCTCTAGGGAAGGTACTGGCTGCTGTGGCCAGAGCTTCAGCCAGTGTGGCAATTTGCTGGCTTTACAGGCAAACAAATTTCAGCCTCTCCTTTTGGGGGTGCCTTAACCCTGTCAAGCTCTTAGCACAGCCTGGCCATGTGCCTCAGTTCAGGAAAGATATTGAGGGGCTGGAGCAGGTCCAGAGAAGAGCAACAAAGCTGGTGAAGGGACTGGAGTACAAGTGCTGTGGGGAGAGGCTGAGGCAGCTGGGGGTGTTTAGCCTGGAGAAGAGGAGGTTCAGAGGTGACCTCAGCACTGTCTAGAACTACCTGAAAGGATATTGTAGCCAAGTTGGGGTTGGTCTCGTCTCTCAGGCAACCAGCAGTAGGACAAGAGGGCATGGGCTTAAGCTCTGCCAGGGAAGGTTTAGGTTGGATATTAGAAAGAAATTCTTTCCAGAGAGAGTGGTCAGGCATTGGAATGGCCTGCCCAGGGAGGTGGTGGATTCTCTGACCCTGGAGGTTTTTAAGGTGAGACTGGATGTGGCACTGAGTGCCATGATCTGGTAATCACAGTGGTGTTGGATTAAGGATTGGACTTTATGATCTTGGAGGTCTCTTCCAACTCAACTGATTCTATGATTCTGTGATCACAGTGCACACTGAGAGCTGGTGTGGGTGATGCCATGAGGGACTCACTGTCTGTGAGACCCCTCCCTGCTGGCAGTCCTGCAGCTCCATGAGGGGACAGTGATGGCTACAGGAGGCAGGGCATGTCGGCCAATCCAGTGCAATCACATTCCTTTCCTCCCGTGGAAAACCCTCAGGCCAAGATGAACAACTTCAGACCATGGAGGAACGCAGATGGGGGTTGTAGAGATGTGTTTTTTATGATACTAATTCACAGCACTTCAGGGAAAGGGACAAATGAGCCCTCAGGTCCCTGACCCTGGGGACTTGGTGGAAAGCCAGTTTATGAAGGAAATGCTCATATTTTCAAGATCACCAGCCAAACTTCCTCACTGCAGACTGATGGATGGCAGTAACATCAAGCCTTTGCAGCTTTGTTTTCCCCTGCCCCCATCCAACAGAAATGGAGTAGCAAATGCAATTCCTCAAGTACTGCTAATATAATCAAACAGCAAGGACAGGGGACACAGGATGGGGAGAACAAAAAACAATAGCTTGGAGGTTTTCCTGGCCATGAGTGAGCTTAGGCCTGAAGCAGTGCTTGTCCTCTTCCCAAACAATGAGAGACTGGGACCAGCTTTTCCTGGGCTTTGCTTGATGCAATCATTCCTAGAGAAGTAGGAAATGGCTGGGGCCACGAGGACTGAACTTTACCAGGGCCTCTTGGACAGGTTACTACTCAAACAAGGCTTGTAGGCAAGTGCTGGCTGAGTCACTGCTGTGGGAGAGGCTGCACCCAGCAGATAAAAGGTCTGCATCACCAGGAGCTGTCAGAATGTTAAATGAAGTGTAAGAGAGACGTGTTGTGCTTAAGGCTCAATTTACTGTTCATTTTCACCACGAAAGCCTGTACTCATGCTTTTACTATGCCTCCTACTTTTTTAACTGAGCTCTGTCACTGGCTATTTAGGAACACTATCTGCCTGGGGTTCAGCCCATGTCCACGTGTGAGCAGCTCTTGCAGGGCTGTGGTTCAAGTGTGTGGTGAACTTCGAAAGGACAATCTCCCTCCTTTCACCAACTGGGTAAGCACAGCTCGAGCTGCAGGAGGCTCTGAAGGTGGGCATATATGTCAGCTATGCCAGTGCTGGGAAGATCAGAACACGTAAGAGGAAGCTGAATTGCAAACAGAATTGGAGTTGGTGGATGTGATCTGAGGGAGAGGTTTAATTAATGTAACAGTTCTGGGAGTTTTGCTATTTGCAAAGCGAATTTACCAGTGAAATGCTTATGCAATGACTGTTTCCACGTTGCTTTTGAAAACTTTACCTTTCATTGCTGCTTTCTGCCCCACTGGAGCACACAGAGCTCCCAGTGGTCTCCATGAACTGATTGCCTCTCCCTCAGATTTCCCCTGGATGTTGTTGCAGCTGGTGATTCCTGCAGCTGCTCCTGCTTTCCTGCCAGAAGCTTTCCAGGGAACCAGCTTGCTGAGACCTGGATTTCTGACACAGGAAAAATCTGAAGGTAAGAAGGGCACTATGCCAACCACCTTTTTTTTTTTTTCCCTATCATTGAGTAGTAGAAAAAGTGGGGAAAGTGGGGAAAGAAAGGCACTTTTTTTTTTCCTGTATAAAGAAAGTCTGAGCACAGGAACAGACTCAATCGGTCTTGGTAGATTAACGTGGATCCAAGTGGGACAACCACATAGACAGGGTTTCCTTTGGCACATTTGCTTTTCCCATCATCCAGATGGCCTGTGGGCATTTGTATGGGGGTTCCAACCCTGAGGAGGCTTCAGAATGTCTGGAAGTACAGCACAGCCACAGACTGCATGGTGCCTGGTACCCACCTGGACTGTTGGGAACAGGACCAGGTGATTCCCATGCTCACAAATCCAGGGAGGGCCGCCCATGCTCAGGGCTGGCCATCTGAACCCAAGGGCTGCATTTTCCTGAAGGGCTTTTTGTGGCAATACCCATCTAGGGAGATGTAAAGCATGGCTGGAGATGTAAGGGGGAAGAAATGGCTCCATGAGCATCAGTGTTGCTAGTGAGGCCCCTGAATCAGGAGATGAAAGCGCCAGAGACAAACTGCACAGGCAGTAGAAGTAAAGGCACAAGGCTTGATCTTTCCTCTCTGAGCACTCCCATGCCATGCCTTTTCTCCACACTGTGGCTCTCCTGCCAGAGATGCCTCCCTGTTCACATCCCTGGGTTATGGAGCTCTGCTCACAGCAAATCCAAAACACAAATAAGCATGGACTGAGACAGCTGGACCTCATTAACATGTGAATTTTCCCTCTCAAAATCACTAATGAAACAGCTCTTGAGTTGGCAAATATAAGAATGCTCTGACTATTTTGGACAGTGCATGGGTTTTTTCAGCATATGGATATCTGAACTGCAAGAAAAGACATATAGTCACATTTGTTCCTGCTAACTCTGACCTAGGCTATGTCCAGCTACTTCCATGGTCGTATTTTCAGTGGCAAGCACAGATCCCACCATTGATTCATTGGTGTTTCAGACCCATCACTAGCAGCAATGCAGGAGGTTGGTGCTCAGAGAGGACCAGGTGTTCTTCCTCCACACCACAAGTCATCCTGCTGGATAACCCTTGTCCTTTTACATGGCTTCCTCTGCCACACAAAAACCCCAACAGCTAAATATTGCAGCTTTCTGAAGGTACATGTGTGTGGTTCTTCCAGTGACTCACCTGGCTATAAAACTGCTGACCCAGCAAGATGAACAGGGCCAGATCTGACTATGAGAGGAACAAGAAGGAAAATACTTATAACTGAGCTTACCTCTGACCCTTCCTCTTACCAAGACTTATTTAAAGTGTCTGGTAACACTGACAAGTGGTCAGAAAAATTCTATACTGAGTGTCTCTCCCTGGCCTGTGCTGTCTCAGGAGAATTTCAGCTAGAATAAGTCAGTCATTTCTCTGTACCTGACTAAGAGAAACATCCTCTTTCATTAAGATTATCTAACACAGCTATGCCCTGACTTCAGACATGAAGCTAGCCTGTCTATCACCCTCTCCATGCCTGTTGAGGTTACAAGCCCTTAACTAAAAACAGAGGGACAGCATCTCAGGACTTGTTGGCAAAACAAGAGAGAGGATTTAAACCTGCCTCCATGTGCTTTCCCATTTGCGGGGTCACTGCAGTTCATCCCCCACCCTGTTCCAGCTGAGGCAGTCCAGAGCCTTCTCCAGTGATCAGCAGTGCTGTCACTGGGGCTGCTGTGCCGAGCAGAGACAGAGCAGAGCTCTGCCCGCACGTCTCCCTCGCTGCCGAGGGCTGGGATGGCCGGGGGCTCTGGCTGGGGAGCCACTCCTGCTGGGAGCACTGATTGCTGCTGTGGGGTGGGGTGGGATGGGATGGGATGGCAAGCACTGGGCCTGCGGGCTTCGTCTGGAGAAAGATTGCAGACATTTGTACGTGCTGGTAGTTCCTGGGCCTCATATGTCTGTCTTGTAAAACTCGCCAAGGATTTTCCCAGATAAAAAAAGGCACATCGCTTGGCAGAGAGTTACATCTGCAAACACACGAGAATGAAAACATCCGGAGAGCGCTGCCCTTGAAACAAAATGCCCGAAAGCTCAAAAACATGGAGAGGAATGGTGAGTGCCGTGATGGTGGCACGTTCCCATCACCCGCCTCCTTCCTGCCAGCAGCCACCAGCTGTCCCAGCCCTGAAGCACAGCAGAGAGGCAGGCACTGAGCTGATGCCTTTGGCTCAGGAACCAGGGGAGCAGGAAGGGCCAGAGCGATAGCTCTGCACAGCCTGGTCCTGCACAGCCTGGTCCTGCACAGCCAGGGCCAGGCAGAGTCGGGTGACACGAGGACTTGCTGCCTGGTGCTGTGCCGGTGCCCTTTAAAACTTGTCATGCCACTTTCCAGCATGAACCCGAGGCTTCCTCACCAAAGCATGAACACAGAATAACGGAACAACAAGTGCTCATTCACAGCACATTTGTTAGTTTTAAGAACCCGAGTTTATATAGTGTAAAACTTCCACATGCCGCTTTCACCAGTGCCCCTGCAGCCTGGTTACTGGGATGTGATGGAGAGAAACAAGCTTTAGAGCACTTTAGCATGATCTAACAGTGGAGTTATTTGATCTGGGGTTTGGAACGCACTGAAAATGCCAGCAGTTAATGTACTGTGAACATAAAGCAGCAGCTCTGTGCCTCCCTGCTGGCGCAGGAGTTGGTGCTTCATAAAGCTCAAGAGGATGCTCTCCTCTGCAGCATCTGTCCCACTGATCCAGTGACCAGCCTTGTTCTACCACTCATCCATCAAAGTGCAGCCATCAGTACACAGATATTTCTAGCCTTCATTTAAAAAAACCTTCATCAAAAAATAGAAAAAGTCTGTCTGGGAAGATCAACTTTGATCTCTGTTTTTGAACATTAACCTGACTTTAAATTTCCAAATCCTTAAACATTTGGTTTAGCTCCTACTACAGTTTTCTAACAGAATGCCTAAATTTAAAGACTGTGTCTACTCTTGTCTGAAGTTTTAACATTTCCTCCACTTGGACTGAACATGCTTTATCACATACTCCAAACCCCAGGGACACTCCAGTGAAGAGAGAGCACTGTCAATGCAAAAAAGCAGCAATACTGTCCCAGTTTCCGAACCCAGGCTTTTATCCAGATCAGACACCCTTTTTTTTCCTCTGCACTTAAAGCTCACCAAGGAAAGGAGGAAAGAAAAAAAAGAGATAGAAAAAAAAGCATCAATTCTGTAATAAGAAGATAAATCACTCTTGTCAAATTTATTTGTCTCCATAACGGGAAGAAGTACTTTTTATAGGCTTTTTATTTTGGACATGGAAAATCATGATGTGCCTGTCCTCTATGTGCAGAGCCCAGGAGAAGATTGTGCCATTCACTGTATGCGTCATCTTACTATATGTGCCAGGTTTCTGCTCAGTGTTAATTTACTGCTTCTGAGGGGCTTCAGCCTCTCCCTTTTGGGGATTGTTCAAATCAAACAGAGATTATTGTTGGCTCTTTCCATTTTAGGCAGCCACAACCACCATAACTTTTTGAATGGCTTCCATACAAAACCCCACAATAAGAGAGAAGCTCGCAGAGAACTCAATGTAGTATCTGGTACTTTTCTTCTTCCAAAATAACTGCTTGGAGGAAAGGTTTTGTTTGGTTTCTTAGGCTTTGTATAGTTACTTATTTTAGGTCGCTTTATTTAGTTTATATATTTGTTCCTTGTACTGAGCCAGAATTTTCCTTTTCTCAAATTCTCTTGGGTCCTCCTGGCTATCACACTAGTAACAGCACAACCACTCCTCCTTCCTTGACGTTTATATCCTCCGAAGTTTTGTGAATTATTATCACCATTCTCTTCTACATATATAGTTGTCATTGAACATTTTAAAGCATGGACTTGCCAGGGAAAATTAAACACCTTTTTGAAGTCTTTCTGGACTGCAGACACCTGTTTGGATCTCTAGAGCTCCTTTAGATCAACTACTTTTAATCTTTGGCTTGTTATCTGCCTCTTGGCAAATGTGCGGTCAGTTCCTGCCAGTCTTGCTCCACTGACTTGACAGGGAGACCCAGTGAGAGCTCTCTCGACCCACCAGGGACACAGGGGGATGAGCCAGCTCAGTGCACAGCCCAGGAGGATGTGCACATTTCAGGAGGGTGTGCACATTTCAGGGGCAGGAGCAGAAGGGTCAGAGGGGGTGTGTATCTGTGGCAGCAGGTGATACCGTGCCCAGCAGACAGAGAGGCCCAGACTTAGTGCAGTTGTGTGGCTCACTTCACCCTCAGCTGGGCACTTTGCTGGGGCAGAAGAGACCTAATCTTTTGGAATGTCTGCATGCAGGTAGTGCTGTGTGAGGAGTGAAGGTCACTACAGGACACAGCCAGAGTGGGGACAGTGAATGTCAAAACCTCTGGCACCCTCAGGGCCAGCATAAACCTGCCATAGAGCCCAACCAGGGCAATGCTGATGAGATTGTGCCCACAGGAGTCAAATGATCAAGTCAGCAAGAGGGGACTTGAAACTTCTTAGGGAGAAGATTGGTAAGCAGTGGCTGAATATCAGTCTATGGACACAGCAGTGAGAACAGGGTGCTGGAGAACTGCTGACATCCATAGCAGGGGGAGCAAACAGAGGGTCTACCAACATGCCCCACCCCCTGGCTCATATGTTGACAGATTCCAAAGGTGAAGATGTCTGGAACACGGTGGCAGCAGAGAAGGCTGGATTTCTTCACTACAACAGAAACAGCAATAGAGATGCAGACAATGTTCAGGAGATAGATGATGCTCAAAATACAAAATTGAACAATATTAACCTAGGAAATGGTCTGAAGACTGGGTTGCTGTGAAACAAGAAGCATAGTCACAAAATACAGATATAATATTTTTTCTCTTATGTTTTGGACAGAATCACACAGCTGAAAAAATGTGTCAGTTGAGCTCTATCTTCATCTGTCACGCTGTGCTCTTCTGCCAGTGAAAGTGGCCTGGAAACAGTCTGAAATTCCAGCTCATACCTTTACTAACACACCCCAGGAGTAACAAACATACTGACAAAAGTACCCCTGCAGGCTAATATCCTATCTGTGACAGGAACCAGCAGAAAATTATTCCCAGAAAAGTTCAAGAGAAGAATAGGATAATTTGCCTACACAAGAAGTTATTTCTGGCCATGGGCTTTCTGAGGTTGCTCTATGCCCTGAAGATAGTGGGATTTTATCCTTCAAACATGAAAGAGAGAATAAAAGCAACAACCTCTGATTATCCTCTTTTTACTCTCGCTAATCCTATTAAGGCTTAATCTGACTCTTGCTCTCAATGATGGACTGTGAAACTCTCACAAATAACACCATTCTGTAGTAAACACATTTCCTGTACACATCTAACACTATTCTGTTACCCTGTTACCCACTTCGAAATGTGTCCCCTTTCAGGTTCACTGAGTCCTCCTTCAGGATAGGAGCAATCAGAGCCCAGCACAACACAGCTATAGTCTTCAGTATTTTTTCTATTATGTTCCCTTTTCTGAATGTCTCCCTCTAAACTAAATAATCACAGGTATCTCCCTCCCTTTAATCATACCTGGCCTTCAGTTCCAACCTACACCCTTTCTCCAGTATCCGTTTTTTGAAATGAGATTCCCCCAGATATTTCAGGCGAAGCTGCCTCCTGACATTACATACTGGCATCACACGCATTTCTGGAGAAATCAGCTCAGTGAGAACACTTTATCATCAGCCCCTTTAACCAGACACTGAACTCTGACTCTGACAAATGGCTGCCTTTGAGCAGCAGGAGTTGCGAAGTGTTGGCATCCAAGAATCTGAGCAGTCCCCAGTGCTAACAAACCGCCCACGGGCACCTCTCTGATTTACGTGGGCCGATGTGGAGAGTGCTGGCCGGGAGCCTGTCACTCTTGCTACGCTGCCAGCAGCTGGAAGAGCCTTTGGTGTCTGATGAGCAACTCTGCCACACAAGGATATCTTTCTTTGAGAGCAAATTCATCTGCTCAGTTTCAACGTTGTACTGCAGCAGGGGCAGAGACAAGTGGAAAAGCAGCTCCATTTGAATTCCATTCCTACTTCCTTTGTTTGTGCCTCTTTGTTTATCTGGGACACTCATTCCTGGGTTGGTTATTTTGTAGGAACATCAGGCCTGTCTGAGAGAGGCTGCTGCTGTGTTCCCCAGAGAGCATTAAGCACTAGTTTTCTTTTTCCCTTCCATTTGATCCCTCTTTTCTCAAACATAAATTAGAATACTCTAGTTTCCCTCCAGAGCATTTCCCTCCACTTCCTCTTTTTAATACATATTATAAATCACATTTTAAAATGTTTCTTATCACAATTGCAAATCTTGTTATTCAGGCTGGAAGGCTGAATGCTGTGTTAACAAGCCTTACCAAGACTAGGGAGAGTTTGGGAAATACCAGGCATGTTTGTTGGTTCCAGGTAAACAGATGAATGTAAACTGAGGCAGAAGAGGAGGCTGCACTCGTGTTGGTGAATATCAGTGTGCTCTGCCTTTGCTCTACATAATTTCCCCATGGTCCATCTTTGTCTGAGCATGGTCAAAATCCTGCTCCAGGGACTATTTAATGTAGCTAAGTTACATGAAGGGGATTGGTAAGATCAAAATGCCAAAGGAATTATTTTCCAGTTGATGGCAATTATTCTCCTCTGCTGAAGTCTTTCTTTGCACTCTGTTTGCTCTGAAGCCTGTGAGGTCATGGCAGTGCCCAGTTTTACTGAGCCTCTTGGAGGGCACACTCTCTGTCCAGCACATCTTCCAGAGAGTGGGACCCCATAGTGTAACTCCCCCAAGCTCTGAAAATAGCTCTGAACTTTCCCAGCCTCTGCATGTGTTCCTTGGAACTGCAGTCCTGCTGGATGAGTCAGCGCTTTCAGGATGACATCGCTGCTGAAATCAGACCCAGGCTTTGCAAAGAGAAATCCAAAGATCCCCTCGTACTCACTTGCTTCATGGGAAACATCTAAACAAAGTAAAGATGGGAGTGTGACACACTTCCTCTCCCCATGCTGATTACTCACTACTCCAGGGAGCCCCAGGCTTGCGTGGGGATCAAATCTCCTCTTTCCAAATCCTCTATCTGCACCTTCTCTGGCAATGAAAGAAAGCTGGAGAACATAACTCTAAGAGCAGACTTTGGAGTGAGAACACCAGCTGGGAAACAACACAGTCCTCATGAGGATGTGCTAAACCAGAGTGGGCTCCAGCACCTCCTTCCACCAAGCTGCTGGAAGAGGAGGCTCCATCCAAAAGACTGGTCTGGCACCAGAAAATCTTTCCCAGCTTTCTCAACAGCTTGGTTGTCACAACCTCTTGCTGCACTCCATATGCCTCTGTGAAAGTGATAAAATGACTTCTGTAAAGGCAATGATAGGTGTAGAACCACAGGGATATAAAACCAGACGCAGACCTTTTCTCCAGTTATTGCACATTTGTATCACTGAGATATTCCTGCCACACAGTCTCCATATTTCAATTCATCATGATTTACTCTGAACACTGAATAGCAGAATAAACAGACAGACCCTTTAATGTAATGGTCTTTTGAGAAAGCTGTCAGCTCTGTGATCTTGCTTAAAAATAAAAGGCCAGCAAAAGGGCACTCTCTCTAAGTTGCCGCAACACTTTCAAATCCAGTGTAGTGAAAACCGTTGCCAGGTAAGCAAAATCAGTGTGGAAATATTTACAGGGACATGAATGGCTTTGCACTGTTCTGAACACAGATGTGGAGGTGCCTTCTGTGGCTCTTGAAGTGAGGAAAGAAATCTGAGTTGCTGTCAGGAAGGTAGCTATGGATTCTTACTCCCCAAGACTGGAAATACTCACTCCTTACTCTGCAATGGTGTTATCCTTGTCGGGCTTACAGTCATGTGTGTTTTCCTCATGCAGCTTTTTGATCAGATTGCTGTAATTTAGCTGTCAGTTCACAGGTGGCAGAGAATGTACAGTCCTCTTCTCTGTTCTCTGAAGTTCCTACTTTCTATAGCAAGTCATTTAATTGCAACCATATAGATCCCAAACATTTTGCAGTGCAACACCAGAGTCACAAGGCCTGGTAGGTCAGAATTTTGCCCAAGATTGCAGTGTGGCATGGAAGGAAGAAGCCTCCAAAACATGCTTCTTAAGACCCTTTCTAATGCATTATCCATTCAACATGCAGATGAACGGACCAGTAGCAAAAGCTGTGTAGTTAGAAAGGTAATATTTGTAATGTCTGAGAAACATTTCCCTTCAGGCTGTAAGGGAAGGTCAGTGCCAGATTAGTGCTTTTGTGTGTCATTGTCTGTAGCCACTATGGGAGCTGACCTGGGAGGCAATGAAACAGCATTAGGAAGTCAGTCTAGGGGAACGGGCAGGAAATGGGGCTTAGGGACCCATGACAGACTCTCCTACTGCACAGTTCTCTGATTTTGGGGAAACTGCATGCACTGCTGGTGAGTCACAGGCAGCTGGACGATGGGAGTTTGGCTCCATCTAAGGGAAGCAGTAAAATACTACAGTAACCACAGAAACGAGCTGGTGTCAGTTCCAGTCTTTTCAAAACAAAAGATGATGGCCAACCTTCACCTTGCCTCATAAAGCACAATGTGTCTTTATCACTGCACTTTTGAACCGATGAGTTCGTAAACTGTGTTGTTTATTACGGTATGTGGGTCACAACTTGGAAGTCATAGCCTTAAGTTAATAATTAATGTATCCTTTGATAGAAGACCCCAGTTATTAACCCTGAACTCTGATACTAGTCCACGCACCTTTTTACAGGTACTAACACTTCCCCAATCAACTTTTTATTCAGAAATTCTTGTGCTTGATATTTGCCTAAAGGACATACTTCTAGAAAAATTTCAGTTACCTTTGCTCTCTTTTTCCTCTGTGTTGCTCTTTCTTTGAGCAGCTGAGCAGGCAAAACTCTCTTTTCTTGTGAAGGACATACAGAAATGTAGATTCCTTGCCCAGTAAATCTTAGACCAATAGAAACACATTAGTGTTTACCAAACTGAAACTATTGACCCAGTTCAAAACATAAACTCCTCAGTAAGACATGAAAATGTGTGCCTCTAACACTTTGAACAGTCAGTGAACTACCTCTGCAAGATGTTTATGTCCTCACTCAACTCCTTGCTCAAGAGACATTTGTACTGTAGGGATTATAGGACAGCAACTAGCCACTGATGTGCAGGATATGGAAAATAAGAACAAAACCAAGTCAAGAACAGGGTTCAGTTAAAAAAAGTGAAAGCAACTGGCCTCTCTGAAGGCACTTTCTCCTGTCGTCTCTTATTCTTGCATGTCAGGACTTGATTAAACAATGCTGAGAACACACCAACTCCTCCTAGTTTTGCAATGCAACCCCAAAGTCAACAGCTCCCTTTAGAGCTCTCACAGGGACTCCTGCCACAGCAGGACTGCAATACCCCCGGGGGGCTGCAGCAGCTGCCTGCTCAGGGCTGGACCATGCACAGAGGGAGGTCTTCACAGCCCTCTGCTCTCCATTAGGAGCCCTGTCTTCAGTGTCTATAGCCTGCTACTCCTCCTGTGTGCTCAAACACACGCCTGAATCCCAGTACCCACTCCTGCACCTCCTATTCCCTTCCCTGCCCATCCTTGTCTGTCCCACCCTCCTCCTCAGCCTTTGCCCTGCAGCCTCTGAGGGAATTCTAGGCTCTGACTCAAGGCTGCAATGTGGGAGCTGAACTGATTGAGTGACTGTCAGTGCTTGCTCTGCTGGAAGAGTTTGTCCAGCCCCGATACAGGCAATTATGGCTCAGCAGGACCCCTCTGCTCCCAAGTGCTCCCGAGGCTGCTGGGAGAGAGGCGCCACAGAGGTGGCTGCCCTGGTAGCCCAGGTCAGTGTCTTGCAGAAGCCTGGCCATGGCAGCCAGTGCACAGGCTCTGCCTGAGCCCAGGGCTGGCAACCACCCCTGTCTGGCCAAGTGCCTCTGGAAGGAGCTTCCCCAGAGCCCTGGAAAGTCCCTGCACAACACTCGATTGTGGGTACACAAACACACACGTGATCATCTGCTGCTGTGGTCTGTGTAAGCCCCTGGAAAACCAGGAGTCTTGCTGAGCTGCTCAGATGCATACTACCAGTCAGAATACAAGTTAGCAGAACACATTACTCCCCCCAAAATGAAGCAGGAACAGTTATCTGTGCCAACCAGGTTCTTTCTCCGTCAGAAGATGATTTCTCTGTCAGCCTAATGCCAAGACAATAAATACTATTAGGCATGTTCTGAGTTGTTGGGTCATTAAGGTTTCTGTAATAGGTTATGGTTTTAGGCAGAGCCATCTTCAGATGGCTGAAGGCCATCCAGCCTTTAATGTTAAGCACAGCATTGAGCCATTTTAAGAACTTTATCTTTAGAAACACTCTTAGGGACACCCTTTAACTTTGCTCTCTTTTGATTTTCTTCCCCCATTTTTGCTGCTTTTCTTTAAAGAGAAAGGAAATCCAAATGCAAAACTGAACATAAGGTTAAGTCACTGATGACTAAGACATCATAGTAGGCACCCAAAAGTAACTTGATTTTGAAATTATGCAATTGAGTTCAGAACTGCACTTAGGATTAGTCTCACTATAATGGTATTGAATTCTGCTGTATTCTGTTATACTGCACTGGCATCTTCTTTGTTCAGTGTAAACTTTCATCTAACATTAAATCAAATTGAAGTAATTTAATAAACCTAATTTGCTGTCTTTACCAATATGTCAGACTGTTCTTATGCATTTGTTAATAAAATGGGAACTCAGTTAATTCATTATGAGTCTCAAGGAAATTGAAAGCTACTGAAAATAACGAGGCCTTGAAAACTAAAACAAAAACTATAGCTTGCATGCAATATGTCTTCTTCACTTTATATTGTTCCTGGTGAAGACAGAAGGCTTTTATGGGCAAGATGAATTATAACTTTCTGTTTTTCCTTATTGTATATTTATCATGGCCTGAAAATACCTTTGGAAAAGTCAGAAAAACATATTAGTACATACTGACAGCACTCAGTAACATGTAAAGTTTGTAAATTGGTGGAGATGTTAGCAAACCAATGAAACTTACACATAGAAATTAAGAGAAATGCTTCTATGTCTTAAATGTTCATCTGTTTGAAGGAAGATACAGCTCAGTGAGTAGGACTCCAGCTTGTGAACTGGAAACATGGGCATAGCTGTGAGCTTTGTGGTGTGCCCTTGGACACATCCTCTGTCCTCCCCTGTTCTGTAAACAGACCTATTAACTAGTCCCATAAGCAAATGGTTTCAAGAACAAGCCATGAGCCCTTGTTGCTGACATTGGCGATGTAGAGCAGGAAAACATCTATGCTTTCTCATCCACCTAAAGCATTTTTCTCAGATCCCTAAAGAACTGTTAGAAAACATTGGAGAACGGAAGGTGATTATTCCTGAGTAGTCATGACACTTACAACTCCCCAAATTACCATCATGCATGGGAATGTTTCATGTTTTTTTATTCTTCCACAAACTACCTCTGGAGAGCTAATCCTGTCAAACAGCACGGAGAAGAATTATGTTACTCCAAAGATTTATGTGCCTAGCCAAAGCTGAACTGGATGGCTGGGAATGAAAAGCAAAGAGCTGTAAACACCAGGACTGGAAACTAGGGCAAGATAGTGGCTGACTGGCAGTAACTGGCCAAGTATTTGGTTCTTCTGGACATAACTTGTATCATTAAGCTTCTTATCGTGAAATTCACAGATTAATTGTACATGGCACAAACATTTTTTCCTAACTACTTCACATACATTGCTTTGCGGTTATATCATGTCCTCTAGTTCTTTGACTATATGAGAGAATAAGGGAGGGACAATGACGTCTTCTTTATACCATTTGTTATTGTATACCTTGCTCATGTGCCCTTTTCTTTGTTTTGAAAGGTGATCCTAATTTTTTCAGCCTCACAGTGCAAGACAATCCTTCACTGAGCATTGTTGCAGTCTTTGTCACGACTCATGTCATGCTGAGATATAGCAAGCAGGGGGGAGAGCAGCATTCCAGGTAGAGTGCACTAACTATTTATAACAATATTATAATAGCCTAACTATGCTCCTCTTCCCTTTTCTTCAGGGATGGCATCATCCCTCTCTGTTCCACACAATCCCACCTCAGTTAACCTAAGTTTTCACTAAGGGCATCTCACCCACTTGTGCCACTTATTTTCTTGGCTTTGTACTTGTGGTGGTTTTAGTCAGGCCTTTTAGTGGGACTCAGTTTAGCAGGTCTCGGTTTAGCAGATAGTCTGATGTAGATTAGGAGGGACAGGTGTCACCTGACTTAAGCAACCAAAGAAATATTTCATACCAGATGAACAAGGCTGGTGAAGGGACTGGAGCACAAGTTCTATGGGGAGAGGCTGAGGGAGCTGGGGTTGTTTAGCCTGGAGAAGAGGAGGCTC
>JAWWEV010000043.1:49248091-49267481 GCA_035583235.1 Hafferia zeledoni
GAGAGAGCGGGGCGGGGGAGGGGGCGATGGAGCCGTGACCAGGTGAGCGAGAGAGAGCGGGGCGGGGGAGGGGGCGATGGAGCCGTGACCAGGTGAGCGAGAGAGAGCGGGGCGGGGGAGGGGGCGACGGAGCCGTGACCAGGTGAGCGAGAGAGAGCGGGGCGGGGGCGATGGAGCCGTGACCAGGTGAGCGAGCGCGGGGTTCCGCTGGTCGGGCCGGCGGGGCGGCCTTGGGGCACAGCGGGATTGGGGGCGGTGGTCGCGGGCCCACCCCGAGGGGCCTCCCCCGGCCGCGACACGGCGCTCCCCCGGGCACGCCCCCGCCGCAGCCCCCGCGCTGTGTCGGCGCTGCCCCTCCGCGCCCCTCCGCGCCCGCACCCTGAGCGGCTCCCCGCGCCGGCCGTGTGCCCTTCCCGGGGGTCTCTCCTCGCGGGTCTCTCCCGGGGCAGCGCCCGCCCCCCGAGCGGGGTTCGTGTTCCCCCCGTGAGATGCTGCGGCTGGGGGCACATCGGAGGTGACACCCGCGTGTCCCCGCCGTCTGCCGCCCGCTCCGTGACTGTAAAATCTCCCACACTCCACGGTCGCGGATGGAAGCTGACCGATCTCCGTGTGTGTGAGTGGGAGTGCCCTCCCCAGACCTTTATGACCTGGATCTGTGTCCCCTTACACTGAAACTTTGGGGTTCCACACGGTTCGGTGTGGCTATTTCACAGGGTGAACCTGGAGTGGGCCGTGTAAGGGGTTTCAGGTTTGCTGCTGCTTTATAGCAGTTCCTTTCTGGTATTGTTTCTCCAGACGATACTGGGGCCTCTCCCCTGAAACTGCATCTTAGTCTGCCATCCACAGAAAATACATTTTGAAGACATTAAAAATGTTTCTGTTTGAGTCTGTAGCCTCTTTTCTGGATCGTGAAAACCAAAATGTGCTTTTTGTTTTTGTTAGGATCTGAAGAAACAGCCCCGAATATTTGGAAAATTCAAAATGCAGCTATTCTGGGCTGAATGTGCATATCCCAGCATTCTGCCTGTGTCTTAAGTTGGCATTTGACATCAGGGCTAGTTAGCCATGGCACGGCTGACTTATTGAAAGTTTGCTTTCTAATCGTGTGTTGGTTTTACTTTCAGGTAAATACACCTGTAAGACTTTCAGCACTGATTTCAAAACACACCTCCTGCTTGCACATAACCCCTCAGCAGGCCTTTGTAAAGACACTGTTAAAATCGTTGCTGTGGAACTGCTAGAAGTGTAATGCCTTTGGGTCTTCATAAGTATTTCCAAAAATACTTCAGTCATTACTGAATATGAAATAAAAGGGACACCCATTTGTTCTCATTTGCTGCAGTGATTAAATGAGTGATCTAATAGTTGTGATTAAATAGAATCTAATAATAGAATTTAAAATAAGTGTATGATCTGAAGCTGACTGTGAACTGTTTCTGCTGAAAGGAGAAAGAGACTCAGGGCTGAAAGCAAATGCCATAAGCTTTTCACAAGTAGGCGAATTTGCCCTTCTTAATTAACAGATATTAAATTACTGAGCTCTCTCCGTTCCTTTCTCACGTATAATTTAAATACCAAATGTGATTTCGAGAAAAGAGTGAAATATTGCCAGTTATAATTTCTTGGGCATCATATTGTTCCGTGCAAAATGTAAGCAGGGCTGTGTTTGCTGGTTCCAACAGTTGTGGAAGCAGCTTTAATTTCTGTTTAAGGCCATCCGCTCTTGTCATCATGTGAGAGAAGGCTCCCAAATCTTCAGGCAACAAGCAGGTCATGAAATAAAATGAAAAGGGAGTAGAGAAGACATTTTGACATAGGACTAAAAGAACATGGCATTTTCCCAAAAGCAGTCCTTAGTTTTCCCTCCTCTTGGATATGAACTAATGGAAAACTCTTAGGTTTGAGGAGGAGTGATTGCTTGTGAGTGGGTTTTTTTAACTTTGACTTCCACTAGCATGGTAAAGCAGCAGCATTTTGAACAGACTCTCTCATCCTTAAACCTCCAGGTGAAATGCACATTCAGGCAATCAGGCTGAAATTCAGGCTCTCTATATAATGACGATACTAATAAAAAGCCCTACTGGATTTCTTTCACAGTTGAGCCATGATTACATTATTGTATAGCATTTAGTGGGGAAAAGGGCAACTGTACCAGATAGAGAGGAGGATCAGAACTAAAAAGGTTTGGATGTTAGAGCAGGAAGATAAATTTTTACGATGTGTCAAAACATTATCACAAGATTAATTGTTGCACTCATTTGGAATGTGCAGGGTGTCTCCATATATGCTTTTTACCTCAAAACACAATTTATAGCAACTCCCAAGAGTCATCTGTCTTTACTCTCTATACTCAACTGTCCTTCCTGTGTTGTAGATAATGCAGTTGGACTGTCTCAATGTCTGTTTGCTTACTGATAACTCACTATTGTGATTAAGATCCCTTTTGAAGAGTACAGTTGATTTCCTCCATGTAAAAAGAGGGAACAGTTAGCAAATCTTATTATAGTTACACAAGGCTCTTCCTTTAAAGTTTTTTTTTTTTTTAATCAGCTGTGTCCTGAGGGTCAATGTCTTTTCCTGAGAAACTGTTGGAGAGGAAGCAGAAAAGGCAACTGTTCAGCAGTCTCCAACTGTCAAACACCTACTCTGGGAAAGCCAAACCTAATTATTTCCTGTTGGACATATTGCTGAACTGAGTCTGCAAACAGAGGATGTGGTTACACAGACATTTCTCTTAGTGGTGGGGCTGTCTTAAACAGCTCATATTCCCGTCTGCCTTTCTTTTTTTCCTCCCCACCATATGCTGTCACCTCAGTAGTGATGGCACGTCTGTGGGGCTGCATGCTGGGCCAGTTAGAGACCTGATTTTTAATCTGGACATGTTTTATTCCTGTCCCCCCCAGATCCCTGGATGAAAGATGGGGGAGGGATGGAGGAATATGTAGGTACTGTGGAGGGAGGGCAGAAGTGGATTAGTAAGAGCTGCAGCTAAAGGGAACTATAGTTTGAAACTTGGTGTGATTCTTCTTTTGTGTCAGATGAAATGGATGAGTTTGTGTCAATTCAGAAACTCACTGCTTTGTCAGTACTGGGTTCTGTTCTTCAGGGACACTGTGTGTGTGTGTGTGTGTGTGTGTAATGTGTGTGTTTTATCTTCCATCCTGTGAGTGCCTTATGGAGTGCAAACACTGGTTAGTGGCTTCTTCAGAGGAAATGAATGGCAGTAGGGGAAGCACAGATTTCATTCCCAGTCTTGGTATTGACTGACACTATGCCATACTGGTCAGTCAGTGCCTTCAGATTTTTAAATGTGTGTTGTCCTGATGGAGGACAAACAAAAAAATACAGGAATCTGCCTTCTGTTTTCAGGCATGAAGAAAACTAGTGCTAACCGTACCTCACTTTCTTTCATCCTTTTCTGTTTCTTAAGAAAGACACTTAATTTTCTACCCAGATAAATTTTAGAGTTTGTCCCTGAGCAAGTAACTGTAATTGTTTAAATGAGATTGGTTTATATTTCAGAAATTGAAGTACTGAATTTAGTTTGTGCAGCATTCCTTTCCCCTTCCCTCCCCCCTTTTCTTGTGTGTGCGCAGCATCGTTATTCTTGTGTGAGGAAATAGTTTGGATTTCAGCACACTGCCGTATTGATAACATCTCTCTAAGAAGGTGAAATTTAACACAACCACGAGCCATTTTAAGTCTTGAAAGCTGAAGGCTGAGCTTTTAATTGGGGATTTCTTTTGCACCTTAACCTCCTGCCATCCGTCTGCCTTTGCTCTCCTACCACAAACAAGCATGTCGACTGCTTCTACTTACCCTTCTTAATTAACTTGTGCTCTCTATTTCAGCTCGTTTGTGCCCTGCTCATCCAGAAAAGCAGGGTTTCTGTGGAGCACAGCAGAGGAAGCGTGGTAGCTGCTGCTGCATGTGCCAGCATGTTATTTGTTAAGAGTTAATCAGTGGGGGCTGCCTCTGTGGCACTGAAATAAAAATGTTCACCTGAACACAGTCAGGATCTGCTGCTGCTGCCAGCTCTGCTTGCCACAGAAATGTGTGTATCACAATGGAGGGGCCCCTGGCATAAAGCAGTGCAGAAATTTGCCCATCTTGCTGTCTTTCAGTGAGGCAAATAAATATGCTGACTACACATCATCTTCAGAGTATCTTCATGTTAGGGGAACAGGAGACTGAAATGATACGTCTAGTTTGGTGAAATTAATTTTGGTTGGGGACAGTCTTCATCACAGATTGTTTCAACCTCAAATTAATGCTTCCTGTAATTGTGGCAATTACGACTAGTTCTAGCCACAGGAGGGAGGGGAGTGTGGTTTCTTGAGTTCTGCCCTTTCTGTGGTTTAGTGGAGCACTGAGGATGTGCCTTCACTGCACGACTGATCCATACATTCAACACTCTATTTTAGACTTACTCAGATGAGATCATCCTTCACATGCCATCATACCCATGTTATGATGAACTCATTCTTTCTGCAGCTGTTTACATGTGTGAAGGTGCAGCTCTGAGCAAAGATGAGACAGGATTCACTTTCTGTCAGTTACAGGGAAGCTTTTCTTCCTTCAGGAAGAAGCTTTTGGAACAAAACTTGGAAAGACTATTTGAATGATTTTTTAAAAAATTCTTACTACTTTTGCCCTCTCTAGTGATCTTTATAGCAATGTAAGAAGTTTTGCAACAGAATGTGGTTACAGTCTGCATTGTAACTGAATTTCTATTTCACTCTATCAGATGGACCCAGACCTGGATGAGAGTTTTCTCTGAGTGATTGGTGGGACCAAATTAATGTTAGGCCTAATATAACTCTCTAAATTTGCTCTCATATGTTATTTTGGGCATACTCTGCAGGAACAGATCACTTGGAGTCTGAATCTTTTCCAAGCCTCCATGTGAGAGGCAGTTTGGGTGTTGGAGGGCTGTGATATGAATTTTACCTTGCCATGTTCAAATCAGACTTGCCAATCATGTCACTGAGTTTCTGTGTTGTCCAGACGTGCTGCAGCTCCGGGTCACCAGCGAAGGCAGTAAGCCATTGTAATCACTGGAATAGCAGCCATTTGGCTTGAAAGTGTAAACACTGACATATAAACATTTCCATGGGATGGAGAAGTTTATCAGCAAGATGAGACTTCTGCATTTCTTAGAGATGACACTGTTTTTTCTTGAGAAAATCTAGGACAGTAGAGTTTTGCCTGCATTGACTGTATAGCGAGAGGAAAAGGGAGTGTTGGAGGAGTGTTTTGATTGTGCTATGAGCAAAGAATAACAAAAGCAGTTTAACAGTGGAATTTTGCCAGAAAATGTTTCAGTTACCAGATTAATCTTTGCTTACTCGCTGCAGTATAGAAGGAGCAGTAAAGGGCTTGTCTTTCATTACAGTTTTAAGGCTGTTCTGCACAATTTTTGTGAATTTTGACTTGTTTTTGAAGGCAGGGTGTGTGAAATTCTATGGAGTGAATGAATAAGGATAATGACAGGAATATATTATACCTGCAGCATCTCTTAGCGTAATGGCACATATTAGAAAAAAGTTCATGGCTTTCCATGTGTGTTGCAGGCCAGTGTGTCTCCTGCTTGGGGTTCAGGTGACTTACAATGCTTCAACACCTCAGACTGAGCAGGAGCTTTGGTGACAAACAGGACTGAAAGTTTTCGGAGTTGACCTTTTATTGGCCAGAGTATCTGGAATAAAACTTTAGTTCTTAGTAGAGAAAGAAGGATAAATATCTGGTGTCCTGGAGGATGAGTTTTGCATGGGAGAACAGGGATCTCTGGACACCTGAGGAGGCTAATGAGAGCACTGGGAAGTCAGGAGAGCTAAATAAACTGAGGCAATTGGAATAATTTGTCCTATTTTCTGAATGTTTGCATGTACACATACACACACTAAGTTGGTGCTAAGTTTTTGCAAAGATGCCACAAATCACTGAATGTGTATGTGTACCTTACTGTGCCAGGTGAGGTGTCTGTCCAGCCTGGTGTTTTGTGTTGGCTGGTTGTTGATTACAAATGCCTTGGAAGGGATGTAGAGCTGAGGGTGTACAGAGAGGTTCTTCCCCTTCTGCCTCACCCTCCCAGCTGATTAGGGGTAGCCTGATGTATTCTTCAGACCTGGAATATCTAGCAGTTTAAAGTTTTCCAGAAAAAAACTTGCTGAAGAAAACGCAAAGATTATTTTAACTGGTTCTGGGCTTTCACTTCTGTACAAGATTAGTGGGTGCCCTGTGCCAGGTGGTAGGACAGGCTGATCAAGAGACGATGCAGTGTGGGAGCTGTCTGGATTCAAATGAGATGCAGGAAAAACATGGATCATAAGTGCTGGAAATTAAAGGCAACAGTGTGATGATTGTCCAGTTTATCAGTGCTGTTGCAATCTTAAATTGGAAGATAATATTTGGTGAACCAAGATTACTGGAAATGAGGGATTGGTCAGCAGAAATCTTCGGAGGAAATGTATCTAACTTTTTCACACTTCCATGTGTTAAAAGCAGTTCCAGGGGTATTTGAGTCTCAGAAAAACCCAAACCCAAAGCAACAAACAAACTCCAAAATAAAAAAAAAAAAAACACCACTCAAAACCAAACATTGACAAAAATTTGCACTGGAGTAAAGATTTAATGTATGGATAAATATCACTTGCTTATAATCTGTGATTTAAAAAACCAACACCGTCACAACCAAGCACTCCATACCTAAATTTTGATGTTACATGTTTAGTACTGTCAGAAGAATGCTCCAGTAAAATTATTTTACCAAATTATGTCAGGTACTTGTTCATCATGTTGGAATGGCAAATTCTTAACAATGGTTAATTGTTTGCATCTTTGTGGAAGACTTGCCTGGACTTCTTGAGGGCTTTTTGCCTTGCCTTTTAGGAAATCCAGGATCTGCAAGTTTGTAAAAAGTACATTGTGAGTATATACTTGCATCATTATCATGCTTTAATTACAGTTATATCAGTTTGACTGCTTTATTAAAGAAAAGTAATTACTTGTTATGGGTTCTCACATTAAATTAATTAAGTGGTTGTGAGTCATTCTAAATATTGACTTGATGACAAACACTGTAAGAGGTGGCAGAATGGCTTCTTGATTCTGTGATAGAGCCACGATTAATGTGTGCTGACACATTTTATTCAAAGAAAAATAGAAACATTCTCTGTAAGGGAAACCTCTTAAAATAATAGTGTCACTTTTTCTTATTATTTATATCTGTCTTGTAAATCGCCTCTTCAGATTGTTCACCAGAGAAGAGTCAGCCGAGGAGATGTGCAATTCATTGCCCGTAGCTGCTTCTAAACAGGGCCCTTCTTTAGTTTGTTGGGGTTCAGACAACTCTTTCACATGTTGTGATATGCTGACTATCCAGAGATTCAGACTGATCTGCCTACTTGGTCGTATTCCTTCTGATGCTGAAGTAGTGGATGGCTCCTTCTGGTTTTGTCCTTTTCATTGGAACTATGTTAATGCTTGTGTCCAAGGTCCATCTGGTCTGAAGTTTGTATTTGGGGAGGTGCCTGGTGATTTCGATTGTATCTTATTGACAGAATATCATGGCATCTCAGCTGCAGTTCTGTGCTTCTGTTGCCTAGGAAGTCCTAGAATCTGAAGAGCTTGGTGGAGAAATTGGAATGGAAGCTTTGTGTTAAAACCTTACTATGATGATTTAATTTTTTTTATAGGTGGCTAAGGAAGTAGATGTGAAAATATGGCAACAGATTAACTTCTGACCCTTTTTATTGCCATTTGAGACAGGAGTCTTCCAGAGCCTCTGAAGAAACGATTTTCTAGTCAAGTTCTGCTGTGCATGCCTGTTCAAACTGTATGGCCAGAGAAAAGTGGTGTGTTACTTCAGTACATTTAAGAGTTCTTAAGGTGCACAGGAAGGTTCTTATCTGCCCTCTTCCCCCGAGATGGAATTCCCATTTCAGCCTTGACAAATCTCTGAAATGTACTTTTTTTACTTTTCCCTGTTTTGTTTGGATGGATGTAGTAAACTAATCATAACTGTCTTCTACAACCCAACGTTTAAGAATGAGTTCACTACATGGACAGGAAAATGGAGTGTGTCATTTGGTGAATATTATGCCTTAGTAGATCTCAAACATTCTTCAGAACTGACAGAGTAGATGTCCTGAAGTAAAAGTTCTGCTCTGCGAGTAGCATGGGGTGTGTGTATGCAAGTGTGGCAGTCCAACCTCTGCAGTATGTGCCAAATGAATTAAAGATTCTGTGTAAAAAGAATCCATCGTGTGTGGGGTTTGTTTGTTGTTGTTTTTAAACCTCTGAGTATTGGTGTCCTGTTTTCTCTTTCAGTGACTAGAGAGCTGCTGGCATGGAAGTGAGCTGGGTTTGTCCGTGGGAGCTGTGAGTAAGGTGCGTGCTGTGTTCCTTTTGCTGTCTTCAGTGCTGAACTGAAAATTGCTTGTGGTCACTAAATGTGAGGGATAGTATTGTTTAGAGATAAAATATTTAAATATTTTGAATTTGTGTTAGTGTCAAGTATAACAGCAAGGGCTTTATAGTGTTAATAGTATAAACAGCACACTTGTCCACTTTTCAGTGCTGCTGAGCAGACAGTAAGACTTGCTGTTTTACAGAAAGAAGCAGTGCAGGTTGAATTTGTATCCTCTGAAGTGGCAAAGGACAGCAGCAACTCCAATTCCCCCACCCCTCCACCATGTTCTTTACCCAGGTACATTAGACTTACATGTTAGGGAACACCTCTTGGCTACTTGTTCTGTGCAATAAACTGGTTACTTCAGCAGGGCAGTAACAGGGATACTTGCCTCGCTATGAATCGCTGGAGAAAAAACTTAGCAAGTTTTCAGCAGGGAGGAAATCCACGGGTATAAAGTCGGCTCTTGTAGGGGAAAAAGGGAACAGAGTGTCTGGTAACTCAGTCCCAATTGCTGGGCTTTCCACTTAATGAATGTCATGCTGGGTAGGAGACGATGCCAGTAAATTCAAAGAAATTTGAATTCCACACCCAATGGCCGTTGATGGGGAGGAGAGACAAAGTCAATTCAGATTGGTTTAATTTCTGTAGACCGTTTCATACTGTCATGAGCAAAGAATGTGACTGGGGTCAGAAAACTTCTTGCAGACTCTGTTTCAGGCTTTGGTTTCACACTATACTTAACTTGAGCTAACTGAAAGCTGTCATTTTTCAATGGGCCCTGCTCCTCTGTTTTGTTTAGTTGGTTTTTTGGTTTTGTTTGCTTTTTTAATGAGATCTAGGGAATCTGTGGTTGCAGGGTTCAGATTGCTAGCACAGTGGGAAAACAAGCACGCTTCAAGGTGTAGCTTTCCATCAGAACTGCAGGCTAATTGGCTTGCTCTGTGGCTGCAGTCACTGCTTGAAGGAGAGAAGGTGACAATTTCAAACTGAGGTGAGGTGATACAATATAGAACTAAACTCTCAGGCACAGTCTAGGATCAGACTGCATTAGTTAAAACATAGAACAACTTCCTCAGGCACACTAAAGTAAGTTGCCAGAAAACATTGTCATAAACCCCTTAAGATTCTAAAAGTTCTGCAGTTTGGCCTGTTGCTTCGTGCTGACATCAATGCTTGTGCCAGGAACTGAACTGACTGAAATCTAACTACTTTATCTTGATTTAATTCCTTTATTACCCTTTTAAAAATTTATTTTATTTTAGTTTAGATTTGTTCCCTGAGCTGTCTTTCTCTTCTTGTTTAAGTCAGCACTTTGTTATGTCCTAGGTCATCCAGTTCTTGTCCCAACTTTCAAATCTTCTGTGTTTGAAAGTGTATTGTTTCTTTTGAGGTCTTATTTCCACTCTTCTCATGTCCAGTGCCTTTCTCATCCCAATCTGCCCTAAATCCACATTCAGCAAGAGTTATTTCATACTTTCTGAGCCGTGAATGTCCAAGTCAAAGCTCACATCTGGCTGCAGATCACTGGCATTCCCTTTGCTGTTTGCTGCAGCCTCCCTGCTTCCATTGGTAGCTGCATCTGTTGCCACGTGCCTTTGCTGCTGGCTGAGGCTGTTGCTTCCACTAGTTACCCCTATGGGGTGGCAGGGAATGCTTTGCCTCCAACATGAGGGGAATTTTAAAAGATGCATCAGACGGCAGTTGCAAGGAAGTCAGTCAGAAGGTGGTGGAAAACAGGCAATCCTGTTCTAAACACACTGTAGTTCATCCTGCGTTTCTTTGGCAGCAGTGCAGGCTCAGGCAGCTTGCTGCCTTTCTCAGCTCCCTCTGTTTTGCTGGCATAGCTGTTCTTGTGGCCATGGTGAGCCACTCTGGGGAACACATGCTCCTGGAAAGAAGTGTTTTCTTCTGCTTTATTTTTCATCTGGTCCAGTACATGTTGTCTTTGTAAGATTTATGTTGGTTTCACAATGAGGAAGGTATGAGAGTGGGAATGTGTAGCAGGCTGCTTGAGTTGGCATCGCTGCTGGATGTTTAAGGTGCTCTTTGACATTGCAGTGAAGTTGATCTTTTAGTGTGCTGCTGTTGCAGAGGCTGGTCAGACCTCTGCACAGCTGTGTGCTGCTGCTTCTTCCTTTGCAGCAGAGCTCTGATTGTGCAGCCCCAGGGCACATCCAGCTAGCTGACTGATCCTGAGAAAAAATGGCTTCTAATCTTTGCAGAGTGAATGAATGTCTGCTGGTTTGGCTGACCTGAGTCACCCCGTGGGTGCACGATCATTAGATCAGACAAAAGGAAAGCTGCAGGAACCCATAGCCTGATACCAGAAGGCTGGATTCCTCTTTTAATTAGGATGCTGAGCTATATCATGGCCGAGGCCTAACATATACTAGTGTACCTACTGACACATGACACCTGAACGTCACATCTTTGTTTGCTCTCTTCTGTTCTTTGAACTTCAGGAGCAACTGTTGTTTCTGTAGTAGCTATTATTCTTAGTCTGACAGACTAATCATTCAGCACTCTAAGAGGTGTCTGCAAAGTACTTCACCAGTTTAAGGCTCAGCATGCTCTGAAATGGGAAGGATGTCTTCCTCATTCATGCTTTGAGCTTAGATAAGAACTTCAGAAACTGGTGGAGAGTTCATTTTTCTTTTCAGTGAGGATTGTTTATTATAAATATCATTGTGAATCTCAAAACTAGCTTTGGTATTATCAGTTCTTCTGTGTGCCTGGAGATCATGAGCTTGAAAGCCACAAAGTTGTTCCAAATACATGCTGAAGCATGAAAAGTATTTCTTAAAAAATATCTGGAATGGCAAACTACATTTCTTAGCCTGCTGTTTGTGGCTTTAAGAAATAACGTTTAGCAATGATTTTTCAAGACCTCTTAAAGACTTTCTATCACTGCTGGACTGAGTGAAACAAATGAGTTTTATGAAGGAAATACTTAGGGCTTGAGAGATACCATTCTTGATGAGTGGTTATTAAAGTCATGTGTGAGGCTGTGTTTGTCTACAGCACAAATTATGCAGTTGATTGCTTTGCTCTAGATGTGCATCTTTTCTCCTTCAAGTTCTCACATCTCTATACAGCTGTTCATGCCTTTTTTCTGATAATATTTCTTACCATTTTCTTGCTGGCCCAAGCATGTTTTGACTCTGGTACTGATAGATTTGCTGGAGGTGGTAGCAGAGAGAGACAGTGATGATTCAAAGATATTATCTCTATTGTAGTGTTACTGTCACACTCCACATATACATTTAGGTTCTTTAACTGAGATAAAGTTGTGCTCATTTGTGTTTTACCAGCATCTCTATTCACATGTGTTGCAATCTTTGTCTTTATAATACAGTCCCCGTAGAGTAGTGGCTTGTGATTATGGTAAGATAGACAGTTTACCCTTCAAATCCCTAGTTCTAATCCATAATTTGGTTATATTTTGACTGCTTTTGCCTCCTCTTGCCCCCAATTACTGTGAAAGTGAAGGAAGCTGATGATAGTTGCATTTTGCAGAAGACAAATGTATGTGGAATGTACGTGTTAAAATAAAATTCCATTATCTAAGAAGATCTCTCTCTAGTGGTCTGCATTGTTCGGTTTCTTAAGGTGGTTCCTCAGGAAAAAGTCTTCAAGACTGTACCTGCTCCAGGGTACAGTCTTTGTGATGTTTGCCTTGTTGCTTAGTGTATTATATGTACTTTCTGGACAGTTACATATTAACTCTCAATTAACTGGAGAGATAAATCTGCCAGTTGTGTGCCTGAGTGAAGCTGACTGCTGGGAAACAATAATTTTTTAATGCAACTTTGGAGGTCTTCCTGTTGGTGATTTTTCTTTGATATCTAAAGGTGAAAGGAGTATCTCTCACTTTGTTTGTTACAGCTTCTCAAGCTAATGTCATGCCTCTGCTTCCATCTGCTGAAAACTCCGCTTCTCCAGGATTGTTCTTGGATTTGTGATGACCTGGGGGATACAGTTGCTTTGGGCATGTCATGGCATTCTCTTCCAGTCTTCTCACTCATTTCAAAGATCATCCACTTCAAGCCACTTTGCCCCAAGATTGCCTCTTCTCTTGGCTGAATGATCTCAGCTGGCATCATCATTTAACATAACGCTGCTCTGGAGTTTAAAATAAAAAAAAAAAACAAAACTGTCTTCTCAAAATAGCCCAGCTGCACACACGCTGTTGCTGTTAGGTGCTGGAGGTTGCTTAGCAATTCTTAAATCAGTAGGAAATTACTATTGCCCTGGCAACTCAGCCCTAAAGTGCAAACAAGAGAAAGCTGTTTAGAGAGGTGTCCTTTCTTGATTTGGGAATTGTGCTTTTTCCAACACCCCCCATCTGCCTGCCCCATGCTTCTCTGATTTTTACTTACTCATTTTTAAATTCCTATTATGTTTGAATTTTTAAGTTTAAATTCCTATATGTTTTACTCTGATTATTGAGATTTCATGTTAGGGAAGGTGGTACTGTTCTTTGGTTCATTTAAATACTGACTGTCGAGATTATGCCACAGCTATGTTAATATTGCCAAAATCATGCAGGGGCAACAGTGTGTTCTCAGGAGCCAGGAGTGCTCAAATTGTGTTGCTGTAAAGCACAAACCCACTGTCACAACAGTACAAGCACAAGCCATGACACCAGGGGGAAGATGGGGCTGCTTAAAAGAAACAGGAGGTACCACTCGTAAATACTCGTTATCCATTTCTGACTTCTGAAAACATTCAGGTCACTTCCATTTCAGATAGACAAACAAGGCAGAATCAGTTTTGCACAAGGTACAAGATGAAGAACCACAGCTGTTAAGAGTTTTTAGAAGAATATTACCTTTATCAAACCTGCAAACTACAAAGACTAAACTACTCTGAAGCTTGTTTGACATGGTGGCTTTCTAAGTGCACCCTCTTGCCATTGCAGCACCTTATCCCAGTAAACACAAAGCAGACATGAGTAGCTTACTTGTTGGTGAAAAAGGTATTCTACTTTGCATTTACCATATGGGAAAATTAAGGAAATTTCTCTTAAAGCTGCTCATCCAGGATCACTGAAGGAAAGGTCAAACCCTGGGAGGTGAAAGGGAAACGAAATAGGCAGGCACATGCAGTATGGAGACCTGTCTGACCAACAGTAAGCGAGTGAAAAGAAAACTGGAGGGGGAAAAGGGGTTAGGATTAGTCTCCTGTCATTTTAGCTCCATTAATCATCCCATCATAAGGGCAGACAAGCACCAGTGTTGGCACAGGGAAGCAACAAAGGCATGCAGCCAAGACTGCCCCTTTTGGCAGGAGCTTAGACCAACTTAGCTGTATCATAGAACCACATCCTCTGGTTGGACACTAAGCTGGCATTGCCAACAAAAGGAGCAGTCCAGCCTGCTCATTCCTGACCGCCTGTTGGCCAGCACAGGCTGAACCAGATCAAGCAACTGATTTGTGTTAAATTTGACCTGGCCACGCACACAAACTACTAGTTTTAATCTGCATCTGTTGCTGATCTGTCTTGCCACCCAGCCACACAAAAACTTGACTGTCATGAGGGACTGTAAGGCACAAGGAAGTAAAAAAGAAGTCAGGATGGTTACTTTCAGCAGCCGCCATCTGAACGTGGTATTAGATGGTTTAATCCATCCGGCATTTACGCTGGACATGGACACACACAATATGGTGACACAGCTGTGTGCTTAGTTGACAACAGACTGGGGAACTGACCTTGCTGAATACCCAGGAAAAAATGGCTGGTTTTCAGTTAAATAGATTTCCCCATGGAAGAAGGGTCGGCACAGGGACAGAAATGATCAGCTGGACAGTGGAGGACTTAAGGGTTGCTTAATCTGGTGTTGCTGCTGTAGAACATCTGATGTATCACAGCCACTTTTGTCCCAGAAGCAACTGGCCCAAAAGTAGAATAATGCCACGATGAAGAGCTTTTGCTTGGTTAGGGAACAGACACAAATCTTTGAGGGTACAAACCCTGAGGCCTTTATTGAGGATAAGAAATACTTGCTCTTAATACTGTCCATCAGCTTGTGGATGACTCACTTAAAGATCATGGTATGGCACATTTCTTTATGGGAAAGTTTCTGGTCTGTTAGGAAATGACAGGAAAGCAAACATTGTAAAATTTTAATTAGGTTCTAAGTATTAATGTGTGTAACTAACTGATTGATCATTCTACAATGACAGTTATAGAGTGATATATCTGTCTGGGAAGTCTAGAAACAGCCTTATGTTTGTTGCAGAAAAGGATTCCATGTCTTTCACAGGACTTCCAAACATTGCAGCGTGCATGATTGTCAGTCCTCAAACATCTTTCAAATCCCTCTATGCCCTCATCAGGCTTTTAATTGAAAACACTAAAATCAAACTCATCCAATTATAGCTTTTATTGCAGTCTTGAGGACTGGATGCCTTTTTTTTTTTAATGAGGGGATATGTTACATACTAAGGCTTGGCACTGATCTGAAAAGGAGTCCTCTTTGCCTTAGGTTGAGACTAGATGTTTGTATGTACTGATGGTATGAGCTGATTCTGTCCCTTGTGAAGTGCTGGCACAAGTCTTGTGGTGGTGCTGCACAGCAAACTGCACCAGGAACCTGATTTAGCAGCAGCGTGAACCAGAAGACCAGCTTTACACCTACGTCAGGTTTCTCATTGGTTTTTTGTGTGTCATTGCAGGTTGTTGTACTGGCCTGAAATGGGAGGTGATGTGGAGGAAGGAGAAGGCAGGCTTGCCTAATGCATTTAATGGTTCATCCCAGTTTAGTTTCATTTGAACTGCAACCCTACTTGGAGTAGCAGAATTGTTGTCCAAACTATTTGAGAGGCACAATCAGACTGATTTTTTTTTTGTATTTTGTGGCCATGTTCCACTGTGCTGGTTTAACTGTGCCTTGTATGGAGGAATTGATCCAGATGAAAAATAACGCAGGAAAAATTGCATTTCAGCTGAATCAGCAGGATGTAGTGGCAGAACAAGAATGAATGTCAAGTCAAGGTTTGCTCCTGCTGTGTTCCTTTGATGTGGGACAAACACTGAATGACATGCCAACTAGGATTAAGATACCTTCCATCTGTGCAGTTTTCTGCATGAGTTAGGAAATGTGCAGGTGAGGTACAACTCCAGATAATCCAGCTGCTGTGATGTTTCATTGGACTATTTACTGGAGAAACTCTGGTTTTTAATCCCAGCACCAATTAACACCATTTGGAATGGTGTTGCTTAAGGTCACACAACAAATTGGTGTGTGAGCACTGATCTCTTCCTTCACTTTATCTGGCTTGGCAGGGCTGCTTTTACTGTGGCTTGGTACTGTGCTTTTACCTAAATCATACAGTTTCAGTAGTTTGGTTAATGGAATATACCCAGATTAGGGAAGTAGATTCTGTTTTACAAGACTTGTTAAAATGGTGCTTGAAATGTGATTTTCCTACTTCATGCAGGTTAAAATTCTTTTTTAAAAGAAAACCTGTTATGTCAGAAGTTCCTAAGGGCATTTGTTGTTTACATAATTAAAGCAGATTTTACATATTTGAGACACATAAAACTTTTTTTCCCTCTTTTGAGAAGAGGAAGGAAATCTTTCTTTTTTAGGGTAGATTGAGGAGGGAATGTTGAGTCTCCTGTCATGCCAAATCCCTGCATGGTGGGCGTTAGATATGTCTGTCACCTGTTTGTGATTTCAGGCCTGGCTGCACTTGCCCTTCCGCATGATCTGCCCATCGTGTGGAACCAGGCAAAGTGTGATGTCTCCAGAATATCTCCTGCAATAAAGCAAATTGGCTGTGGCTGCTCCAGGGTGGTGACAGCAGTCCTTTAGCAGTCAGCCTCCTACCTGGGCAATTACTCTTCCTCTTAGCTCCTTCCCACAGGTCTCCCATCCCACAGGGACAGGGCTTGAGGCCAACTATATTGATTTAACCCTTTCCAGCCTTTGCAAAGATTGTTATGGCTTACCAAACTCTGTTCTTTTAAGTCTGTGGTTTAAGGGTGTGTGTTTCAGGTTTTCTCTGTCCATTGTAAAGAGAAGGGCATGATGCAAATTTCTTCTCTGTTCGGATTGCCATTACAATTTGCTTTCAAATGGATATGATTCTGTGTTTACTTTGGACAGGAAAAATATCAAGGAGGGAGCAGACACTCTCTAGTGAAATTTTAACTGAAGTAAAAGCAAATGCTTCCTATGGCAGTAAGGTTTGGCTTAGTCTCATTTGTTTTGTTTTAACAAGCACCAGCTTCAGTTGGTGGTTTTTGTTGTTTTCTGGTTTTTCTCCTCCACCCTTCTTTTCTTTCCTTCCCTTCAGATCATGACATTATCATCCTGGGAATGAGTGTATGACAATGTGGATGAAATAACGTATATTCGTTACCAGTAAATTCTTATTGTTGTCTTAAATACCCACTGAACGAAGTTTTGAAACACTTGTACTGCCACTTATAACTTTGGTCTGGATATTACAGAATGTTACTGATCAACTCAAGCATGAAACTGAAATTCAAGTGGGGAAAATGACTATTTGAACTCCTTTGTCAGCTGTCAGTGTGTTGACAGTCACACTCATTCAGGTTAATTGCAACTGTTAAGTGGAGAATACTTAATAAAAAACTGTATTGTTAAAAACGTTGTTCCAAGTTTGTGCTTTTTTACAGGTTCCCGGAGGATTATCCTGATGGTTTTCACTTTGCTTCTTTGCAGGTTGCTTTACCTGCATCTTTTTGAAGCTGAAGGTTAGCCTGTGGAAGTACCTTTTGCTTGCTAAATTACGACAGTGCAGCAGAGTGTTCCGAGTTTAGCCTGGGTGAACCAGCAGCATACTAAGAAGCAGGAGACTTCCGTCTTCATTAATCAAAACCAAATATGATTGCCCTTGTATAATGTCTGTTACTGTTTAAATGTTGACACAGTAACCATTTCGATGGAGACTTAAAGCTGGTTTGTTTCTGTTTGAATTACTGAACAGAAAAGAATTTTAATTTGAACATTGAATACTTACTTAAAAAATACGGAAATATAATGAAACACTTTAAAATTGCTTATTTCCCTAAAGCTATTTATGTCTTGTACATTTTGGTTATTGTAGCTGAGGTTTTAGACAGGAAAGCTTTTTTGTTTACTTTATGTGAAATATTTTTCTTTTATTCATTTTCACTGATTGTGAATGAGGAAGAGAGAGCAAAACAAGAGAACTATTTTTTGAAATGCAGTTGATTTCATCTGAAAATCATCATTTATTACACTCAGTTGCCATTCCAGATTTATTATGAAGGATTACTTTACCTGACTGGACTTCAAATAGACAGTTGTTAAAACACCATTGCTAATATAAAAGGACAGTAGTCAAGAGTTCAGCGAGGTTCTAGATTGAGTCATTCCAGTGAAAACAACCTCTCTCTGTCTTTTGAAGGTTGGGTTCCTAAAGTGCCAAAAGCTGAGAATGTTCTCATCCTTTTTAAGAAAATTATGATAATCTGTAGTTTCATCAGTAGTTGCAGTGATGCTGTTGGAGGTTTGTAAGTTTTTAAACTGCTGAGTTTAGCAAGTTTCGATCACTAATTGGATTTGGCTTGATGATGGTTAACCCCAACTGTACTGAACATGTTTCTCTATAACATAGAATACTCTGCGATGAGCTGGACGTATGGCTAAGACCCCTGTGAGATTTATGGTTTCTTTTTGTCTGGTTGGTGTTGCAGGTTGCCATCACGAAAGCCAAGGTGGATTTCTCAGGCGTGGTGTGCCTGCCCCCTTCCGTCATTGCTGGAAATGGGCTGGACGGAGGAGGGGCTGGCGAAAATGATGATGAGCCGGTGCTGGTGTCCCTCTCGGCGGCCCCCAGCCCCCAGAGCGAGGCTGTTGCCAATGAGCTGCAGGAGCTCTCCTTGCAGCCCGAGCTGACCCTCAGCCTCCACCATGGCCGAAACCCCAACCTGCCTCCGCTCAGCGAAAGGAAGAATGGTGAGTGGGACGGTGCACTCATGTAGTGTGTCCTCACCATGGACTGTGGGGGTGCCATGTTACATGTCCTGATGACAGGTCTACTTTTTATTACTTCTTATAGTGGGTTTTTTTAGGAAGAATTGATAATCTACAGTTCACAAAACTGATTTACGTTGTTTGATTGGATGGATTGATATAACTGACTGTGGAAGTTTGACAGAGCTCTGGTGATAAATGCTTTGTATTATTAGTTTGAGTCAATACCAGACACAACTTCCTCACATTGTGTAGTGACTAAATGTTGTTCAAAGCTGAGACAGTCAATCAAAGGAAGTGTTAGCTCATCTTCAGACTGTAGTCATCTGTAGATTTTTTTTTGCCACCTTGGTCTGCACTTACCAAGAGTGAGTAACTTTCACACTGCAGATGTCTGAAAGGTTCTGTCATCCTTCTTGGAAGGAGAAACAAGACCTAGAGTTAAAAATTTAATATCCCAGTAGGCCTTCTGATCTCAGAGTGAGAATGACCTGCCTGTGTTTCTCAAGCTGCGGGTGTGTGACAGTTTAGTGGCACAGTACAGGGTCACTCAGTGACCAGAATGCCTGGCTTTGAAAGACTGTTGGCTGTCTGAAGCTCAGGATCACCAGACTGCGGTGAAAGCCTTTGCATGTTCAGCTTTGTCCTGTGGCAGACCAATGAAACCGTTTGATAAGTGGTGGCTTCTGTTTGTGACTTCACTTTGGTGTTCTCCCTTCACTCCATCCTCTCAAGTGTGTGTTGGTGACTCTTGGCAGTATGAAGGTCTTGCTGTAGTCTGACTTCATGCTATCACCTGAAAGGTGCAATGGTTTTGAACACGTTGAGTCCTGTGTGCTTTACAGTGCTGGAGGTTAAAGAGTTGCATGGCACAGCATGTTGGAAATGCTGGGGACCTTTGGTTTGGCTTCATAGCCAAAACATAATCATAGAATCATAGAATGGATTGGGTTGGAAAAGACCTCCGAGATCATCAAGTCCAACCCTTGGTCCAACTCCA
>JAWWEV010000043.1:49289263-49304721 GCA_035583235.1 Hafferia zeledoni
CCTGTCACTGTCCAAGCTTGCTCGGCCGTGGCAGATGGACCTCAGGACTTAAACGGTGGGGCCAGTTCTGTGCACGCCGTGCCTCACCTAAAACATCCACTGTGCAGGCTGGAAGGGCACACCCAGGTGGGGACAGCCCTGCCCAAATCTTTGTTCACAAAGTCTGGCTGTACATACATAGTTTTTGTGGCAATTCCCAGTACGTGTGAACTTGCACTAAGGTATCAAGCAGTAAAAGCTCTCCAGCTTTTTTTCACTGTAGGGAGCTCTTGTCTGTGCAAAATTGCTGCTTCTTGCTTGAACCTGGGTGTTGCTGAGATTTTTTTTCCCATCCAGGCACGATTCTTCTGAAATGCCTGGAAAATAAGATTTATTGTGAACTGCGTGAATGTTTTAGGAAATTGAGGTTGTTTGAGGAAAATACTGTGTTCAGGTCTGGTACCTGTGAGTATTGTGACCAAATCACGGGGGAGAGGCACAAATGATGTATGAACTGAGTGAAGTTATACATTTCATTCCAAGTGTCTCTCTTCTTTTATAGCCTTGAACAGCTTGAGATAAAGGAAAGTAAACCTTTGGTTTGATGCAGATTACAATTCATCTCAGAATGTAGTCTATGAAGGAATGGTAATACTGTCAAAACTGCATCTGCCTAAAGTCATGGGCAAGCGAGTCCCACGAGGCAACCGAATGCCATGAAAGCATTGAAGGACTCTCACTAAAGCATAACCAGAATATTTTTCCTGCTCATCAAAAGCTGAATAATTTAGTGGCATGAAGGTAAAAGCTATCCCAAATCCAGTCTCAAATTCTCTCTCTGTTGAGATTCATGCACTTAGGGTCTGAAATGTCTGCACTTGTGGGGAGGGATGAATCCACACAAGACCCTGGAAGTTCTTTCCAGGATCAGTGCGTCCATATAATGAGCTTGAATGGTTGTGTGTCTTGACATTGTCTCAGGTCTATTTTATGTTGTAGCTGTAGGTTAAAACTCAAACATGCCATGTACATTTTTATATTGAAAACAGAAATTCAGCTGTCGAAGCTGCCATGAAAGCTTGGGATTGGTATCCATGCAGGGAATAGCTGAATTTCAGCAATAAAGGAGTGTGAGCGTTTGACATTGGAGGTGATTTATAGATGTTTGGCAATGCAAGAACTGAATTTTACATTCTAAAGAGAAATTTATTTCCTATCTCAAATAATCCTGACAGTAGCTGTTTTTTACTGCAGAGTGAGATGAGCATCTGTGCCGATGGAAAAGCAGATCACTTTCAGTGGCAGCTAACACTGAACTGGCTTAGAAGTATCATAAAACTTCCTCTCCCACTATACCTCAACCAAGCCTCCACTCTTACCTGATTGTGACAAAGCACTTGAAACACTTTTAGAGAAAAAATTAACAGTAAAAATTCCCACATCTAGATGCTAAAATTACTAGCACTGGCTGTTAACTTACTAAATGAATGGGATGGCTTACGGTATTTTTAGAATTACACCTCCATTGGTGCATAGTTTTTTCAAGTTGTGAAGGAGTCCTCTGCAGCCATAAAGGGTAGATATTTTAATAAAAATCCAGATTCTGGGATTGCAATTCTGTATCAGATTAACCAAGGATAGTTATCATTAAACCTCAATCATGTTGTTACTACTCATGTAACTGATGTGTTTAGAGAAGGAACAGCAGTTTTCTGGACAAAAGTCACAATCTTGTAGTGAGGGTTTACTGAGCAGCGATTCTGGTAGTTTGAACAGAGAAGTAAATGAAGGGTTTGCTAATCCTTTCACAAGCAGTGCATGAACATTAAGTGCAGCCTGGCTGCTTCCAATCTTGCTTAGGTCGTTTAAAAATGGATTGCATTTTCCAAGTCTTTCCAGGTGACCCTTTGTGCAGCAGGAGGCATTGATAGAGGAGAAACCTTTTATTGCCAGAAGGTGAAAGGATGTGGGAGGGAGAAGAGCAGGGTGTCTTTTGCTCAACAGCCACAGAAATTAATGACATAACTTCCCAAACTCTTAGACAGGCCTTAAGATGAGAGGAAGGGTGTCTTTCTTTCTACTGTCCTTTTCCAGTTACTCCCTCCTAAAAAGAAATTGCTGTTTTAAGACAAATTGAAATTGCCTCCTTTTCTGCTCTATCCTGCTCCCTGACGCCCTTTGTCTGGCAGCCAGAACTTCCTCTTTTTTCTGCTCTTGAGAGCAAAACCAAATGTTTTGGGCATTGCTGCTTTCACTTGTTCAGAGTGGTTTAAATTAAAGCCTGGAATATCTGTAAGGGGAAATGTTTTGAAATGCTTTGAAAAGTCTTGTGCTCAGTGTTCTTCAGTAGGCACAGTATAAACTCACATGTCAGTCCATTCACTTAAGAGTTGGACTCCACGATCCTTGTGGGTCCTTCCAGCTCAGAATATTCTTTGTGATTCTGTGTGTGTAATTCCTGCAGCGCCTGCCTGTGTGCAGTGGTGGGAGTGGGGAAATGCACATCTGCATGTGGGTGAGCACATCTGCCTGCCCGTGGAGAGGTCAGAGTGGCTTGGGGTGCATGTGGGTCAATTAGCAGACTGACTGTCGGCAGGAAGGCTGATAAGAAAAATTTAAACCTTGAGTGACTTCTCTGGCTCGAAACCTTTGACTCTTACAACAAGTAAACTATTGCTCTTAGGTAAGAGCAGGGAACTGTAGCTATTACTTCCTTTGGTCTAAGTGATTACTTTAGAGCAAGATCGGTAATAGCTGAAAAAGGAATATATGGGAATTTTGCGATTCCAGCTGGAGCAGCTCTCAGTGAAGTCCCTCCCCTGGAGACACCCACCCCACATTTGAGATGTGGTACTTGGTGTGTGAGCTCTCACTGTGAAGCTTGTTGGCTTAGCCAAGGTAATTTGAGCTAATCTTTCTAACTTTGCACTGGTACAGAGTGAGAGCATTCATGCAGCCAGTTCTGGGGGCTCCCCACGGGGTGGTAACTTGAAGAAGGGCTAGTAACTTTGAACTGTAAGGAGGTATGCAACAGTGTTTGCATAGAACCAGAATTTATCAACCAAAATTGTAAAAATAGCAAATAAAATGTGTTTGGATATGTATTTTTAATTTACTTGCTTGTTTTTGTTGGGCTCATATGCACAGTGGGCTGCAGTTGTTTGGGAACTAGTTGTAAAACATCTTTCTCTTAATCGCTCTGCTTTCCTCCTACTTTCTATTGTGAAGTTTTCTGTCATGGACAGAGTTCTTCCACTGCTTTAGTCAGAGAAATCCACCTGGTAGTTGCATTTTTCTCTTGACTAGAAATCTCTACATGGGCAACACCTTTTTGTAGTCAAGGAGTGTATATGCAGCTTTCTGGAGCACAGCATTGACAGAACTGCTGCCAGGGGTTTTATAAAGAAAATCCAGCAACAACAACAACAAAGTAAATGTACCCAACTTGTCTTTAAAAGTTGCACTATTTTCTTTGTAGGTGTTCTGAGCAGGTGTAACACTCCCCTGTGGTACTGTCAGGAGGATGTGCTATATAATGCTTTTGTTTGGGTGTGATCTAGAGCAGGATAAACTTCTGGACCATTCTTTTCTCTTTATCATACCCAGCTTCTCAGTGCAACAGGTCCTGGAGGCAGGAAGGGCCAGCATGGTCCATAAGTGAACCAATCTCTGCTTCCCTTCCTCCCTCTTCTTCCCCTCTTTTCAGCCTTTGTAGCAATATTGCTAAAGTCTCTTTGCAGATGAACTTTGGGCAGCAACACTGTCCAACTTGATTTGGCGAGGGACAAGGTGGGAAAATGAAAAGTTTGGGCTTTGTTCTGCCTGTGTTTGCTCCTTGTGTGTGCAGAGCCTGGGAGAGAGGCAGGGCTGAGGGACTCAAGTGTTAGTGCAGGGGGATGGCATCGCTGCTGCTGTCTTTCCACACCTCACTTACCATGTTGACTTGCTGGTTGGAATCTGCTTATCTATGGAGTTAATCAAATGCAGATCAGCGCTGCATTCCTTGGGCTGAACTGATTCTTCTCAGTCCAGTGTTGTGCCGATAGGGATCGTGGGTTTCATGTGCCTGTTTTCAGGGAAAGGCAAACTGACATCTTGGCTGAATCCCAAGGAATGGGGTGGGTGGCAGAGTTTATATATGTGCTGGGGGTTGACTTGGCTCTAGCTGCTGTGTAAAGTTCACTTTGACAGCTGAAAGATGCGGAGAGAAGCACTTTCAGAATTAGAGACAGTGAGGTAATGAGAAAATGACAGAGGAAAGGAAGTGGGGTGGGGGGAGGTGGGGTGGAGGGAGGGCTCAAAACTCGCCTTGACATCATCTGATAGGTTTTCCACCCTGTGCAGCTGCTATTTTTATGCTTTCAGCTCACAGTAATTACAGCTCAATGACAGCCAACTTGCCAAGAGCGGGGGTGGTGGTATATCCCGGAGTGGGTTGGGGAACTGAAGAGCCACTCAAAAGCTGTGATAAAGGTGCAGGTTCCCAGGCATGGGTCCTGCTGCTGGGGCCTTTTTTACATATGCATGCTGGTTTACCTTTGGCTACCTGTCACCTGTAGGAGTTTTCTGACTGCTGGCTGGCAACACTAGCTGTCACTAGCTGGTTGAAAAGGTAAAAGTAGGTAAACTTCAGACTCTTCCTGAGAACTGAAGAAGCAAAAAATGTACAATGGTCCCGGCCTGGCTTTTCTTCCTCTTCCTAAAGTTCACTGTTGGTAGGAGGCAGGATCCTGGGAATATCCACAGTGAACTCACTTACATAAATGTGATCCCTAGCTGAGAAGAAGTAAGCAACCCAACTGTCACCGTGAAGTCTGAATTTATTTTGAAGTATAAAATAAATTGAGTCAAAAGACATCAAAGCTTTACACTGATACAAGTGCAGCATTCTTTTATTTTTCCAACTTCTGTCTGCTGGCTAAAAATATCAGAGATAGATCCTCAAATATAGTGGGCTCACACTTCTTTCTGAGGATTCATCAGGTTTAGAATCATAGAATCATAGAATTGATTGGGTTGGAAAAGACCTCTGAGATCATCAAGTCCAACCCTTGGTCCAGCTCCAGTCCATTTACCAGATCATGGCACTCAGTGCCATGTCCAATCTCACTTTAAAAACCTCCAGGGATGGGGAATCCACCCCCTCTCTGGGCAGGCCATTCCAATGCCTGAGCACTCTCTCTGCAAAGAATTTTTTTCTCATCTCCAAGTTAAATTTGCCCTGTCAGAGCTTGAGCCCATCGTACCCCCCTGTCCTATTGCTGAGTGCCTGGGAGAAGAGACCAACCCCCACCTGGCAACCCTAACTGAGATCTTTCTCACATTGCGTAAATGAGCATTTTTTGCAACTCTTTGCCAGTTTTTAGCAGCACATTGTTTATATTTCATCACTACATTGTGTGCATGCAGATCATTGCAGGCATTGTTTTGTCTGAGAACATTATTACTGGGGGAAGAAAGACAGAGAACGTGCAATTACGTGCAGGGAGGACTGGAGGTGAAAGGAGGAAAAAAATGCACATTTTAGGATGGTGGTGGGGATTGTAAGAACATTTTCTATCTGCTTATTAATTTGAATTTAAATAATGTATTATTTGGGGAAGGGATAAAACTAATAATGCAGCTTTGTGTAACAGCTGAGCTCATACAAAGTCTACCCGATGTCAAGATTGCTGTGGCCCCTTTCTCTCTTCCCTTGGCTTTTGAGGACAGAAAAATAAAAGAAGAGAAAGTTAATTAGTTTATTAAAATTCATTTCAAGTAGTGAGTAGGTAGCGGTACCAGATACTCAAATGCAAGTGTTGCTGTCCTTACCCACCAAGCAGTGGTATCTGTGCAAGCTGTATGTACACCTGGTGCTGCCTCTTGCAGAGGAATACATTCCCACACTTTGTATCTTATTCACACTTGAAAGTAAAGGATATAAGGCTCGATTGATATCTCACAGATAGGTTATGAAAATTGGGCCTGATGTTTTTCCAATGAGAGATCTGTGGCAATTACGTAGGTCCCTTTGGTAAAGGTGATCGTTCTGCCAACAGCAGGACAAAGACTGTGTAAGGCACTGAGTGTTGGGTGTGCATTAGTGAGGGCTGATCCTACTTTGCTGTAGTGGTTTAGCAACTGAAACTGTTGCTGGAAATGCTACCTCTGCAGTGAAATGGACCTGCCTGTCTACCCTGTCGAGTTCCAAAGTAACTGTCAGAACTACTCCTCACCTTTACTTGTTCTTACAGTTCATTGGTATTTCTGTCCATGTGATCACTGATCAGACTTTCAGATCTTTTTATCAGTACATCAGAATCCAGTAAAACAAATTAAACTTTTGTTTAACTTTTTCATGCTCATAAACATGAAAATATTGTTGGTTTTTAATACAAGACAGTTTGTTTGCTTTTGGTGTTAGCTTATCTCTCCATGTCCATGTTTTGCAAGGAGGTACTCCACAAGTGCTTGCTCATGTGTTGAAAGTACCCTCCAGACTGGGCCCGTGGAGTTTTCCTTCTTACAGCATGAAGGACATTATCCAAGTCCTTTGTGGAGTGCTGTGGCCGAGGTAATTTGGATAATTGGTCCTTCTTTCAGAACACTAAATGATACTGTAGGACAAATTCGATGCTGTAAGACAGAATTTTAGAATATCTTGCTGAGGAAATAAAAGATTTCTCTAGATGCCATTGAGCCAATCAGGTGAAAGAAAAGTGTGTCTGTGTACCTATCTGCAGCTCTGCAGTATCACATTGAGAGGATCAGATCTTCATCAGTTCTTAGAGTTTTCTCCATCAGAACTTGGACATCCTCTTAGGGCTGTGTTGGCAGTACCTGGTGTTGACAGGTTTGCTGGATAGAGCAGCTGGCTCCTGTTGCCCAGGTTTGGTGTGCTGTAGTGACCTGCCAACTCAGAGGCCCTGGCTGGCAAAATAATAGCAGATTCTGACCTTTGGAGCTGAATCTTGTAATTTTAACCATCCAGATGGTGTATTGCTTGGCAGAAAAGGTAGAACTTGGTCTGGCACAAGGTAGTTGTTCTTTAGTTATTACAGTGATGATGGGACCTCTCTGCTGAGAGTGTCAGGCCTGACTCAGTGTGCAGTTTTGTGTTGCTGCTGAAAGGGGAGATCTGGACAATGTGTCTCTATGTTGTGCTGCATCCTGGCTGTGGCACTGCCGTGGTGTGCAGGGTCAGTGTCCCAGGGCAGCTCTCCACAGTGCCAGGACTGTAATGCTCACGCACAAGCAGCTGTCTATTTATGCAGGAATTCGACCTTATTGGCTAAAGTTCACTGTGAAACTGAACCTTTACCTGACTTTTACAAATCCTAAATTTAAGATGAAAGTTTCTCTTGAATATATTGGTAATTTAGGAGTAATGCAATTATAGAGCTTTGTGTTACCATTAAAGGTATTTTTTCCCCTAGGAACATTAATTTAGGTTCTTTCCTGGATGAAAGTTGAACATTTCAAAGTAAGTACTCTATAAGAGTAATGTTGAAAGTACTGAGAAATTTCACTGATGCCACTTAGCATTTGGTTGAGCACCATTTTTCTTAGGTATTAGCTTCATTATTAGAGACATTTTTTTCTCTATGATTATAATTCCAGCCTTGCTTTATAAAGTCACTTGAATGCCTCTCAAACTATTTGGAGATGAGGAATTTTTGTCTTGATTGGGATGGGAATAGAATGTGAATTGGAGGCTGTTCCTATAGTGTTTAGAGTATTCATCTCTTTATTTTTGTAATGTCCATGTGGTTATCTTTGCTTCAGACTTGTAGAATAACATTGATTATTCTTCCTATTTTTTTCCTGGCAAGATGCAAGAATACTGTTTTAGATATATATAGTTATCAGATAATTCTCTCTCTTTTTTTTTTTTTTTCTTAGACTTCATTCCACCTTTTGTGATTCATTTTTAGCAAGATTAAACCCAGCAAGGCCACCAGCTGTACCGGCGGGTGCCTCCTGGCTGTTGCTCTGATGGAATGTGTTTTTCTCTGGCCACTTCCAATTCCAGTGCCATGCTGGGCAGGATGTATAACCAAAGTTTGTCAACCATATGGCATCTGTTTGTGATGCAGATGAAATAAGCTCCAGTTGAAGTGACTGTCTCCATACAAGCACAGGTTCTGAGGTTCTACTGCTTGCAGTAGAGGGTCATTGACTTGAGCCTGCAGATTATCTTCAGGTGGGTGTTTCTGCTGGGTTTGGAGAAAGGATTTAAGGAAGAAGAGGTGGGAATATGTGCTTGTATAGAAGTAGCCTGCTGTTATCTGTGTGTGGTCTCAGAGCAAATGCACAAGAAAACTTTCCCAGATTATCAGTTTCACTTTCTCCACAACTAAAACTCTAAGAGTTTAAGCAAGAAGGGAGAAGAGGCACGTGTCTTCTGCACTCAGAGCAGTGGTGTTCTCCTGGCTGTGTGCTCAGTGTGCTCACAATTGGGAGGTGCAGGGAGAGAGAGGGACTGCTCAGTCACATGATATTGCCTGTCTGGCAGGTGTCTGTAGTGTGAGTGGAGAAACCAACTGTTCACTATTTTGGGTGAATGAGGCTGGCTGTTACTGCGAGTGGCCCCACGGAGAAGTCCATGCATCTGTTGATAAGCAGTGCTCTGTGTACTGGGATCCTGAATGCTTTTAGCTGCCTGCTGAAGTAGGGGAATTGCTCTCTGAGCTTTGAGATAGTAGGAAGAAAAATTCTGCCAAGAGACTTGCTGATTTTAAGCTTTAGATGTTGGCTGTCAGGATTTGTCTGCACCTCCAGAACCTCTCTGTTCCTATGCAAGCACTGCTTTGGAATCCAGCAGTAAACTGATTTTTTTTCCCACTCTACCGCTCAGTGTAGTGACCGAAGCCTGGTAGAGAGGGATTGCAGCTGGATCTCTTTGAGGATTAAGCATCCCTTCCACTTGCCTGGGACGCTTCCTGTGTTGCAGAATCTGCCTTCAGGTCCAGGGATTTCCTCTATTATGTTGGATAAAGCCAAGACACTCCAGCCTGCCTATGTCGGGATTGTGCCGCTTGCAGAGACTGTATCAAAGCAAGGGAAGAGCTGTTCAGGCACATATCAGGATTCATACCACAGCTTACGAGAAGGTTAGCAGGCTCTGATTTCTTTATTGTAGGCACTGTGTAATTCCTTTGTGGGTTTGTTTTCATTTTGGGTTTTTTTGGTGTTTTTTTGCCCCCCTCTTGCATATTGAATCTGCCTGCTTTTTCTTTTCTGGGCAGTAGTCCAGATTTTGGGTTTCCCACTGACTCCTGTGACCTGTTGTCCCTGAGGGCGCTCAAGCATGTCAATGGACAAGCCTGGAGCACTGTATATAGTGACTTGCAGTGTCGGGCCTTGAGACAATTTCCCTTGCATTTGAAAGTTTTAATTTCCAGCTCTACATTTCTTCCTTTCCCCTGTGCCTGCAGGGCTCTTGTGAGCAATTCTTTAAGGCTGTTTCATTGAAGTTGTAAAGGCTTGTTCTGCAGCAGCAACTCTGCCTTCAAGGAGATAGAGTATCATGTTTTAAGTTTCCATATGTTGTTTTGAGAGTGCAAGGAACGTGGTGTGTATGTATCTAAATTTGATTTTTAGATAATGATATTCTGCAAATATGTGTGATTTTTTTAAGTAGAGTTTGACAAATCTGAAAGATTAGGTAAATAGGTAAGGGTCAGATTTCAGGGAGTGATATCTGGAAGGAAAGAAGAGGATCTGGGGGGATTGAAAAAGATTGAGAAGCTGAAAACAGGCAATGATCCATTCATAGTGGGCAGCATAATAAATAGCAACAAACAGGAACTGGGAAAAGATTACAGGGAAGAATGGCAGAACATCACAAATGCCAGTAGCAATCATAGCAATATTTGTGTTTTATCAGAAATACTGGATCAGTCTGGCTGCAAGTGAAATTTTGGTAGGAACTTGAAGGAGTGAACAATGATCTGGAGTACAGTGGCCTCAGAAATAAAGTGGTGACTGATTTCAAGAGCGAGTAATGTCATCTGAGAGGAGGGGAAAATAACTTTCAGTGACATTTTGGAGAGCAAGGTAGAGTAACGGGGGGTAGGAGTTGAGGACAAGAGTCCAAATAGACTAAGGCTGTATTTGCTGCATAAAGATGGCCAGTGTGTGGAAGGGGATTTTAGCAGTTGCTTTTAGAGGATTTTTCTCTCATGTGTAGCTCTAGCCCTGCTGAGGCTGCCAAATAAAACTGCTAAGTTTCTGCCTCCAATTGTCACTCCCTCTATCAAACCTCTTTCACATCTATCAAGGCTTAGCTTGTTACTAGCTTTTTAAAAACATTGCTGGTTTTTGTTGCATATTTTTATTGGAATATTCTTTGTTGAAAAAATACAGAAAAGAGAAAGAAAACTGAAGTCACAGTCCTCAAATTCAAGTTCAGGAGTTATAAATCCATTAGTATAGGCACTGTTCCCAGATTACTTTATCTTCTCTGGAGGCAAAGAGCTGTAGCACATCAATCTTGGGAGGAAAAAAACAACTCCAAATTTAAGAAAGCCAGAAGTCGCATCTGTCCTGTATTTGCAAGGCATTGGTTTCCAGAGAAGGTGAGCACTCTGCATTTGGATGTGCCAGGGTGCATTTTTGATCCAGTCACAAAACATTGCGAGCTGTACGGTGGGATAAAATGTACAATGAGGAACAGGCAATTCTGTCTTCCTTTAAACAATACAAAACGGTTTGTTGCTGTCTCAAGTTGAAGTTAATTAAGGCCATTGAAGTCTTGTATAATTCTGATTATTGAAAAATCTGTGTTGATTCTGCAAAGTCCAGCAATACCATCAGCTTATGATTCTTGATACTCCAGTATCATGTGATGAGGAAAGCTGCTTTCCACTGCCTACCAAACGAAGAGAAATAGATGTTGCCAGCTTCTTTCATGTCAGGTGAGGAAAATAACCCTTTAGCTTTGCTGCTGCTCTGTTCAAGTCTCCTGCCATCTCAGGATACCTGCTGTATTTATGCTCCAGCATGCACTGTATTTTACAGAGCCACATCTTACAGGTAGTGGAGAAGCAGATGCCTCCATGTGTAAACCCTTATGGAAGCTGTGGAAATCCATAACTAGCATTGAGCTGAAACTATAATCACTGTTGTACCTTATTTTTTGGTGCCTCTAAAAATGGGATGTCTTAGTTTTGCTGTCACCCAGAAGAGAAAATTCATGCATTTCTCTTCCTCACTCTTTGCCACCTCTTAATGAAACTGAGCAAATAAGGGTTGGATGCATTAATGCTCACAGTGCTCATGCCTGTTCTCTTAACGATTCTCATGGATTTGAATATGTGGAATAGACTACATCTTGCTTCCTTGCCTCTGGAAAACAAATGGTCTCCTACATCTGATTTATTTCTGTTTTTGCACTGGGACACTGAAGTTTGGGTACTGGTGATCCTTTCCACACAGAAGTGTATTTGACATAGGGGAGTCAAAGAACTTACGCTTGTATTTTTTGAAATATGTGTTAGGGCACTTATTTATAAAATTCCTAGAATTCAGGAATCCATAAACATGTTTTCTATTCAAGAATGCCTTGGAATGATTTAGTTTTCAAATACCAGAGCCCAGTTTGCAATTTCTAGACCAGTTAACACAACAGTATGGTGGTCCCTCATTAAAGATATGAAGAGGGAATTGTAGAAAGCTGCTCAAATCCCAGTTAGTGTTCATGTGAGTCTAGCTTAGAATTAAGTTCTTCCAAAACTAAATTCCAACTTTTCCAGCTCTGTACTACGTCTTTAATTCATTGCTCCTAAACTAAAAGCTTTTTTTTTTTGACACCTTCAGTGTGACTCGGGGGCTGACAGTGAAACTCCCCTGTCTTTTTCCAAGATTTGTATCTCAGGGCCTAGACACAGGAACAAGTTCCTGCATGCCATCTGATCTGCACTAACTGTGTGCACATTCCTGGTCCACAGCAAATGGGAGGTAATTTGAGTTAGCTTAGCCTTTGATTAAACTATTAATATCTGTTCAGTACTTTGAAGAGATCAGGAATCATAGAAGTGCTTGTTAACATACAGCTCTTTTCAGGAGTGATCTAGACCTTGTTGTCATTACACCTGTGGGCACCTGAAGGTCCACCTGGCCCATGGCCCTGTCCCCACAGTGGGGATCAGAAGAACCTGCACTTGTAGACCTGGAAGCTCTCAGTCCCGAGGAGATTCCCAGCCCCTGCTCCCCAGGCATCTCACGGGAATGCAGGGTTACATTTGTCTATAAAGGGTGATCTGTGTATTCCCCTTCAGAGGGCACCTGAAGGTGTGGTGGCAGATGTCGAAGTGATGCCTCAGGGGTGAGCTGTGTCAGAAACCCATCACAAAACATACAGACACCTTTCAGAATTATGGCCTCATGCCCCCCCTGTTCAGAATTACTGATGCAAGTAGTGCCCTGACACGTTAAAACATAGGACATGTGTTGAACGTATGGGGAGCTCATCTGGCATTTCTTAGGGCAAATCCAGAGGCACACCAGGTCTGTGTAGACTCCCTGTAGCCTCTTGTTGCAACCACAGATTGTGACTATGCTTAAAAGTAAGAGGTGCAGTGAAGGTAAGATAATGATATGTTTATAGGAAGTGGCTTGAAGCGGGCTGGCAATTTAAATTTATTTCTTTTAAATTGCCAGTATGCCTTGTTTGATTTTGAGGAATTAGAGCTGTTTCAGGGTACTTGTTAACTTTATGACATGGATGAGAAGCTTAGGGGAAGGGTTAACCTTGCATGACCAGGGTTTTTATAAGTCAGTTGTTATCAGTGGAACGAGAGTCATGGCATTATCCCTGCAGTTGAATTCATGTATTGTTTTGGTCCTGATGCCCTAATGTGTTTTTTGTTTTTTTGGATATGACATGTTTTCCCCTCTTGCAGTTTACTGAACTATTCCTGTCAGTGTAATGATCCCCAGCTGTTGCTTTAGCCCTAGCTATTTTCAATCTGGGAATGGGAAGAGGAGGAGGAAAGGAACAGAGGCTAACTTGTTTACCACACTGTGATCTACTTAATTTGTTAAAAAAAGAATACTATGGGGCTTTCTTTAGTGCAAAGTAATACTAAAAGGAAAGAGTTGCAGATTCGGACCTGCAAGAGTAGGATGTAAGGACTCAACATGTGCAGAAACCAAAAAAGAGTAGAGACTGGGTGTGGTGCGATGAGCACAGCTGTCAGTAGCATTTATGCAGACAATGCTTTGAACTAGTAAGGATACCAAGGGAAATTTGCAGTGAGTACTTTCCTGCCCTGTCAACTGAATTTTCTTCACAGTTGAACTGAGCTTCATGTTCAGTGGCAGTGATGCTGAGGTACCAGTAATCCCAACAACCAGGAAACATGCTAATAAAGCTTGAAAAAACTTGTGTGGCTTTCAAATTACTGATTTTTAATGATTATTTGTTGTTTCTTTTTTGAAGAAAATATCTCTGTTTATGCTTTTAAACAGCAAACGGCTTATGCTTGGACTTCCTGGGAGCTGTTGGAAAGCAGATTGTTTTTTGAAACAGAACTATGATATTTAAACTCAAATTGCCTTCTTTCCATCCAGAAGCCACTTCTGCAGTTAACTTGCTTGTTTGGAGCCCTTGCCAGGCAGATGTCACTGTGACTCTCTTGCCCAAAGGTGATGGTCAGTGACACTTGTGGTTTTTCCTTCTGTTTTTGGATCCATCTCAGGCTGCCTGTGTAAATCTTATCTCGGTGCTTTGAGCATCTGTAAGATCTGCCAGTAGTCACCTCAGATTTTTCATCATGCTGTCACACCTGCAAGTCATTGATCAACAACTTAGCGAGTATCTATACCAAAAATAAGTGCCTGCTTAGATCTTTCATTTCATGTCTCAACTCCCGTATCTCCAGTCTTTTCTGAGCATTGAATTACTGATTTTGTCACCTGCTGTGTCAATAAATTTTAATTCAAAATGTAAAAGCAGCACATGTCTTGGCAAGAACGTCTGCAGCCTGGGGTAGAAAATGGGATATGAATCCCGATGTAGCCTCGGTTTATCAAATTAAAACATGCAGTGAGTCTGTGGGGCAAATTGTGTTCCTTTGCCACGCAGGAGGCCTGTGAGTGGGTGTATAATCTGCAGAAGGGCATTAACCTGGAGCAGAATTCATGGTTTTCTTTCTTTTATTTGGGCTAATAAAAGTAGATGCTGTGGTTTTTCCCTGTTTTCCCGGACATTATGTCAAATTTACTAACCTGGAATCTCTGAACTAAGAGCAGACCTGCAGTAGCCGAAATACATTGAAATGTGGTGATTACTAAGAAGAACTAAAAAATGTTTTTTTGCCCATCAGTGTCTTCAGGATGTTTCCTGGTGCTCAATGAGATGGGTAAAAGTGTGCAGGTGACCTTCTGTCAGAGTTTATTGCGCATAATATAGTTAACATTCTTCCAAGTAAACAAGGATTTGATCTTTCCAGCCTGTGGTTCTGCCATCTAAAGTTAGACTTGGCCTGATGCAGCGAACAAGAAATGTGAAAGCTCAGTAATAAGCAAGAGGATTTATTGCTTTGGGACGTGGATTATTTACAAAATTGACAGTGAAAATTGGTGAAATCCAGGCTTTCTGGACAATACAATTTTAATACTGGCTTTCAGAAATAAACAGCTGTAAAGAAAATGCTTTGTAAAAAAAAAAAGTAACTTTTTGCAAGTTTTCAATGGAAGTGCCTGTGATGGATTTTGCCTGTGACAGGGACAGGGATCATCTGTTGCAATCATGCTTCCAAAGCCCTCATGCTGTGGTTGGCACAAGCACCGTGCTGCCCCATTGGATTGCTGGGAGCAGAGCTGGGGGATGCTCTCTGGGTGACAGAAGGAGGAGATGCTCTTTTGGTTTTCTCTGTGTGGAGTTTCCCTAGCTTCATGCTGCTCCACGTTTCTTCAGTATTCAGTGCATGGAGGCTTTAGCTGTGGTTTTTGTAGGAATTGAATGTTGCTGTATCAATGTTCTTTGGTTAGTCAGCTCTGCAAATTTCACAGCAGTGCTGGAAGGCAGAGTGTACAAACTCCCATTGCATAGTTTAGTCAGTGTTACAAGCAGCATATAACCTGTCCCTGAAAACAGTGGGGGTTTCATTTCTTATTTTGGTGGATGCTCTTTTGATGCTCTTTTTCATTACTTTTATGAATTTCCCTTCCCTAGGCTCTCATGCCTCTGTCTGTGTTACACTGAGGTGTAAAGGCCCTTCTCAGGCCTGGTGCCAGCTCACTCCCCTTTCCATGCTCCAGTGTCACAGCATCATAGAATCAATTGGGTTAGAAAAGACCTCTGAGATCATCAAGTCCAATCCTTGGTCCAACTCCAGTTCATTTACCAGATCATGGCACTCAGTGCCATGGCCAATCTCAGTTTAAAAACCTCCAGGGACGGGGAATCCACCCCCTCTCTGGGCAGGCCATTCCAGTGCCTGATTACTCTCTCTGGAAAGAATTTTTTTCTGATCTCCAACTTAAATTTC
>JAWWEV010000043.1:49304821-49320905 GCA_035583235.1 Hafferia zeledoni
AACCCCCACCTGGCCAGAACTTCCCTTCAGGTAGTTCCAGACAGTGCTGAGGTCACCTCTGAGCCTCCTCTTCTCCAAATTCTCCCTTTTCAGAAGTGGAAGGCAGCATTTTAGAAGTAGATGGTAAACTGCTGGTACCTTTGTGTCTCTCAGAGAGCCCGTTTTCCTGCTGCTAATAATATCTGTCACACTGACTGCAGACAGCTCAGAGCGGGGATTGCCTCTTCAGGGCTGGCGTGTGACAGCAGCTCCAAGTGCAGCAGTTGCAAACGCTGTCCTGTCCCCACACAGCCATCTCCTGCAGGGAGCAACACAAGGGAAACCTGTCTGCCCTTCGCTTGCTTTTGGTCAGTGCACTAGTGAAAGCCCATCTCTTGCAGCAGCTGGAGTGTCCTGCAGTGTGTGGGATCAGTGTGGGGGTACCTGCTGCTGCAGCAGTGCCCGCTGTGCCCTTCAGGGCAGCACTGAGCCAGCAGCAGCATTTTAAGCATCTGCAGAATTTGCCCACCAGTCTGAAGTCGCTGGTCATGCAGCCCATTCTGGACTGCTGGGTTTTTTTAGGTTGCTGGTTGACCTGTTACACAGAATTATATTATTTACATATTTATAGCTATGATAACACTTAAGAACCACATGAAACCTCATGGCTGGATTTGTTTTCAATGCTGCGGTTCTTTCCTCATGGAAAAACCCAGGAAAGTCTGTCCTGGAGATCTGTAATCCAGAGTTTGGAAAGAAAGTAAATACTGAAAGAGAAAGGAAATAAAAAGCAGTAGATAGATGTTGTATGGTCAGTTCAAAGATTCTGAGGGACTTTGATGTGGTTTTTTTATGTGTAATGCAAATTTTGGGATCGCCCTCTATATTGGGCTGCTGTGGAGGAACCGATAATCTAATGCAGAGTGATGTGACAGCCATGGCTGAATCTTGTAACTTTTTTACAGAATTCTAATAGAATTTGTATTTAAATTGTAAAGAAGATGTCAAACTGCTGCAGTACAGAGGCTGAGATCTTTATTTGAGCCTCAAATGACATGACTGTGGCACGTGTTCTTTGCAGTCTTCAAGAAAGCAGCAAGGGTGTTTCGATTACCTTGAATTGATGAAATATGGTAATTCCTTGTAGTGTCCACTTGAAATTCTTGCCAAGAGAGGATGCTGAGGCTTGGAGAGAAGCTGGTGACAGCAATGCTAACTAGATAGGGAGTGCTCTGAGTCTTTATTTTGCATGTAACATACAGACTGGACAAAACCACTTTTGTTTCATGGCCCATGAAATAGCTGTCAGTGCAATGAACCAACTGAAGCTGGGAGATGCTCAAATTAGCTAATTTAAAATTATAAGGGCCAGCTTTCTGAGTTCTGTATATAACTAGTTAATGACCTCTTCTAAAGGACTGCTGGGTTTGTATATGAATTTGCATGCTTCTATGTCTTTTTTTCTACCACTTGTGGAAAAACATGTTTCCTCTCATTTGCATTTGGTTTCAGTCAACCAAACATCTTTAGGTGGTTAAGAATCTGAATAGTCTTGAAAATACAGGATTATTCCATGTTTTAGTGGAAACCCCAAACGCACAGCTCATATGTCGAGGTGTCCCAGCTGTTACCACAGAAATTCTGCAGTATCTTGACCATCAGATGATTCCTGTGAAGGGAACTTTTAACCTCTATCTGTAGAGGGTGCCCTGTGGCAGAGGGAAGGCTGAATCATTGGGCCAACAACACAGTCTCTCAGAAATGTTTGAGGAAGTTTTTAACCTTGAGCTGGGAGGCTGTTGGTTCAGTGGAGCACTCAGCTGTAGCAGAAATTGAAGTCTGGGAGGAGAACTATGAAGGAAAAATATTAGACCTTGTCTCTTACTGCTGCAAGAGGCATGGAAGGATTTCATAATCAATTTTAGTGTTATAAACATGTCTAATCAATCATGTGTTTTATGGATGTGTCTTGGCACTGTCTCAATACTTAATTTTTTTCCTGCTTGTTAGAAACTCAAAAAAACCCATATCCCTTGAGCCAGGAGTTTTAGACACAGTGAAAAATTGTTCAGATTCAGATGGACCTCCAAACATGTTTTTTCTTTTTATTTCTGTATAATTTTTCAGAAAAAATATAAACAACTTTTATGTCCCATCTTTATGGGAAACAAAAAGGTTCAAGCTCTTTCTTCTTATAGGCAGAGATAGTCTATCTCTACAAGAGAAAAAATGAAAAGGATTCAAACTTGTTTTGCCCTTGTGTAGCTTGCCTTTGTACTGTCACATTAGTAGACAGCTGTAGATCTAATTGTCAGGATATATCTACGCATTCCTTCTTTTTTTCTTCCTTTGCCCCCATCTGCCATGTCATATTAAATTATCTGGCAGAATTTCTTTCTAGGGTTGTCTTTGCAAGGTGGTTAAGGGCAATGTTAGTTCCTCATTGTTCATTGTTTCATGGAAATACATAAATCACTATGTATGTGACTCAAGTTTACACAGGGAGCTGGGAAATTCTCTCTGTTTTTCCCCCCAAGACTTCTCTTCCAGCTATAGATAGTAACAATGGGTATACAGATGGAATCAACAAGCACTGATTACAGATAATATTTACTGTATTATGATACCAGTGGGCCAAGTTTAGGTAGACCTTTCTACCTAGGTATTTTGTTACAGGTCATCTTGTTGGATCATGCATGGTAGCCAGACTCCATAGACAGGGATATCTGCCTAGTTATTCACAGCTTAGTTTGCACTTAACCAGTATCACTGAGACTAAATGGTTTTATAAGAACCAGTACCCTGTACAGAAGGCAAAACAACTTTTCCTGCTGACAAGCTTGTTGAGCATTTTTACATGTTCCATGTCTTCCTGAATATACCACATTACACATATTTCAGGTTAATTTCTTAACGTTGTATTTTAACAGTTTCAGCAAGTGCTGAAATGGACTGTTGGGTTTACCAAGGTTCTTCCTTTGATTCCTGCACATTTTACCACCCCAGAATACCAGTGCTGGCTTGAGCCTTTGAGAATCACTAACAGGAATAACTGTTCTGTCCTGTCTGGGGCTTGGATCAGAGTTATATCTTACTGCTTGGGTGGTGCTACTGATTTTATTTTGCAATGCTGTGTCCTAACACAACTAAAATTGCTGTAAGCACTAGTTTTATCTTCTAAATGCAGTTTTTAATTAACTGTGATTTCACATGTATCCGGTTTGGTATGAAGCCTGGAAAATTACGTGCTGAAGTAGCTTGTTCTGTGCTCACAGTGTGATCCAGCTACCTTGTGGTAATATGTGAGGATGGAAAGAGATCCTTTCACTTTTGACTGTTTATGTGCTCCTGATTCCATATTCTTTGTGGACCACTTTCCTCTGTAGGTTGGGACTTTTGATTCTGCTAAATTAACTATATCAAAGAATCTGTATTTATCTGTTTTCACTAAGAGAGCTATTTAATGCCTCATAAAATCGACTCATTAAAAGTTAATACATGCAAGTGTTCCATCATGCTTTGAAAATATTTTAACAAATTTTTTCTATTTCATATTTCTCTTCCAGTAGCATCCTCCCAACAAAAGGGGACTATTGCTCTTCACCTGTTTTTTTTTTGTTTCTAGTATCTCAAACTAGTCTTCTGGAACATGGTCATATAAACAATGCATCTAATATATCAGCAGGCATATGTAAGCTGCATGTCATGGCAGTGATTTCATATGACCCAAGAACATTTTGTGCTTTAAAGAGTGTGATTTTATTAGGAAATAAGCCCTTCTTGTCCTGAGGTTGAGAGCCATTTAGTTTTACCTCTTCCTTCTCTTCTTACTTTCTTAATTGACCAGTCACTGCTTTTCCTGTGCTTTTCAGCTACCTTCAAAAGCTTCTGGGCACCTCAGCGGCTGAAGGCTTTTAGATGTGCTGGGTGGAAAAAGCCAACTTTAGGGTTATGTGACCCACATTACATCCTTGGATTATTACTAACCATCTACTGTGAAATACTTTGAAAGTTGTTGCTTTGGATGTGAAGGATCTGCTCTGTTTTTTAAGAATCATTTAATAGAGAGTTTAGGTCTGTATCAGGCAGAATTGTATTCCTGTTCTCATCTGTAGAAACCTTTAGTGCTCTGATAAACTTTCTGAAAGTATAAGAAAGAAAAAGTGGCTATGAAAAAAGTTTCAAGTGCTCTGTACTAGATGCCTTTGATGCAGCTGTAGGGCTTTCTTGATTAAACCTCCTCTGTGGCTTTGTTCCTACAATCCTGTGTTGGACAAGCACAGCTGGGCAAGGAGTTCACCAGTGTTCCCCAAGCTGGTAGGAGACACCTTTCCATCTCAGTGTATGGCAGCAGGACATGCTGCTTTCTGCAGTGCTGCAAAGAAATCTGCTTTCATAGTTCATATGACCTGCAGTAGGGAATGGCTCCTGATCCTGACTTTGGTTCCTGTTCAGGATCTGCTGCACAGGGTGTAGGGAGGGTGATCCCAATCCTACTTCTCACAAAGAGAAGGCCACAGCATGAATATAAATAAGTGGCTTTTGCCTCTACTGTGAAAGGTTCTTGTAACAGCTGAAGACACCAGAACAGATTTTCTTTCTAATCTTTACCCTCCCCAAGTCCATGTTCTCTGTAGCGTGGTTGCTAAGGAAAAGCTGAGGAAGCTGCCTGCATTTTAATAGCAGCCACTGTTGCCTCAGTAGAGAAAAGAGGTAGTGCAATGAGAGATAGTCTCAAATAGTAAAGAAATAAACTCCTGCTCAACTGTCCCTGTGCCTGGGCTTGCTCCAAACTGTTCTTGAGATGAACATTGAGATGAATAGAAGCATATGGCTGCTATGTATTCCCAGCAGTGGGTGCCTGCAGATTCTGAGGATCAACAGTGTATCTGCTGCTTCTCCTTCACCGCACTGAGGGACATGAATTTTTGGCATCCCCTTCCCAGGGTAGCAAACTGTCATATAATCCCTGCAGTTTGGGTGTCATTTACAGTCTGCTTCACTTAAATGCTTCTCTGTTAACTGCACAGTCTGCTTAAATGCAAAGCCAGCATGTATTCCTCATCAGCAGTTAGTGGATTAAAATGCTGTTGGGCTCAGAAAATTGCCTTTAAAAAAGGCCCCAAAAGTTGGCGTTTCTTTGTTGGTAATTCCCGTTCTAGCACATTCTATGTGGAGTGGGGTGTGTTGACAACAGCTTCAGAAAAATACAGCTCTAAAACAAAAAAGTAATGCACCTCAGCAATTTTAGTTACTCAAAATTAATTTTGACCATTGTATACTGACTCATTGATCACAAACTATCATAGCTGAATGGTTCTTACATCTTCTTGTGGATGCTGCAGTAACTTTGTGTTACTAACTGCTTGGCTGCTCCTGTACAGAAAGGTGTTGCAGCTGGAGTTTGGCAGATGCTGCCCTTGCTGGTGAGTGAGCAAGAATCTAATCTGGCTTCCCGTTGAAGCAGGAAAAGGCTAATGCAAGTCAACATTGGTTTTGTAAGCTGGCACAGCTGAGAAATGCTCAGAGACGTTATTTTGGTGTGAGAGAAAGGCTTTCTTACTGTGTTTCCAGGGGACTGAATTCAGTCACAAAGGTAGGACAGCCTCCACTGAAAAGCTGGTGCACTGCATATGGAAAGCTGAATCAGGCATTGACTACTGGTTAAATGTGACTATTTCATCAGAAACCAGGAAAAAAGTTCTCCTCTCAATGTAATTAGAAGGGCAGAGCAGTAAATGGAAAGGTGGCTTCATCCTTCATCCATGTGATACCCGAGGTAGAGGCCCCAGTGCTGCACAAACAGCTGTGACAGTTTTGTTCAGCAAATATCCCATGTTGTCAAACTTGTCTTTAATTGTTGCATATTATAATTAAGTTGGTTGCACACAGGCTGTTTGCTTAATCTGCCAGTGTGATACACACTGGACTGAAAAACTGAAAAATATGTGTCGGCTCAGTGCCATTTCCTTTGGCTGTGGTCTCTGACCCTCACAGAGTAAACACAGTCAGACCTACTCAGTGCCAGGCCAGTGAAAATTCTCCTGAAATACCTTTGTCACAACTGAAAGGTGGAGGTGTTGAACTAACTGGCAAACTTCCATCCCAGCTCATGCTGTGTTAGTGCTTTCCTGTGAGCTCAGAGGATGCTGTAGTGCAGTGCATCCAAAACGGGGGATGCAGAGAGTCTGAGCAGCTACAAATAAATGACTCTGAGCCCTTAGGAGCATTAAATTGTGTTTTACTCCTTTTACTTACACTTGCACTTCCCTCAGCTCAGATAATGAAGTTAGGCTAATTTCATTTGTTCTTCAGTAGTTTCTCTTCCTAATCCCATGGTTTATTGGTTGGGTTGCAAGGATGAGTTTTTCTGTCAGGCAGACTGCTTTCACTGAATTTACGAAATTGGTAAGTCATGTCTGTGAGCATTCAGCCTGTCTTGTTAATATGCAGTTTATGTCTTGCAGTCTCCCATTTTGCATGGGTATCCCAGCCTGCATTCTGGGGAGTTCTGTCTCCCTCATCCCCTCTATAGGGTTTCATTTGTCTGTAGCAGCCTTCCTTCCTTCCTTCCTGCTCTGCACTGCTGCTCGAGCTGTCTCTGTTGTAATCCACCGTATGGCTGCGCTTAATCATTACCTTGTCTGGGCAACCTTGAGTATCACTTGGGATTCCTTAGAAGAGAGGGTTTTGCAGAAATGTGAGCACAGGCTGCTTTGGGCAGTAAGTCTGTATTCAGTGTGACATGCACCAAGCCTCACCACAGGCTGCAGTTCACAGCCGTGTGCTTCCCTTCACTGGTTTTCAAAAAATAGGAAATGCAGAATGTTTTTGTAATTTGTTGTCGCAAACTTCTCCTGGTATGTGACATAGTCTTTAAAATGAGATTTTTGGGTTTTTTCCATCTTGAAATGCTGAGGTGCAGAATCTGCTGTCTAGTTTCTGTAGTAGTTGTAGTCACACTAGTAAATACAGTGTGGTTTAGAAACAGAAGGGCTTTCAGACACGAATGTGTCAGGGCAGGCACACTGCACGTTTAGACAGCGAGCTGCAAAACACAACTTAGCTCATTGTAGGTGTTTGTTTTCGCTTCTGCTTGCTACTAATGCACCCCTGTACTACAACTAGAGTGTACTGAGAGTGTCTGTGTTTGGGTGCAGCCTCTCTGTATTCAGCACATACTCCTGAGTCTGAGCTGCCACCAGCCGTGAGTAGCTGGTCTAGGAATATGCCCGTGGGCTCCCTGTTCAGAAAGTTTTATGCTATGATGAACGAAAAATAATTGTGACTTGCTGTATTTTACTAACAGGAAAACTCTGTTGTTAGTAGCTGTATTGCAACATTATTTGTCATTTAATACATCCACCACCACCTGAGTTCTCTACTCCTCTTAAACTGCTGGCAGCAGTCCCCTATCCTAGCTCCCAGATTTCTCTGGAATGCTTTACTAACTCTTGGAACAGTCCATTATTGATATAAAAACCTTGTTCAGACATTAATTCAGAACTTTTTATACTTCTGAAATAAATAAGTTATGCCCAGTTTTGAGTAGGAAAATCAGACAAACATACAAAGCCCACAGAATGTTGCATAATAGACTGTCACAAGTTCAATGAAAGATGTGAGTAGAAGGGTACTGGTTTGGAACTTATTTTCTAGCCAGCAGTTATATACTCCCCTTTATATGACCTGATTTGTTCTTAATTTGAAAATTAATTTAAAGGTTAAGTACTGGGATAAAGGAAACAGAAGATTGCTAATTTGTGATTGAAAGGCTTACACTTCAGTCTGTCTTGGAGTAGCTTTGAATTTCTGTGGTCATTCTAGACCTTTGGCTGAGCTCCATGTACAACAGCCTTGGATTGGTGCTTGGGACATCTGTTAATCTATATATAGGATTCACACACTTGCACATGTAAACAGGTGATCTCCTAAATATATGAAATGACATTGGGAACTCCAAGTACTTATTTAAGCCAAAATGTATTCAGAAGTGAACTGAAATAATCCTTTTTGCCTTCCTCCCTGCCACAAAAGTAAGCTGTCCTGGGGAAAAAAGTGCTTTATGTGCATAAAATGTATGTATATACATGCATAAATTCTGGGAATTACTTACTGCTTATAAAAAGTATTCTGCAAAAGGCCTTTATTTCTATTCTCCAGTTTCATTCTCTTAATATTGCTAGTTTCTTACTGTAAGGGGATATGGGGTTTAAAAATAAAAGGTGTGTATCATGGGTAGAGAAAAAAGGGTAGTAGATGGTAACTGATAAAGAAATAAGACATATTTAGGAAATTCATAAGGGAAGCTGAAGTCATGAAGGGAATTTTAAGTAATTTGATGAAGTCTGTAGCTGTCTGGCTGGGACTGATTTCTAATAAATCTGGGAACAGCAGGAGACTCCAGAAGAGCGAAAGACCAGTAACATTTTGCATCCCTATAGAAAGAGGATGAGTGAGTAAAGAGTGGCTCATCTGCTATCGGTTCCAGGAAGAAAACTATGGAAAATTTGATAAAGAATTTAGATAGTATAAAAATAGCAGCATAATCACACTGTTCAGCTTCTCAGTTTGTGAACATCGTCTCCTCAAGTGTTATTTTGTCCTTTGGATGTGTAAAATTTGATTGCTGGGGGTTTTGTCTGTTTGTAATAGACTTCCATAATGTCTTTAACTTAGTAGTGCAGTATGTTTTTGTTTTAAAAAGTATATTAGAATTTAATGAAGTACTACTTAATTGGATTAAGAACTGACTCTAATCATAAAAGGCAGAGAGTGTTTTTGGTTGGGATCAGCCCTGTGCAGTCTGGAAATAAATGCAAGATGGGTAACTGTGGGCAGAATGAATACTAGTGGAGGCATAAATAATGATGATGAAAAAATAGTTTAAATAATTTATGCAAACTGAGACAGTTGAGCAAAATGTACATCAGCACAGGTGAGGGCAGAGTGTGCACCGAGGAGCAAAAAATGCCAGCCCCACCTGTGTGAAGGAGCTTTTCACTGAAAATCCCTAATCTCAGAGGTGAAGGGTAAAGAGTAGTTGTAGTTAGCAATGTGAGGGAAAGTAGGCGGTTGTAGCAAGTGTCAAAAAGGGCTGACATATGTTACCACATGTGTAAATGGGAAGCCATGAGTAATAATAAGATTATCTGCACTTAAAGCTCAGGAAAAGAACCTGGTGCTGTGGCTCTGTTCCTTGTCTGTATTCATTTAGAAAGATGTGGCACTGTAGGGTGTGGATCATAGAATCATAGAATTGATTGGGTTGGAAAAGACCTCTGAGATCATCAAGTCCAACCCTTGGTCCAACTCCAGTCCATTTACCAGATCATGGCACTCAGTGCCACGGCCAAGCTCAGTTTAAAAACCTCCAGGGATGGGGAATCCGCCCCCTCTCTGGGCAGGCCATTCCAATGCCTGATTACTCTCTCTGGAAAGAATTTTTTCCTGGTCTTCAACTTAAAATTCCCCTGGCAGAGCTTGAGCCCATGCCCCCTTGTCCTGTTGCTGAGTGCCTGGATGTGAGTCCCTGAGATGTCTCACTAGGGGAAATAATGCTGTGCAGTGAGAGATCTAATGGGCCGCCACCTAAGAGGGCAGAAATCACTTAGTGGCAGTCTGCTGTTGGGAGTAGGAAGTCTAACTCCCACCTTGTGGTAGTGTTGGCAAATCCCTGGTGTCCTACTTGTTAAACCTCAACTCCCGACTGCATGGTCATGCTCTTCAACTCACTGATGAGCAAACCGGGCCCTGTTTTGTCTGGGCTGTGGTGTCTCCCATGTCGGTGGGTCCAGCCACCAGTCAGGGGAACATGGGAGGTGGTGGGGAGTGAGGGGTCTGACAGTGGGGCAGGAAGCTGTTAGGTCAGGTGCTCATGTAGGTTTGGGTTCTGATAACCTCAGGGTGAATCCAGCAGCCCCGTGAAGGGCCAGGTGTGAGGCTGTGAGAGCCCTGAGCTCTCACAGCAGTGGGAGTGCGATCTCATGCTGGGCAGGAGGAACAGTCTGGAACTACCACTTCTGTTTGCAGTTTCACAGCCAAATGAAGGGCCTGTTCCTTCCCCTCCGTGTTCCCTCCTCCTCGCTGTGGCTCTTGGCTGATCCCACACAGAATTACCATGGTGCTCTGTACACCCTCCCTCCCTTTCTCACTTCCGTGTACTAAAGACAGCAGTTTTGTGCCCAGGATGCATATATTAAGAAATCATGGTTTGTCTTAAGAAATAGAAAAGAGGTAACTCTGTACTATGCACACAGAGGTACCTTCACAGGTAGGAGGTACTCCTCTGACTGTCATAAACCTTTCGAGGAAAGATACATCAAGAGGCAATGGAAGTGGAAGGTAGAAAAATCCAAGAAGAAAATTAAATGTTCATTTAAGAAAGGGTGATTGGCTGCTGTGCAGACAACCAAGGAAGAGCTGGATCTCTTTTTTAATACATATGAAGACCAGAACCCTTATTGGAAGATGTATCTTAGTCAAATGCAAACTGCCAATAGGAGGTTCAAAGAAACAGGTAAAATATGATGACGTCTGTAAGTAGACAAAGGGGCATCTTCTTAAATTTTTTGATCCCTACTTTAGGGAGTGTACAGTACAAATTTGGGTATAATGTGTGAAATTAATGTGCTGCACAAACAAAATACTTAAAAAAAGAGGCATAAGGGGTATAATGAGATTACATAGTTAGACTGTAGAGCAGTTTTGCTCTCTAGTGGTTTCACTACATTTGTGTGGACTTTTCTTATGTGGACTGTACAACAGATGTAAGCTTGACAGAGAAATGAAAAGAGGGGAGATGCCTTGCCATTCATTTTATAATATTTTATGTTGAGTATACTTAGGAGTTTGGACTTGGCTGCAAATGGGATTCATTATCTATTGATACTCACATTGTCCTAATTTGGTATGTACGTGTCTACACATGAATTTTTTCTTCAGTTTTGAAAGGTTGTTTTCATATGGAAGAGGTCCTTGACTGGGAGAACAATCCAGAATGTTGCTTTAATTGTACAGTTTGAAGAGAAACTGCTGTTATAATCTAAATGTGGAAATTATGACTATTCCAAAGATTTGCATTAGTGAAAAAAAGCCAGCTAATTGCATTTCACACAGGTCATAAATATGTTCTATCATGCTAAAATAAATAGGGAAAATTCTAGTGATAAGGGATTTCTTTTGCGGTGGAACAAGAACACTTCTAGACATATTCATGGTATTTCAGTGTCACGAGTTATTTCTGAAGGTGAATTTCTGAGCTGAGGAAGGAAATCAGCCTTGTAATTTGGAGTAACGACCAACAGTTTTGTCATATCGTTTAATCTGCACATGGTAATTAGAGTTTTCAGGAGTCATTAGCAGCTGGGGTGTCACTCTGTGTTTATTGGAGGACTGTCAGCCCATGTTTCTCTTTGTTTGTTTTTTAATATTAATGGTTTGGAAAGCAGTTGGTGCTCTAGAAAGAATTGAGAAACAGGCCTGGTTTTGTGGATTTTACCACCCTGCCAAGACCCTGCGCTACTTCCTCTGCCTCCGCCCGCAGCAGATGCGGAAACCTGACTGCTGGAGGCCACTTCTGCAATTGCAGCAGGGCAGGGAGCGGGGTGGGAGGGGGTCTCTGCTGCTGCTGCTGCTGCTGGTGCCTGGCCACTCAAAGGGGAAAACAAGATGCGTTTGAACATGTCTCCTGGGTTGTTTCCTGCACTGATGGGTTTCCTTCTCTCCCCTGTCCCTGCTGTCGCGCAGTGCTGCAGTTGAAGCTCCAGCAGCGACGCACGCGGGAGGAGCTGGTGAGCCAAGGGATCATGCCGCGTAAGTACCACTGAATTTCCTTGTCTTGGTGTTTCTGTGCCTGCTTTTTCACTAGAGGATGGTTTCCCATGCTGATTGGAGAGATCAGATCCTCTGCTTCTGCGTAAAACCATCATGTATGAGCTCCACCCTGTCCCACCCAGCCTGGTCCTGTGCAGGTGTGGTTGTGCTGGTGCTGGACCACCTCCCATGGTGAGGTACAGAGCAATGACTGCCAGTGCAGCTGCCCTCCAGAACAGTGTTTGCGTGTGGTCACACTGCACAGTCCTCACAACATGCTATGTTAGAAGTGCTTTATATACTTGACACATGCTGGTAATCGCTCTGTTACAGACTTCCTGCCTCTGCAGTTTCTGTGCTTACAGTTTGTCAGCTCCTCAGACCTTATAACTTTGTATGTACATATTCCATAAACTGACTGAAAACAGGCAGTGCATACAAGACCTTAACCAACAAGGGACCCTGGGTTATGTTTGTAGCTACAAAACATAGCTAGAAAGAGCCCTATGGGCATCAGCCATTCCCTTCCTGCAGGGAAAGGCAAAATCTGTGCAGCCAGAGAACATTTACTTTTCTGGGTGAACACATAGGATCTACCATAAAGCCAAGCTTTAATAATTTCATTGAGGTTAGTGTTGGAGAAGGTATTTTTCTGTTTTGTTTCCTTCCTTCTCCCCAAAAGGTAAAAATATATCTGACAACTAGTTTTGTCATGCTCTGGTACCTCTGAACTACATGACTTACAGCTAACAACTTGAAGCAAGACTCAAGAGCAAATGTTTTATTTTTGAGGTCCTCTCAGTTTCACTCACCAGCTTTAGTAAAAGGCAGTGGATCAGGTATGTATTTTCTTGTTTCAAAAACTTTCCTGCTTCCCTGTTTCACAAGCTTTACTTGAACACAGTGTAGTAATGGGGAGTTTCTTGTTCTGACTATTTTTGGGGTGCTGCACACTGTAATATGTCACAATGGTGTGACAGACTGTGCTGTCAGCTCTCTCTCTGTGAATGAAGAGAACCTGTCACAGCACTGTCGGCTGAAGCGGTTTGCTGGGAGGCAGCAATGTTCTCGAGATGTTTCTGGCAGCCCTACTTAAAGTTATGTTACCAAAGCAAAAAGGAAAGATTGTCCTGTCTGGCTATAGTACCTCATCCCTGTTGTCTTATGTTTACCTGGGGAGTCTGTGTACGTGCTTCTACAGAGTACACTGACTTGCTTTTGGATGAAAGGCTGATGTCCCAGTTACTGTGCATTTTTACTAATGCTTCCCAGAAGAAAATGTTCAAAACTTCTTTGTGGTCTCCTGCTTTAGGTGGATATATATGCAAATACTGTATTAACTTATGTACTGGTGTTCTTCAAAGTGTGGCTGGCCAACCTTGTGATTTTTGAGAGGGGTCTGTTTTACAGGCCTTTTGAAAATGAGGCCCTTGCAAGTAATTCAAGTCAGGCATCCAGAATAATTAGGGAGTCTTAAATTTGCTTAAAATGTAGCCTAAATTACTGGTCTTTGCAGATTTGTGCCCTTCACTGCTTCCTTTATATTTCTTACGTGTGAGTTTTGTGATGGGCCAAAGAAGAATGCTCAGTGAAATATCATTGTGAAAATATTGGCGACACATGAAAAGGTCCTTTCTGCAATGGACAGAAAACCACTTTAGCACATCTGTTCTAAACATGATTTGAAATTAGTTCCTCCCAAGTAGTGGTATCATTTACCCATACCTGCCAACTGGAAATAACCACGCATAGTTGCCTGAGCCATTTTTAATGAGAAGATCAGATGGGAGATAAATTGTGATATTTAAAGAAGAAGTCCCATTTTTAACCTGAGAAGTACAGAGGATGACTCGGGACCGTGTTCCTCCTGAAAGCATCTCAGAGCCATGACATCTTTGCTTCTACTTCCATGAGCCCAGAATATAGACAGTTTCCCTCCTGCTGGGAATGTGCAGGTATCCTGTATTGTTTCATCTCTCTGGCCCGTACCCCTTGTCTGTGAAAACATTTAGGTCCTTAGTCTGGTTCCCCTGTCATCTACCACTGAACATGTCTGTCCTGGCCTCTGTGTCTCCCTCCTGAGTTCGATAGTCAGGAACCAAGCCCCACACAGCCCTTTAAGATGATCCAGCAAAAATATGAAAGTTGAAATCCAGAGGATGGTGTGGTGATGAACTAAATGAGCTGGAGCACTCCATCCATGTCAAAAGCCTTTATTTTCCATTTGGAGAGTCAACACTCTTGAAAGAATTGTGATGGTTATGGTTGTATCTACATTACAGCTTGTGTCAGGAATGTGCTTTTGAGGTGAAGCTCCTGATTGCACCTGCCTACTGTACCTTGCTTTGCACCATGAAATGAAGTTTGAGTGTTGGATTGAATTCGGATGAAAGTAAAGCGGAGAGAATATTCTGCCTAGAGCTAATAGGCATTTGGTCCATGGGACTAGACTGCGACTTGTCTGGCACCACACCTCCATTTCACCTTCACATAGAGTGTGGATGTCAGTTCCTCAGCAGTGACCTTGTTCCTGTTTACATTTGGTTTTACTATGCTATCCTGCATGTTCATTTAGATTAGCCTTTAAAACAAATCAGTTCCTGTATCTTGAGGCAAACAGACGTGGAAAAATCCATGAGTCAAGTATGGGAGAAGGAAGAGGTTTTGTTACACATTTAAAGCTATCTAGTGTGCAAACTTACTTTGGTACCTTTGTTTCTCCTCACTGCAGTATAAGTCCTACACCGTGTTTAGATTCAACTTGGTGCCCTAAAAGAGAAATTTCATTTCAGACTTCCATCAACACAAGGCTTTTGGACACTGTAAATATGAGGAGTGGGAGAAGACACATTGGTGTCACCTTAAAATGAGTGTGAGAGTCACGCTACTCCTGCTTTACTTGTTCATAACAGAACTGGGAATTACTTACTTCGTTCCCATGTGGAATTTTGTTTGTGTGATAGAATGGAAAGGCAAATAATTCAACATTTTTTTTACCAAGTACACTTAATCTCGCTTGAATAACCTTCCCAACCCACCAGCCACCTACAGTAGGGCTGTGCTTCACTAAAAGATTAGTGTATTGTACTAAGAAATAAAACATTTATAGGCAGTGACAGAGGATTCAAAATAATTTGGTTTTATGCTTCATTAATTCTTGCTTTTCTGTTACGACTTTGTGTAACCTTTTTCTAGCATCAGGATTCATTAGTCAGAGATTAAAATTGTCAATTGCCCATAGAAAAGACAAGCCAGTCTTCACCTGCATCTGACATACCTGTGATTAGAGCTAGCACAAGTGTATCTTGGAAAAAAGAGAGCTCAGTTTTCATGTTTATTCAGGTTTTGGCCTATTTTCTGATGGTGCAAATAGACAAGCTTTTTTGCTATTTGCATTTTTTTTGTAGCTATGCAGAGATGATTTTCATCTTCTCATCCTCACAAAACGCAAGTTAAACAAAATCTGCAGTCTGTGCTCAACTCTTTGAACTCTGTCATGCAGTAGAAGAACTCTCAGATATGATCATTTTTTACAGTTTTGAATTTAAAGGTTACAGCTATTGTAAGCTTTTTTGGGGGGGTATTAAGCACCCCATTTTCCGTCCTTGGAAAGAATGTTTAAAACAGTAGCTAATGTACATTTGAGTAGAAAGATATATGGAAAATATCTGCAACTAAACCAGCAAAAATTTTTAGGGGAAAGACATTTGGCAAATGTAGCAATACTCTGCTATGCAAAATATGTGGCTTTTTCTCTTTTGCAAGATTTAAAGCTTCACATGCCCTTTGTTTTATCCATCAGGATTGTGATCTTTGGCTTCTGATGCAAACACAAAGTGTGGGCAAGCACGCAAGGTTGTCATGTGGCGCAATCCTCCAGGAAAGTCCTTCTGACCATCAGATTTATCTAAGCAGATGCAGCAGGAGTAGATAATTTCTGGGGATGTGCCTTGTGCTGCTCTCTAGTACTGCTTCGTGAGTGCCTGAAAGATGACACAGACAGCCTTTGACAAGGGCATTGTCTGGACTCAGGGCTGGAGGGAAGGTGGCTCCTGTACAGGCTGAGAATTTCCAGGAGCTTCTGTTTCACTTCAGTGTGTCTGGTGTTTGCCAGTTTCTGTGCCCACATCCAGCTCCTCTGACTGTATGTTTGTGTTCTGGGTGCAGTATATGCAAAATTCATGACTGTTTGTAGGTCTGAAAAGGATGGAGTTTCACAGAATCATAGAATGGATTGGGTTGGAAAAGACCTCCGAGATCATCAAGTCCAACCCTTGGTCCAACTCCAGTC
>JAWWEV010000043.1:49321005-49334989 GCA_035583235.1 Hafferia zeledoni
AGCCCGTGCCCCCTTGTCCTATTGCTGAGTGCCTGGGAGAAGAGACCAACCCCCACCTGGCTAGAACTTCCCTTCAGCTAGTTCTAGACAGTGATGAGATCACCTCTAAGCCTCCTCTTCTCCAGGCTAAACAACCCCAGCTCCCTCAGCCTCTCCCCATAGGACTTGTGCTCCAATCCCTTCACCAGCCTTGTTGCTCTTCTCTGGACCCGCTCCAGCACCTCAATATCTTACCTGAACTGAGGGGCCCAGAACTGAACACAGTACTCAAGGTGTGGCCTGGTGTTTGTGCTGGTTTTCTAATGCTTTTACAGGTGCTGAGGTGTCTCCATGCCATAGGTCTGCTACAACACTCTCATGCCATTTTCTGCTTGGATGTGCAGCCTGGCAGATGTTTGAGTGTGTTTTGGAGTACAACATTTGTGAATCTTGTGCTGCTGAGTTTCAGACTCTCCCGAGGAGAGTGTGTTTTATCTTCAGATTACACAAGGGGAGCGTGCCATGGTTCAGTTGCAACATGTCACATGATTAGAAATGATTGTAATACAGCAGCTGTCTAATGATCATAATCTCATTAGACCTCTCATATCACTAGCTTGCCATAAGGTTAATAGAGAAAACACAGCATTTGTTATGAAACTAAAATGCTGTATTTGCTTTTTTGACATCTTTGAGACATGACTGAGAAGGAATTATGAAGAAATTGCCATTTACTGGGGACATTTGGTGATTTAAGGGTACAGAGCAGAGGTTCTGCTTTGGCATATCAGTGTTGTTCATCATCTAGATGAACCTTGTATTTGGTCTGCTGCCTCCAGCACAGCCACCATCCCAAAAAGCCAAGGATCTTTGATGTACCCATTTCAGGATATGCAAAATGCTTGCCATCTGTGGGTTTCTACAGTTAAACCATGTCTTTAGACGTCAACATCTCAATCCCAAAATTTGGCCATACATGCACACTTGTGTTTATGTAGTAAAAATGCTATTGCCACTTTAGCCTTTACCTGATGGTCAAACCACTTCTCACTTTAAAAAAAAATTTTTTAAAATACTTGATGAAAATTAGGCACTTCCACCTTTATTGTGTGGCTCTATATTTAGCTACAGTAGAATATGCTAAATGTCAGAAACAAAACCAAAGAAGAAAAGTAGTTTTATAAATTGTTTAACTATACATTAGCTACTGTTTTAAACATTCTTAGGACAAAGGAGGAGAATCTTTTTATGTGTGTCAAAGACAGGAGAGGCAGTGAGCTGTTGGAACACACACAGTTACCTGATGTGCAGTATTTTTCATGGCACCAACTGTTCTGCTGTCATGCTGCTGACTTGAGGTGTAATTCCTATTGCCTCAGCTGTATTTTGAGTTCCACATGAAGGCTGAGATAGATGAACTGCTGTGCCTGTGTGGAGTGTTTCTGGATCAGAACTGTTGCAGTATGGCTGGATGGTCGACATTTCAAGGTTGTTGTGTGTTATATTTGAAATGCAGCAAAACCAATTGCTTTAACACCCTGAAATAGCTCGTCCTGCTGTGTTATGTGTCCCTGTCATTCTCTCATTGTTTAATGTGTCAGGTCTTTGTGGTGACATTCCTTACAGTTTTGTGGAATCTTACTTATAGCAACAAAGCAAAAATACAAATTTTTACTTCCCTGCCATCTAGTGTCTGCTGTTCTGCCTGTTGGCAAGTGCTTCACTTTCATGCTTATAAGCTGGAACTGTAACTTCATTTAGGAGACCAGTTAAAAACAAATATCTGGACTGTAAATATCATTACTCCCAGAGTTGTTTAATAAAATAACCAAACCTGTGAAGTCTTTAAGATCTAAAAATAATAACAACTTTCTTTAATACTCTGTTTAACCTCAGAATCCTTACTATTTCCTGGTTCATAGTGTATGGCACAGGACCTCAGTAAAGGAGCTGCAGCTAGACTTGTAATGTTTCCAATGTCATGGTCTAAAAGTAAGACTGCAACACTAAGCAGGTATTTTAAAACAACAAAAAAGGCCTAGAGGATGCTTGCAGCTGGATTTCTGTTTCTGGCATGTTGGACAGAAATCTGTAACTGTTTTTATTTTAGTTTGATCATCTACTTATAACAATTCTCCTAGGAATTGTTTGCTGGTGATTTGATTTTCATCTCTTTTCTTGAAGCACCATTTCAAAGCCTTCAGGCTTTGCATGGAGGAGGAGTCTGTACATTTAAGCTGAGAGTCTCATTGCCAGAGGCCTAATAACTTCATCTGGTTTGTTTGTATTTTTAGGTATCTGTCTGTGTGTGTTTTCCATGTGTTTATATCATCTGTGATTAATTAGACATGACCAGAGTAATAAAGTGCGCTGTGTTAGTAACGGAAATGTGCTGTTTGCCCTTTCTGAAGTTGTAGAAAGAAAAGGCCATGCTCAGGTGTCTGATAGGCTGTGTTTAGTCCTTGATCCCTGTCATGATGAAAGATTTAACTCTGCCAGTTGCCAGAGAAACACAGTAATTCAGGGGAGTGAAGTCTGATACCTAATACAGTTCTTTCCCCTTCACATTCCCACAGTTGTCTCTGGTTCATTCTTACTTATTGGCTGGAAATGGTCTCTTCTTTTTCTTTTTGTGTCCTCACACCTTCCCCACTCTGAGCACTCCAGAAAGCTGTCGGAAGAGTTTGCCAAGGTCGATTACCCATCCAAGAAACAGACATGAAAACTGGTCTAGGAATGCATGGATCAAAGGGTTTCTGGTAGAAGTGCCTTGTCTCCCTTTTCCTCTTCAGTTTGGAGGTGGTATAATGCCAATTATAATGAGGCTTTACCTTTTTTATTTTTCATTGCAGGATTTAGGGAATGTATTTTGAATGCCTAGAGTTACTGGCAATGGACAGAGAGGTTACACATTACCTGTATTTGCTGTAAATGTTTTTTGACACACAGGCGTAGCCACAGTCACACGCAGATCTGATAACTGTTACCATGGCTGACAATGTACACCTTGCTCCTACAGGGGATGAACATGCTGAGAAATCGCTGGTATCTGTTGGGTTTGAAATTAACTCAGTTTGGGCCTTGAAAAATCTTAGTCCTTTCTGTCAGTAATTTCATGTTTACTGTGACAAATCTCTATTTGTTTCTTACCTTGATAAATGTATTTGGATTGGCTTTTTTAGGTCAATCTTAATTTTTAATTTTCTGACTTCATGTATTTTGGGATTTGAATAATCACAATTTACCAGTTGTGGCTTCTTTTCCTGTCCTTAACTTGATACTTACAGTTTAGCCTTAATCCAAGCTCACTTACCAGTGTTAGGGTATGATATCAGCAAGAATTCTTAAGTCTGATCAGATCTGTGTACTGGATGTGAAACTCCAAAGCTGCTGATCAAGAAAAGGGTGCTGATGGATCTCTTTTCTCTCAGCTGTGTATTCCCCAGCCCCTTTTCATGTTCCCACAGCATACTACTCCTTGATACTGCCCCACCAGCAAGATGAAGCCCCTTCTGTGTACATGACCCGGTGTTTTAATACCTTTTCCTCCCATATTATGAAAAATGCTTTTTGGAGGTGGGGTGAAGATGAAGGGAGGAAGAAAGTGCTAACTGCCTTGCTCTGTGGTTCAAGTTTTGTGTCTCTTGCCAAATGCTATGGGTTGGGAGCCCCACCCTGAACCTACAGAGGAAGTCATCGAGCCTATTTGCAGCACTTTATCTCATCTTTTTACGAAAGCATAGTAAACAAGAGAGAGAAACCAGAATTTGGGTGAGGGCAGGGGTGATAGCTGCACCAGGAGACCTTCTGCTGTTCTGAATTAAATTGGCCTGTCCGAGGTTGGGTTCGGACATGCCACAGGCTTCTCTTTGTCATAGCAAAGGGAAGTTTTTCCTTTCCCTTAGGAAATGGATCTAACTGAAGGGCAAAGTATTCGACTCAGAATCCTGAATTTAGCTGTAGCCTTTCTGCAAACATTGCCTGCTGCCTTACCAACTGATTTGCAGTTCAGATACCACCTTGTTGTCCATGGTGAGATAGATACCATGGCCAAGAAGAGCTCATGTGCTGCCTCTCCTGTGTCAGTCAGCAAGTCTGATAGCCTCAAGTAGGGATCTTACTGACTGCAGAAGGCTTTGCAGCCTCTCCTTGCCCCGAGACACTTGAGCTGTGAGGGTCTGTGCAGATCCTCTTGCTTTTTTTTCTCTTCCCTGTATTTGCTTCCTTGCAAACCTCAGTGTCTCCTGTCAGCTGCATAAGCAAATGCAGGGTGGGTGGATATTTTGACCTCTTCTTCTCCTCAGCAGTTGGGTCAGTCCCCTTCCCCTGCTGTGTTTCATTCTTAGAGTGAATCTAGTTCTGATTCCACTCATTTCTCACGCGAGGTAACAGGAACTTGAAGATCTGCATATGCATATATTTGAAAGCTTTGCAGAGCTAAAATCTGCTTTTATACAGTGCAGAGTAAACCCTGAACAGAAATGTTTTGAGCCATTTTGCCCAGCTTTTGTCTCTGCTGTTATATTGGAGGGTTGGGTTTGATTCCTGGGCCTTGGTTCAGGCTGTTTATAGCAGCAGCAGTTTAATACTTTGCAGCAGCATCTCAGGGTCAGGTTGGATGGGGCTCTGAGCAGCCTGGTCTGGTGGAAGGTGTCCCTGCCCATGGCAGGGCGTTGGGAACAAGATGATCTCTAAGGTCCCTTCCAACCCAAACCGTTCGATGATTCTGTGATTTATTCACACTTTGCTGTCTTGAAAATGTGGCTTGGACTGAGGGAACACTGAAATCATGCATTGCAGTTCTGCACCCCCTTTCATAGGAATTAGTACATTGCTTTGAAGCAAACTTAAGCAACTTTCATCTCTGCACTCTGTATGGAAAGGTGTGAGTCAGCGTAGATGGTCTCGTGTGCTGCTACTGCTGCTGCTGCTGGACTTTGGGGGCTCAGATGGAAGGACAGTGTGCAATGTATGGCTGCAACATTTTCGAGGCAGGGTGGAGGGATGAAACAGTTTCATGACTGATCTGCAGGGAGGTTTCTCATGGTAGCCAAGGGTGGGACCACAAAGATACTAATGCTTCAGGAATTCTGGAGATGAACCATCAAAATACTCCACAACAAGCAGCACAGACACTAAAAGAGTAAGATGTATGTTGTAGGAATTTCATGAGATTGTTGCTAGCCAACTCATCTGTGGCAGGAAAATCATGTCCTGCTGTCACAGTCAGGTGAGGGGTAAAGCTCACCCTCCTAACAGCACATGTTGCAAACAGCCAGACAGTGTCCAGGTGGGACAAAGGTATGTAGACCTCAGTGAAGGGCACCTGCTGGACTGTGCTGTCCCAAACCCCGTTGGGGATGCTGTTGTCCCTGCTGTCCCTGAGCCATTTTCAGTGCTTATTCAGCCATGGTAGCACCAGGCTGTTTCCCTGTGGTGGCTGGGGCGACTGAAGACAAGGGGCTGTGGTTCAGCTGGTGGCGGCTCCTGCTGCAGCGCTGGCCTTAAACCAGCCCCTCGTTTCGGACTGTCTGGCAGGGCAGTTGTGCTTTGCTGACACTGTTGTTTCTGGAGCCGTGCTGTACACCAGCATACCAACCCAGGTTAAAATAACTCGTTCAAAACAACTGTGAACTGAGTCCACAAACGGTTTTGTCAGCATAACCCAGAGCTAACATGCTTTGTCCCAGGCCTAGGTGCAGGAACCAGGGCAGAAAGGGTAACCGCAGTTTGCTGCTGATGGAAACACCACACACATATCATGCAGAAGCACAATCAGAAGGGCAGGCAGGAGGCACAGCAAACTGAAATTGGGCATTGCAGAAGTTACTTCTGCATTCTCAACTATTTATTTTCTGTGTACAATAGAATACAAAAACTCAAAAGCTAATACTACTGTCATAGTTCAGCAAGTTTGGTGGTTTTTTTTAGCTCTGGCAGCATTCTGTTCTCATCAGAGGTTCACTCCAAGTTAACTAGTTAGTTAGAGCAAGGATTCAAACCAGATTAACTCTGGGGAGGGGCAAGTGCCATGGGGAAATGCTGGAGTTACTTTATGGTAGCCATTCCATAGCAGAGCTCCCTGTGCAGTACAAGTACAGTTGGAGCATCAAAGGCAAGGCAGAAACACATGGGACACGGGAAAGGGGGGGAAAAAGAGATCATTACTTAAGATGGACCTACCAGCAGACTAAATATTTGTTGCACTGCCTCCCAGGGAAGTCAGGGTATTAAATACGTTTTGTACTTTTGGGTTTAGTAAATTGCTTGAGACAGGCCTGATGTTCTTGGAAGCAAAGTGGGACTCCTTGAAGCTGCCTGTGCAACTGGTGAGGGAACAGCACTGGAATAAAGGCTTGGTGTCAGACTGGGAGTGTGTGTTGAGCAGGGCTTTTGGGTGTAATGGGAAGGAGATCATCAGTATTGGACACAATGCAGTATTTCCAGTAATTGGATGTAAACGAGAGAACAGTCTGTATGTTTATTAAGCTTGCAGGTTAGTAGGGTGGGAGCAAGACAGGATGGGGACTCACGATATTCAGAGAAGCCAAGAACTATGGGATAAAACCAAGAAAAAAGGCAGAGTGCCTAGTCAATGGCATGAATTGAGGATGGAGAATGGCTTGCTAGGTAGCAGCTCTGCAGAAGAGGGTTGGAGACCTTTCATGGTGTGTGAAACAAGCACAAGTGAACATTAAGCATTTTATGTACATGAAAAAAGAGCAAACTGGCTGGAACATATAACTGAGAAGTGCTATGTAATTATAATTTTACTTATAAAAGCTGATAAAGCCTAGGCTGAAATATGTACCCAGTTCTGGACACTGTACTTCAAGAAAACTGCTGATCAAATGGAAGTCCAAAAGAGTAAATAAGCAAAGGTCTGGATAGTGTTATCTGTAGAAGAAGGTTGAATCACCTGGCTTTGGTTATTTTATGTAACAAAAGATTGTAGGAGAACCAAAGTTTTCAAACATCTAGGGATAGATGCAAAGAGGAAGAGAATAAATTGTTCTCTGTAATGATTGCAGGTAAGGCAGGGAATCAAGAGTGTAAACTTTGGGAAGGGAAATGTAAGTTAGACATTCAGAAAGGTTTTTAATTAGTAAGGACATCTATGCACTGGGATAATTCTTCTGCAATAAGACTGCATTTTTTCATGAGAGGCCTCCAAGAAACAAGTTAGACAAACTGCTGTAAGGAATATTTTAGTATATTTTATTCTGAGCAGTCAGAAAGCATCAGGTGATTGGAGATTCCTCATCCCTAACCATCTGTGGTTTTATCTGCTGCTTCAGGTCCCAAGGGCTGTGGACATACATCCTGTGTGATGGAATGCTGCCCTGTGCCCACCTGGTTAGCAAAGCTGCTGCTCCACCAGCTCTGCCACTCATGTATGTGCACTGCCAGAACGAGCCAGAGCAGCTGATATGGCTGAGAACAGCAGAGCTTTTTCGGTGGAATGGATAAAGCAGCACTCTGGTGAGCGAGTCAGACGGGCTGTGGGAGACAGGAGTGGTTTTGCAGGGATCAGTGCTAAGTGTCCAGGAAGGGCAGTAGTAGGAGCTGGAAAATGGGCATGTCTGCACTGTGGATTTCCTGTAGAGCTCACCCAGGGCCTTACTGCTTCAGAGTTCTTCGTATTTTTCCTTTTTTTCCATTTGCTATAGTAGAGTTACCTGAGTTGCTCCGCAGCTCTGGGCTAAGTAGTCATTTCAAAGCCAGGAAAATGTGCAGGGCTTAGTTAACTTCACATGGAGTATGATTTTACAGTAGACACCCTCTTCTGACATATCTGCCCTGTCCCAGATTGTTGAGGGAAGCATGAAGGATTTGTGCCCTCTTGACATTTTCAGAGGTCGAATATGAAGTCCCCTGTCATGTTGCCAGCCCAGAGAACCATATCCCAGTGCACGTTTCCAGAGTACTGGTCACAGCAGACTGAAATTGTTTTTTACAAGACTATTCCTGTGGCAGTTCTGCTTCACTTACTGTTTAATGTGTGTATGTTTTGGGGGACAGTTTTTCTTTTTGCCTGCTCAGGGATTCTTTTCTGGCTTTGTTATTCTGTATGCTAAAATTTTCCTGGACTACCTGTGACACAAGCTGACCTCCTGCAGTTGACTTTTCTGACCATTGGCTGTGGTCAGGGAAATGTCACTTAAAGTTCATCTGCTGTCTCATACTGACAGCAGAGGTAGCAGGAGGGTGAGAGCAAAGAATTACTGCCTTGCTTGCACATTCCAGTGGTAGAGCTTTTGAAGACCCAGGATGAGTCTTGCCTTGCTTGTCTGGAGGGGAGATGTTTGTGCAGATTTACTTATTTTGTGTGCTATCTTTGTCCAGGTGTGCCTGAGCTTTTATTTCACTCTTCTGTGATATGCATGCAGTGAAAGAGAAGCGTGTTTATGTTCAAGCACGTGTGTATTCACAAGCAGTTCATGTGACTTGAAAAGAGCATTATTTGTTTCTTGCTCTTTGTTCAAGTGGGATGCCCAGCCTGCCCAGGAGGGCTCACTGCAGGCAGCAGCTGTGCCTGAGGCCTGGTTGATGCCTCAGCCAGCCAGGGAAGCTTTTTGCATTATTTTTGTAGTTATTGCAAAACCATATCCCTACATCTCTCTTTGGTTTATCTCAAAGTGCATTTCACAGCTTGTGTAACTTTCTCTGGTGATTTCTATCCATGAGCTACAATCTGGTTATGGAGAAACTAATCTGAACAGGAACTGTTTGCCCCATTGTTGTAGGGGTCTGTATACTCACTATGGTTAGTTTTCAGTTATTGTTAATTTATCCTACAAATTACTCTTCATTCACTTCTGTAGTCTGAATCCCTTCTATGATGCTGTGGTGTATTGTGAATTCCTGCCCTTTGGACTAAATTCTACTTTTTAGTAGAACCTGGAGGGACTCTGTTTCATAGAATGTGTGTCTTAATGCCTTGTCTGTGACTGCTGCATTTCTTTCTGTAGGAAGGAGTTTGGAAAGCTACACATGCACTGGAAATGGTTTCTTGCATAGTAGTTATGCAAGGACCTTTATTTTTGAACAGTCTTTTGAGATTTCATTATGAAGTTACATTTGACAAATAATTATTGGTCTTAAGTGAAAAATAATACGAGGAGACAATATTTCATAGGACCTAGATACAATACTGTGAAGTTACTGACCTCACTGGTTTAGTTTTCTGTCTTCAAAAGACTTGCAACTTATATTTAAAGCTGAAGTTCTTCAACTTTTCTGTGTAGCTTGATGATAATTCTGGCAGTTTAAAATACGAGTATTTCAGAAATATGAAATTATTATGCTCTTTCAGCTAGATCTCAACACAAACCACAGTGTGATTGTTTTAAAAGAAGCAGGCTGCTTGCAGCTTTGGGGGGAATTATGAGAGAGGAGCTAGTGACACTTGCTGTTGTCACCCTCTTTCTCTGGTTTTACTGTGGGACGTGAGCTGTGTGTGCTCCAGAGGAGCCAGGCAGAGTGAGAGATTCCTCCAGGGTTAGTGCACTCCTGGACAGCAGAGGATGAGATTCTTAGAACATGATCTGTTTTGGCTCTGGTTTTACACAGGGCCCTAAGAGGCAAGAAGGTCTGTGATATGGAGAGCTGCTGTTAATTCCTCAAGGTGTGGTTTTCTGTCAGCAGACAGATGTGCTTTCCTGTCCCAGTGTTCCTGCTCTTGTGACAGTTTCTCTTACATGGAACAGTATGTGTGTTCTGTGGACCTGCAGAACGTGCTGCCAGCCATTCCATGTACACAAAACACAGGTGCAGATAAGGGAAGACTTGGAGCTTCTTTTGACATCAAAAGATAGTAAAGAGGATTTACAGTTCATTAGGATTGTCCCCCATCCTTCCAGCTATTTCATGTGTCTCTTCCATGTTTCAGAGCCATTCCCTTAAGAGTCCTGGATATCCTACTCTCTGTTGAAGCTTGTAAAAGGCTTTTGTTGGGGGCTGGTTTTGACTCATGTTCTTGGACCCAACTTTGTGAACAATGGTCAGTTCAACTAGAAGTGTACCTGTATTAGACTCTCCAGAGGCCCTCAAAAGTTTCAGGTCATTTCCTGCATCTCCTGTGCTGTCAAACAGAGTATGTCAATTCACATTGGTTTATGCCAGCCGGAGATCCCGTCCCATGTGTTGGAAGATGCAGGAGGCAGTTGCTGCGGTGTATTTGTTAACTTGTTCAGCCTGAAAGGTTGTGCAGTGAAAGAACTTTCATCCCTTTAATTCATTTTCTGAATGTTTTTCATCTCAACAGCTCTGAAAAGTCCAGCTGCATTTCATGAACAAAGAAGGAGTTTGGAGCGGGCCAGGGTAAGATGCAATATAATTGTCAATGTTTTGGGAAAATCAGGAATAGTCTTGTGTTTTGGGCATCCTGTAGCTGTTGATGAGATGCAGAAGGGAATTGTTCATATTCTGGCACTGCAGCACTGCATAGTCAGAGGTGTGTGGGGTGGGATGTTCTGTAGCTTGCATGTGATGGTGGTTAACCCTGAGTGAACTAGTTGTGCCTAAACCCTCAGAATGGGGTGCCTGGCTTTTCCCTGGATACTGATACTCTCCTTCTCCACTGTCCATACACTGTACATTTCTATTTTTATGGTGTCTGTTTTGCCCTTAAATTCTCCTGTCGTGTGGAGCTCAGGTCTGCCTTTGAGGAAAGTTTCTCTGTTACCTGCACATGCAGTTGTGTATCCAGGACATTAGAAAATGTAATAGAGAGGATCCCCCCAAAATCTCCTGACACTGAAATTACAGACTTCTGGCTCTGTAGAAAGGGGAAGGCAGGCAACACTCTTCATGCAGCACCTTTGCTAATGGGGGAGTTTCTTGACGATTTCTGTTCCTCAAAAGGCCTCTGGGGATATTTTTTCTGATTAGCCTACAGCAGAATGAAACTTGTTGTGACTGCAGGGGTAAGTTTTGTTTTCAAAGTGAAAGCAACATAGTTTAAGAAAATAACAGCTGTGATTAAGACCTGTAAGGGAGTATTAGCCCTTTAAACTGTGGAAGGGTCAGAACAGGCAACTTTGCATTAAGACCTGTTGCTTATTTCTCCTCTTTTTTCCTAAAACCTTATTAAGAGTTAATATTTTGTTGTGTGCAATTGAGCAATTATGGTGGAGTTTTTCTGATTGATTTTAATGTTTATTTTCTCTGAAGGCCCATCCTGATGGCCAGTACTTACCTGTCTGTTACCCATTGCTTCCAGATTCCCATTCCTGGGCTGTGTAAAGGGTAACATGTTCAAGCCTGTCAGGGTCAGCTCTGTACATTGCTCTGTAGTTCATGCTCCAAAGACACAGCTAAAAGCAGCTCTGGAAGTGAAATGAGTCTTGTCATGGCATTTAGATTCTGCCCACCAAGGGATTGCATAGGGTCTTTAGCTTAACAGATAACATACCTTTAAACAGCTAAAGAGTATGCCCAAAGCACAGGTCAGCCCTGAATGCCAGCACTGCATGAAAGTATTTGCTGTGAACAGTGGAACCAGTTCATTTATCTTTAATGTGAAAAGAAATGTCATGAATTTCACCCTGATACAACTTAGTGGTGGTGCATAAAAGGGGAAAAGAGGACTTCAGGTCTTGAGGAAGTCCTTTCCAGTTCCTGTTCAGTGGGGCAGTGTTGTGCAGTTAGACTGAGGTGATTGCAGTAGAAGGTCCTCTTTAGAGTGAGCTCATTCTCTCCGTGCTCTGGGACAGGAGATGGGCCCCTCTCTGTTCTGTGTGTGTTTAGGTCTCAGTAACAGCTAAAGGTAGTTGCTTCTCTTCTTTGTGCTGTTCAAGATGACCTCACTCCTGTGTCTGATCAACCGAAACTGGTTTTTGCTTGTGTGTTTTTGCTGCAGACAGAGGACTATCTGAAACGGAAGATCCGGTCGCGGCCAGAGAGATCGGAGCTGGTCAGGATGCACATTCTGGAAGGTGTGGCACGTGCTCAACATGGAAATGCTGACAATAAACTGTGTTGTAATTGCTTACTTAACAGCTTTCTGTTTTGCCTGTGACTCCCGAGTCTTCCTTTCACTTGGGAGCAGGCAGATGATCATGCCTGTTGTGTGATTGCTTGGGAGGGATTCAACTCTGCCTGCTTGGAGGTTATTCTGAGAAGAATCTGTATGTGAATTCAAATTGTGCAGTTTTGTGTAGCTGAGCAACAATGAAATAGAGTGACCATGGATGTCTCTTCTACTAAGGGAAGACACTGTAAAATATCCAAGAGGGAGTGAGGCAGATTTGATCTAATTATAAACCCCTCAGTCCCAGAGAGGGAGTGCTGTGCTGCTGCTGAGCACCACATCTTTGGACACAACTGAAAAGAAAAAGATGAATGAGAATTGGGTGACATCAGTTTGAGAACTGTAAATGTGTCTTATTCTAGAGTCACGAGGGCTACTGTAGTTATCCTTGTAACTTAAACATACATAGTATCTAACATATCTTCATAGTGCATAGTTATCTATTGCTATCTCTAGGTGTTTTGCTGTAGTTACCTACTGTTTTCTACAGTTACCTTTCAGAACAGAATTAAAATACTGCTGAAGGGCGTGGGTTGACCATCACTGCATTTATGCCATTTTATTTGCTTTCCCCCAAACAGAGACCTCAGCTGAACCCTCCCTGCAGGCTAAGCAGCTGAAGCTGAAGAGAGCCAGACTGGCAGATGACCTGAATGAGAAGATAGCGCAGAGGCCAGGCCCCATGGAGCTGGTGGAGAAGAATATCTTGCCTGTGGAATCGAGCCTGAAGGAAGCTATTATTGGTAAGGCCAGAGGTGCATCTGTGTGGAGGGCATTTCCCACAGGTGGCTGTGGTTTACCAATTCACCTGCGCGTCCAAGAGAGTGCAATTCCATGGCTGGTCTTGTTTTCCTGTTCTCAGGATCACAGGCTTTCAGCCGCAAGGATTGTGGAAAGCAGAACTCCTTCTGGCCCAGGTAGTGCTACAGAAATATTACATTATAGGGAGTGTGGACATCCCAGAATAATGTGAAAGCAAATGTACAACCTGAAGAATTGAAAGAATGTTGAAGATTGAATGCTCCAGAGTTTGTCCTTAAAAATCCCTCTCAGTATAACATACCAACAGCGTTGGTCAGGGAGAACCCACTGACCTATTCCGGGAGAGGAGACAGAATAAAAACAGGTGTGATGAAACAAAAGACGTCTGCAAACTTTAAAACTTCAGAGGATTCAAACCCTTTAAAAATAAACCAGAACAGATGTAAACCATGCCAGTGCCATTCCAAGGGCTGAAAGGAATGCTGGGAGTAGCCTTCCTACTGCCACAGCAGTGCTCTTTCCCATCTCCCCAGACTGAGCAGTCTGTGTGTCTGTGGTTATTCACCCCCTCAAACATGCACAGCTACTTCAAAGACAAATGGGACACAACTGGTAGCAAGATGGAATAGTTTTCATGAAAAAGGAAAAGGACAGTGTTGTGGGACAGGTTGGCTTCACTACTGAACAGAAGTAGTTGAGGAAGGGTGAACACATCAACTGGAGCATAAGAGGTGTGGCTTCCTTCTGACTGAGCAAAGTACATCTCTGGATTTCCATTGCTTTTAGGTGAGGTGCAAATGACAGTATTTTCCTTCTTAACAGGATGTCACGTGAAAGGGAGAAGGGAGACAGAAATGCAAAGATTTCTAGTCTTAACTGTATTAACTAAAAGTTATTAGCTGTAAGTGCTTCCAGACAATCAGATCCTTATGTACCCAACACTGTCTTTTAACTGACAGCACACAGGATGGAAGGGGTTCTGACTTCTAATGTGAAGCCACACTTAAGCCAAAAAAGAACTTTTCTCAAAACAGGTCCCGAAATAACATTTATTAATACAAATATGTGACAGTTATTGTGGGTTCTGCTTTGCCAGTGATAAAGTTCAGCTGCAAGATTGTATTTAATTCACAATAAAAGACCCCAAAAGAAACCAGCACAAAACACATTCTACAGAGACAAACACACTAAACTCAAGTTACAATACAG
>JAWWEV010000043.1:49335089-49360067 GCA_035583235.1 Hafferia zeledoni
AAAAGCAATAACCAATATAAAGTAGCAAAGTGTGAAGCAAGTTACTGTTATTAGTATTAAGGTAGCAAAACACATTTGGTAAAAGAAATGCTTATAAAGTAAGAATCAAAGCAAGAAAGGAAGAAAGTAAAGTTAGAAAAAATAGAAAGCACATCATCTCCTCACCCCTACATTGTTCTGGACAAGCTGCAGCAGTTACCCTCACAGAGACAGTGGCCTATTTCCCTCTCCTCTGCTGGAGTTTAAACTCCAAACACTTTTTATACCTTTTTTTTTCTTCCATGTGGTTTGTGTGGCTCAAAGTCATCTATTGGGGGGTGATGGTGATGCAGATGCCTGAGGCGAGGTGGCTCCTAGAAGATCTCACAAAGGGAGGCCATGCTATTGCTTAACACTCCACCCTATGTTAATCTTGTCAGTTTGAAAGCCTTTGTCCTCGGCTGGAGCACCCCTTCAGGGGCTGAGGCATCTCCTTCAGCCCATCAGGCCTTATCAGAGTGGCCATCACCTCACACAGAATTAATTCAAGAAAATGTAGTCTAGAAATATGGGTACTTTACAAATGCACACTCATGTGAATTTATCTACTGGGCATGTAGATGGACAGAAATGGTAATAGCAGCCAAGGCCACCACTTAATCCATAGCCCTTGTAAGACTGGAGGGCAGTTTGGGATTCTGCCTTCCAAGACAGAAGGATCCAAGAGAGATTTTATCTTCCCCCACACAGGATGAACTCCAAAGAAACCATGACTCAACCTTACTGCCTAACCTTCTTCTTTGGTGCCAGTTGATAATGCAGTAACCCGTGCCACAGAGCTGGGTTTGGACACAGTTAAGTGTCTCTTCTTACTGATCTTGTCTGGCTAAGAGGCAAGGGAAATGGTTCCCCTCAGTCTGCATCATTTTATTCTGCTGATAGCAGAGGTGAAAGTAAACACTCAGACCTGTTCCAGTTTGGGCTCTGTTCTCTCATGTTCAGTTGGCGCTTTAAACACAGTTCTCTCCATGTTTTTGCAAAACATCTAGTGTCAAGTGAAGTGATTTTTTGTTCCACAGTTTTGACCACAGTTGATGTTTGTGTTTTCAGTTGGACAGGTGAACTACCCGAAGGTTGCAGACAATTCCTCCTTTGATGAGGACAGCAGTGATGCTCTCTCCCCAGAACAGCCAGCCAGCCATGAGTCCCAAGGGTCTGTCCCATCACCGATGGACTCTCGGATTTGTGAGCCTCTCCCTAGCACCACTGGCACATCACTAGCTCAGGTGAGAATGTGGAGAATGTAGAGGTCCCTGGAGCTTCACTGATGAGGATCCTAAAGAGTGAGACTGAGGGATCCTCAAAAGGTATAGACTGTGAGATTTCACACAGAGTGGTGTCAGTGACGTCCTCTGGCTATTCAGAAGGCCTCGCAGTGGTGTCAGGTGGGGAAGGGGGAAATCACTGCTTGGTGATACAGCCTGTGTGCAGCTGATTCTGCAGGCAAAGCTGGGAGATCCTAGTGTGGGATTTTGGTTCCTTTTCTGTCCTAGGAACTTATGCTGCTGCTCAGGGACAACTGAAGCAGTGGGTTAATGGAGTCTCATTAATTATTTGAAGCCTGTGCTCCTTCCCTCTAACCAGACACTTCCTGCACTCTATTAAACTATTTCCTTCCTCATATGTATATTCATTGTGCCCTTTTCTGTTTCTGCAGGGTTCATCCCAGTTGCAGATTAGTGCAGACTCCAGTGAAACTCTTTTCCTACCTGAGCAGCCGCCCCCACCTCTGCCACCTCCACCTCTTCTGCCCCCTAGTCTTACCAATGGAGTGGCTCTTACTGCTGCCAAGCCCCCACCGACACTCATTAAGGTACTATTTTGGCTGATCTCTTATTTGTTGTAGTCTGGAGGATGAGATGGTTACTCTGAAGCAGGTTTGGAGTTGGGAGTATTGGATTTACAGATGGAAAGGAAGGAAACTTACTTCTCATTAGTGTCTTCCTCTGGCCACTAGCTGTAACACATTTAGTAGGGTTTTCTGCTCCATGATGTGTTCATCTTCTATAAAATGGGTGCTGAATGCAAAACGTTTTGAATCAGTCAGTTTTGAATCAGCCTCTAATTAGAGGCAATGAGTCTGCACTGGATGAGTAAATGATCTGGTGTGCTGGGAAGGGTGACCTGCATTATGGTGCAGTGTAAGCTGCTGCCGGTGCTGTGTCTGTATCATTGCCTGAGTTAGAGAAGCATGGAAAGACCCTCAGGTCAACAAACTGGAGAATTTGAAAATGAAAATCCCAGTGTAGGTTCTGGTTTACATGGGGTGTTATGTTGTACCAGTGTTTCCATTCTTACTTGCTTCCTCCTTTTCTTCTGAATAGCAAAGCCAGCCCAAGTCTGCTAGTGAGAAGTCTCAGCGCAGTAAAAAAGCCAAGGAGTTGAAGCCGAAAGTCAAGAAGCTTAAATATCATCAGTATATTCCCCCGGACCAAAAGCAGGACAAGGGAGCTCCTCCCATGGATTCATCCTATGCCAAAATACTGCAGCAGCAGCAGCTCTTTCTCCAGCTTCAAATCCTCAACCAGCAGCAGCAGCACTACAACTATCAGACCATCCTGCCAGCCCCACCAAAGTACGGGTCCGCAGTGGCAGCTCTCTCAGGAAGCACTTGGGTCCCCAGTACTGTTGGCAGAGACTTGATGTTCTGGGTGTGAGGTGTGGCCACTGGGTGTAACACACTCAGTCTTGTAGGTTACAGCAGCCTCGAAAAGGGCCAGTGCTGAATGAATCAGACAAAAGTAGCTGAAGTGAATTGGTTGGCACAGCAAGGGACATGGATGTAGGTGAAGGCATTGGTATGCTTTAATATCTAGGGCTGCAGTAGTGACCCAGATGTTTCTGAACTGAGGGCCTTCGGTGCGTTCCCACTGTGGTTTTGATGTCCATGTCTGTTTTTGCCTGCAGGCCTCCGGGAGAGCAGCAGAGCGGTGCCAGTGCCCCTGCCGCGCGCAGCCCCTCTGCCACAGTCAGCAGTGCATCTTCAGGATCCTCTGGTTCCACTGGGCTGGTGAGACAGAACAGCAATGCTGCGGGGGGCAAGCCTGGCCCTCTCCCTGCCAACCTGGATGAGATGAAGGTAAGTGGCCTGCGAGGCTGCACAGCCCCTCTTTCACATTGTCAGTGGGCAGTGCTGAGTTGATGTTCCTGCCCCAGAGCAGGGCTGAGGGGGACTGGCAGGAGTTTGTGACAGCAGCTGGGATTTCTGCCCTGCAGTCTGTACCCGAGGTGCAGGTTTGTTGGCAGGAGGAACAGTTTAGTTCTTTGTCTCATGGCTCAGGTAGCTGTTGATAGTTGTTCAGTTAGGAGTATGTATTCTCTTAATGTTGCCCTCATTTTTCCACGCCTGTATCAGGTAGCCGAGCTGAAGCAAGAGCTGAAGTTGAGGGCCTTGCCTGTCTCAGGCACAAAGACGGACCTGATTGAGCGTCTCAGAGCATACCAAGAGCAGAATGGTGCAGCCAGCCAAACAACCCCCACTCTCAAGTCGAGCACCGCAGCCGTCCTCACCAAAGCTGCCGAAGTGGTGGTGGCCTTCCCAGCTGCCAGGCTGAGCACAGGGCCAGCCCTCGTCACCACAGGCATTGCACCAGCAGAAGTGGTTGTGGCCACCGTCACAGGGGGTGGTGTGATGAAGTTTGGCAGCACAGGCTCGACTCCTCCTGTTTCTCCAACTCCTTCTGAGCGCTCACAATTGAGTACAGGGGATGAGAACTCGGGCACCGGAGATACCTTTGGAGAGATGGTGACTTCACCCCTGACCCAGCTCACCTTGCAGACATCTCCAGTGCAGTTCCTGGTGAAGGAAGAAAGCACCAAGTCTGCCTCCTGCAGCATAAATGCAGCACCCAGGTTGGAGCGGTGTAGCACTGGTAACAGCAGAGATGCAGAAGTTAGGGACAAAGACCAGATGCTGCAGGAGAAGGACAAGCAAATCGAGGAGCTCACCCGCATGCTGAAACAGAAGCAGCAGCTGGTTGAGATGCTTAGGCTGCAGCTGGAGCAGGAGAAGCGCTCTCAGCAGTCACAACTGGCCCCAGCGGCGGCGGGAGAAGGAGCAGCCCTCACCTCCAGCCCAGGAGCGTTTGGCACCCACATCAAGATTGAAAACGGTTTCCTGAGCTGCCAGTCTGCAAAGCAATCCAGTGGCCAAACAGACCAATTCAGCCCTGCACCCACCGCTAGCCAAATGGACACTTCGACTCCAAGCCCAGTGCCAAAGAAAGCCGTGCTGGTGAAGCAGGAGGTGCCAGACGCAGAGGCAGAGCCGCCGTGCCAGGCCCACAGCCCGCGGCTTTTCCTTGGACAGCAAGGGAGCGCCCTGAGCAACCTCATCAAGGGCAGCCCTCCCCCCACCCTCATCACCGACTCCACAGGGACCCACATCGTCCTCACCGTGACCAAGCAGAGCGCAGAGAGGCAGGGCCTCTCGCCCCACGGGAAGGCAGGCAGCAGCTGCCCGGCCTTGCAGGTACACAAAGATCAGATCCCATCACTCCTGCAGGCGGTTGGGCTCCTCTTTCCTCTTCCCACTCCTGTGGCTCAGGTTACCATCGCATGACTTAATGGGGTGAAAATTCAGTGCAGTAAATACTGAAAGGGCTGAGTTGCTCACTGTGGTGGCTCGGTAGATCATGGCTTTGTAAAACAGAGCAGTGTAAGCAGACCTTCAGCAAAAAGACTGGAATTTGACAATGAGCTGTGTACAGCAATGCACGATTGGCTATGTGCACCACAGGCTGTTCAGCATTCTTCCAAACACATGGTTCTGCCTTTTGTCAGGCAGGATCTTGGGCTTGGATAACAGGGTTTGCTGTCACAGTTCACTAGTTTTTAAAAGAACAACCATGCCCATGGTAGTAAAATAAGCAGAGTGTATTTCATTTCTTGTCCTTTACTGTAGAGATTGTAGTTGGAGTGATAGATGGGTCACCTTATCTACCAAGAGCTGAAATCAGAGTCTTGGAGCAGACAGTTTGCCTTTTGGCTGCTCTTTGTTTTAATGCATGTCAGTATTTCAGTGTTAACAGTGTCTTTCATCACAGATGATTTACTGTGCCCCTGCTGGCATCAGCTCAGCACTTAACAGAAGTGTTTGGAGTGTTTCTTCCAGGAAGCGATAAATATGCCCAGGTTTTATAACATAAGTCAAACCCCAGCATCTTCCATGACATCAGAGAAGATTTTCATTCTCTGCTGGTACATTTCATGCACTTTCTGCAGTGCGACTGGCAGTGTCTGCCATCAGGGGCAGGCCCTGAGCAGGCTGTGTTTGCTGCATAGCAGGTGAGATGCCAGGCAGCTGTGTAAGTATCAGCCCCCATTGTCACCTTTTATACCCCAGGATATGTCACCTGAACTCCAGCTGCGGCTCCAGAAGGGCACAGGTCTTGTGTGAGGTCTGTCAGCCCTCGAGGCATGTCATGGGTAGCCCAGGGATTTAGACTGGTACTATTTGTCCTTTAGGACTCTGAATTGCACTACAATCTGATTTCTCTGCTCCGTGAGACAGAATGATTGAATTTCCTAAAGAATAAAGAGTGAGGAAAATGAAACTGCATAAATCCTTTAAGAAACACAAGCCCTGCTCTGTGCCATGTGTGGGGAATAACCTGTTATGGATATCCTTTGTTTTCAGAGAGTACAATCATCGCCCGCCGCTAAAACTCCCAGCCAGCTGCCGAGTCAGACACCTGCAAGCAGCCCCCAGCAGCCCCCAGGACTAAACCTACCGAAGGTAGCTTGGTGCCTGCTCACCTTTTTCTCCTTGTTTTTGTTTGCCTGCTGCCGGGGTTTGGAACACAAGGGCAGATACCAGTGACTGTTTTAAACAAGCATCGTCTGTGGATTAAAAAGGAGGAGAGGCCAGAGGGGCAGCCTGGGTCTACAGAGGTGTCCCTTATGCCTGCAGGGGTGTGGCTGAACTGACAAGGTGGCTGCTGCGTGCAGAGGGGGGGCTGGGGGCAGTGTGTCTGCCGCTGAAGGTGCTGTGTGAGCTCAGAGGGGTAAAAGGGATGTGACCTTTTACCCTCTGATACTGCTGACCATGCTGTCCTTTCCATTCCCGCGCCTCAAGCATGCCTGTTAGTCACCTCTTTGTGAAGTGCAATACTGCTTCAGGAAAGAGAGCACCTCTGCCTCTCCAGGTGATGGCTGTAAAGAGGATCTGCTGTGCATCTCCTCCCTTCCTAGCCTACTTAGCTGTCTCTCTAATGTGTAATTAAGATACAGAAAGATTATGAAGAGATGTTAGAGCTTGGAGGATCACTTCTGAGTTTGTTCCTGGAAAGGATTTGAAGACAGGAGGCATTTCCAGTGTAGTCAGAGTGAGATACCGACTTGGCAAAGGGTCAGTGCCTTGGTTTGCTTTAAGATCTTTGAGAAAGTGCAGAAGGCACCCTTTTTTCCTCGGAGTCCCTTAGCCTGTGTGGTGCAGAGGTATCTGTGGAACTTTCTGAGTCCTTTTGCCTCCCTGCAAGGTCACAGGGCAGCTGCCCCACACCATATTTTCTTCCTCAGCACTTCCAAACCTGCAGCCTTTCTTCCCCAGTGTTTCCTTAAACACTCCCTAAAAATGGATGGTTTTTGTAAAACCAGCCCACCCAGTGTATCAAAAAAGGTGCCCCCCAGCACATCCCAGGGGCCTGCACCACAGTGATGTTTCCCAGCCCCTCTCAGGGAGAGAGTGGATCCCAGACCAGCTCTGCCGGCTGGGGCCTGGGATCGCTCCTCTACCTGTGGGGCACAGAACATATGAACAGCTTTCCAGGGAAAACAGGATGGGGAAGGACATTAACACTTACATGTGTTGGAAATGGCATTCAGCTGCTGCCCAGGGATCACTGCTCCAGGGGACCAAGTTTCAGTGTGGGTCATGCACAGCTGCTGTAGAGGCAGAAGCAGGATCCTCGTTTTAACTTTTCTTGAGGGCAGTTGTGTGCTGATTCATCTGGTGAAGCTGAGTCATGAGCACCACTTCCTGCAACAGTTGGGGTTTCCTTTGGAGCTCTGGTGCTGCTGAGTGCTCCAGAGCTCTCTGCCCATCCCTGTGCTGTGACACTTGTCGCTAGTGAGGCTGGATTGTGTCCCCTGAGTAGGCACTGTAGCGTAAAGACAGGCCCTGGATGTATAATGCAGAGTAGGCTGAACACATGAGGGAAGTGCCCTCTCTCTCTCCAAAGTGCTAGAGGAATCCCCTGCTTGGCAGATGAGACTCTCCCCATCCAGGAGCATTGAGGTGGTGGTTTGTGGTGTGGCAGCTTTAGCACTGGAAAAAAATCAGCAAAAGATTTCCAGATGAGTTGAAGGGAAAATCTGTCTTCCTCCCCAGCAGGCAGGGCACAGTGCAGATAGTCCAGGGAAGAAAGCAGACTGCTGGGAGTACAGCAGTGCAGGTCTCTGTGCAGCACTCAGAGCAGCTCTGAGACAGGAGTTGATGTTGACTTTTCCCTGATCACTCCTGCCTTCATTCTAAACAGCCCTCATCACAACCTGGCTCTCCTGCTGCCCCTTCCCCATCCCAGATGGACCTGGAGCAGCAACAGCACACACCGCTTTTTGGAACTCCTCCACCTGCTCTTCCTGTTCCCTCGGTCCCAGTGAAAGAGCCACCACCAGGGTATGAAGAGGCCGTGAAGCAACAGCCAAAGGCCCAGGTGAGAGCAGTTGTTCTCCCTGGTTTCCTTGGAGAGCAGATGAAAAGCTGCCATTGTAAGTCTGCTTAGTTTCATGATTTGTGCCAGTGATAGAGAACGGAGGCACAACTGCAGCTTCCTAGTTGAATTCCTTCTAGAGGGTTTAGGGCAGACTGAACCCCAGGTAAAAATCCCAAGCCACTCACTGCCATTGCTGACCGTACATTCCCAGCCAGTAACAGCCTGGGAGGACTCTGGTGCCATGGGTCTGTGTGCTCATTCTTGTTAGATAACAGCCCCATCCCTGGGGCGAGGGAGGAGAGCCAGCACTTAAAGGTGTTGCTGAAGGTGGAAGCTCCCCTAGTAAACAGGAAGCTAATCCTGTGCTCACTCTTCCCAGGAGAACGGCTGTTCCAGCCAGCAGATGGACGACCTGTTTGATATCCTCATCCAAAGTGGAGGTAAGGAGACAAAGCCAGCGTTTCCTGAGGCTGGGGGTTGTAAAGCACTGAGGGGAGAGTCTGTCATGTCCTTGGTCTTTTCTCCACTGTCCCTTCCAGTGCTTTTCGTATGGGCAGTAGTCATTAAGGCACCGAGGGAGATGCCAGCCAGGCATTAGTACGATTCTGGGATTCTCAGTGGCTCTGCTGCATCAGAGCTGGGCACGTGGCTACTGAGATACTGGACAGAGATTGAATTGCCCAGAGCTGGGCTGGAAACTCCCCATAGCAAGGATGATTGTCCTTATCCCAGCTGATGGACGGTGATGGCTCACTCTGGGGACGTCCCTGTGAGCCTGGTGGGTAGGAGGAATCCTTCTGGTGTTCAGCTAGGCTTTTCCTCACCAGGCCTGCCTGTTTGTTCTTTCTGCAGAGATTTCTGCTGACTTCAAGGATCAGCTGTCCCCAGCTGGGAAGGAGCCACCGGTGACGCCAGCCTGCTCCCCGCCGCCCAGCAGCCACCATTCCCCAGAGCTGGCGGTGCCGGTGTCGCTGGGGCAGCCGGTGCCCGTGGGCCGGCTGGAGGACTTCCTGGAGAGCAGCACCGGCCTGCCCCTGCTGACAGCAGGCCATGACGGGCCGGAGCCGCTGTCCCTGATTGATGACCTGCACAGTGAGATGCTGAGCAGCTCGGCCATCCTGGACCACCCGCCTTCACCTATGGACACCTCGGAATTGCACTTTGCGCACGAGCCATCTGGGGGCATAACCCTGGATCTGGCCGAGGCTAACTTGGACAGCATGGACTGGCTGGAGCTGCCAGGGGGGCCTGTCATGAGCCTGGCTCCCCTGAGCACTGCAGCTCCCAGCCTCTTTTCCACAGACTTCCTTGATGGACACGATCTGCAGCTGCACTGGGATTCTTGCTTGTAACTCTGTGAGCAGAGACTGAAGGGAGTGGGAGGGCACAGGCATGCAGGGGGAAGAGGCCAGTCAACCAAAAAAAAGAAAAAAGAAACGAGCTCCTAGTATTTGTACTCCTCCCCTAACAGTGTCCTTCCTGCACAAAGCTGGCAGTAGGCCAGGGCAGGGAGAACGGCTGCTGGGGGTGGAGAGGAGAGGCTGCAGGAGCTGTGGGGCTGGTAGCCCTCTGCTCAGTCCCTGCAGCCTGGCCAGGTTGGGTGAGAGCCCAGCCAGCAGCCCCTCTTCCTCCAGGCAGGAGCAGCACTGGCAGTGCGCAGCCAGGAATGAGTTCCCTCGCATGGGACAGAGCATGACTGGGCCTGAGCTGTTTCCAGAGGCAGCACTCTGCACCCTTCTGGGATTGGCAGATAAAGGGGGTTGTGCTGCCCCAGCACGGTTGGTCTTAACAGTTGTGGAAGAGGATTCTACCTCCGGAACATGACACACAGGCAGGAGGGCTGGCTGGGGCCCAGCGTGGCAGCCCTCGGCACCATCTGCCATCCATCAGGGGAGGGTCTGCTCTGCCACAGGGCTGTGAGGAGTGGGCAGAACAGGCACCTTTTCTAAATGTAGCCAAAGGGAACCAGGGTTCCCCACCAACCTGGTAATGTCTGAGCTGGTTTCCCAAATATTGCTGAGCTTGGCAGAGGCCTGCCTGCTTGCTTGCTTCACTCACTTTGGGCTGCAAAACAGATTTTTAAGGTGCTAAAATCAAGTCCTTATATGTTAAAACTGCTGTCAGTCACACCCCATTGCCCCCAGCTTCCACAGCACTTGTGACATCCCCAGGTGAGCAGGGCAGTCCACCTGTGGCAGGGGCTAGGGACAAGAAAGTGCCTGTGTGCCCTGGGCACGGGGTGAGGGGCACAACTGGCAATAAGCAACATATCACTGGGGCCCATGTGCAATCTGTCTCCTGCCTTTGCTGTGCTGGTGCCTCTCTGCAGCAGATGCCCCAGGGGAAAGAAGCAACTGGGGATGGATAGTGAGACCCAGCAAGCAAGGAAGGGCAAGTGGCACTGCAAAAGGGGTGTTGTATGCACAGCACAGGTCCTGGCTCAGTAGTGTGACTGTGAGGGCCCCTTTCTGGGGAGAAGCACAAGCCTGAGAGCAAGTACAAAGCAGCTGAACTCTGCTCTTCCTTCCCTCCTGTCCCACGGGGTAAAAGGCAAAAGTAAATGGCTGCTTTCTGTGAGCTAGTGTCCTGCATCCCTTTAGGGCCCCAGGCCAGTGCTGACAAGGGTGGGCAGACAAGCACCCCAAGCCCCCAGAGCCATCACGATGCTATTCCTTGTGCAGGGTCCTGTGTTGGGAACGCTGGTCTGTGGCCCACTCTTGTGCTGTTACTCCTGTTACTTTTAAATTCCTGTGTTAGGGGCTACTCAGAGCCATTCTGAGCAGGTGGGACATGGCTTAGGTGGATCTCTCATGGCCACCTCTGCACTGCTATCCTGCTTTGGCCCTAAGCCGGGTCTTGGCTGCTCTGGCTGACTGAGGTGGGGGAAGCCATGGCTACTGAAATCATATGGACTGGTACTGACCCTGCTCAGGCAATGAAAGGATCTCCTGCCATCCTTCTCAGCATTTCCCTGAGGATGCTGTTCCACCTTTCCTGTATGCTGGGTTGCAGTGCTTCTTGCTGGGGAGGGGTAGCTGTGAGCAGCCACATGCTGTGCCCCTGCACCTTTGATCCCTGGCTCTCTTCTCAGGGGGAGGCCATGCCACAGGAGTGCTGGTACCTCAATTCCATGGTGGAGCAGGTGAATGCCAGCCCTGCACAATGTGTTCTCTCATATCCACTAAACTGGCAGCTGGCTGGAGTCATCCCTATTTACAGCTGGGAGAAAACTCCAGCTTTCCTGAACCCTACTTGCTTGTTAACTGCATGGGGAGCCACTTTCTTAATCATTTGCAGGAGGAGCCTGCTGGCAGCTTCCTTTCTGCCGCCTTCTCTCTCCTCTTTCCCCTAAAATGTAAGCAAGTCAGAGCCTCTTACCTGCCTCTCAGTGTCTGGGTTGGGGAGGACACTGCTCCCACCTTTCCCACTGGCTTTCTATTGCTCAAGCTACAGCATCACGTCCTAAAGCTCAGAATAACAGAGCAGGGGACACCCTCTTCACTCCCCTGAGCGCCCTAAATTGTCTCCTGGTGCAGCCCTGGTGCTTGCTGGAGCAGTGAGTACATTTGCAGTTGCCTTACAAAGCTCCCACCACGTCCCCCCAGCGCAGCTGCCCAGCTGTGGGACCAGGAGGGTGCAGGAGGCAAGGGGTTTCTTAGGAGGAAAGTATGGGGGAGGTGGGAGGATCTCTGAAATGCTAAGGGGAAAAAGTAAGGCTGCCTGTTTGTCAAACTGTCAAGCAAAATCATGTTCCTTTGCCCACAGTTACAGTAGCCCCCACAAAAACCTGCTGTGATCTTTCTCTCCTACAAATAATGACAAGCTGCAACCAGTAAATAATGAAAGTATCAAAGTGCAATGAGATCCTAGAGGAAGATGGGAGCACTCCAGCTGCAGTCTTGGCCTGACCCAGCCCTGGTTCCTTGCCCTGAGCCAGGCACCCGTCATTGGCAGAGAGGTGCCACTGCCTGTTACCAACTTACCTCTTCCCTGGGGTTGCTGGTGAAAGGCTGAGCTCACAGGTGCTCCCTTTCACCTTTACTCATCCACCATCAGGGGTGAGACTGTAGGAATTTAGTGACCCTGACTGTGCTGAAGAGCCTCAAGGAGCCCAGATGACACACAACCATGAGCCTCATCGCTGGAGGAACCCAGCTGACCTGCCAGAGCCCTCCTGCACAAGGGGCTTCTGCCAGGAGAGCAGGATAACCCTGTGCCTGTGGGCAGAGGGAAAGATGGTGCCTCAGCCCAGGAAATGTTAGAAAGTCTTTTCCCCAAGCAGTGCCCAGAGCAGGCTTGCCCAGTTCTCTGCTTTCTTACTATTATTTGTTTGAATAATAGTTCAATAGTTCTTTGTCAGAAGAGGTATTCCCCTGGACATACATTTTTGCACCCATTGGGAAAAACAAAGTCTGATGTTCTGCCTCTACCTTGAATGTAATCCTGAATCTTTCTGCTGTAACCACTACTTGTTTGTAATGTGTATTTGACTAGCACGCACTCTCCCTCTTCCACTATGCAGCAAACGGCGAGGGGTGATCAGCACCATCGGAACTGGATGGTGTTGGGGCATCAGATCCAGAGCGAGTATTCAACTGGAAAAGGATAAAAGTGACAAGTTAATGGGGGAGAGAATCGATCTTTAAATTGAATTATTTTTTCAGTTACAAATATTTGAAAGAAAAATCCATTTTATTAAAAAAATTCCAAACAGCCATGTGCTCAAAAACTTCTCTGCTATGCTGGTGGGAGGGCTTGGGGCCACTCTGCCTTTTCCAGCTAAGGGTGGGTGATCCCTCTGGGTCTTTCTCAAACCTGAAAAAAGCAGCTTAAGTGGTAGTGCCTCATCCTTCTCAGCTGCAGGGAGATTCCCTCAGTGTATGGAAATTACCTACCCTGCAACCAGAAGTAGGTCCTATGGTAGAAGCAGGGGCAGCTTTTAGTTTCCTCCAGCTCAGCAGATTGGTCTGGACCCCAGCTGGTGGTGAGATGGCACTGCCCCTTCAACAGCCACATGCCAAACTAGAATTACTTTGAAAATACATCAGTGCACTTCAGCCTTCCCAAAAGCTTGGGCTTCTGAACACAGTTCTCCAAGGGCCTGTGCCCTTTTTATTGTCCCACTTTGCAGATGAGACTACAGTGGCTTTTTCTGGAGACATTTGTGCAGACAACACTGCTGTCCCCCCTACCCAGCCCTGCTTTCTGCCAGCCCCACTCCCTTTCCTAAGGGGTCTCCTCCTGCAGTGTCCCTACAACACCAAGTTTTCAGTATTTCTAGCTTTTCTGGGGCTCTGCTGCAGAGCTGCACTTGGGGAGGGCTGGTGGCACAGACATAAGGCAGGGCTGCCGGTGCTGGCAGCAGGGGCAGCAGAACTGCCTCTGCCTCGGCTGCTGCCTGGCCTCCAGGCTGCTCTGATTCAAGGAGCTCCCTCGGTGCCAGCATAGGTGGAGCAGAGACCTCAGCTTGACACTGGTAGGAGCCAGTGCAGAAATGCGGTCACCACTGTCAAATGGCAGAAATGAAAAATTCAACCTGAGTCCTGGCCCTGTCAAAAAATAAGACAAAGCCCAGCACTCTCCCAAGATACAGTTTTTATTTACAAACCCACCAAATAAAGGAAAGTAAAAATCTAGTGTCATCCCATCAGTAGTTTGTGCTCACAGACAAGCGCTTTCAAGTAGAAAGTCACAGACTCCATATCCAGAGCCACCACCACAAAGCAGCAATTCTCCACTTCTGACCCATGTCCCCGCTGCCACTGCAGGGCGAGGAGGATGAGTTAAGTCTCCCTGAGCCAGATCCAACCTAAACTTTGTCCTGAGCTACAATGGTGCCAAAATATATATGTCCCTGGAGTAAATTTACAGCTTTTTGGTTAACAGTAAAAATCATCTGAGACTAAAATGACAGCATGAAACACTTGTTTAGGGGAAAAGTGGTTTTTGTCTGCTCCCAGAAGAGACAAGGACCATCCCCTAAGGCTGTTACAGTGGTAACAGGCTGGTAACTTGGGCAACTCTTGTGAACATTCCACATACCAGTGCCAGGGAAGTGGGATGAGGCTGATGCCAGTTCCCACTTCTCAGCCCCGGCTCCAGGTCAAAGGAATTTGTCCAAGTGTCCCACTGCAGACAGGAGCCCTTGGCTGGCATGGGGAGGGTGTGTGTTCTCCCTGCTCCTGTACAGCAGTGATTCTCTCACCAGCCCAACTCCATATGCATTGCTGTGCCAAGTGCCAATGGCTCCAGCTCTCACAGATCAAAGCCACCCCACAAGGGCTGTCTCTTCCCCACAGCCACTGACATGCTCACATCCCCATGCAGCTGATGGCCCACAGGGCATGAGGTGCTCCAGATAGGCTGCTCCCCTGGGCACTGGGGGAGGCAGGGCTTAGGCAAGCACATGATGGGGGTGGCAGAGATGCAGAAAACTGGGAGGGGGCACTTGGTTTTTGTAGCCAGAACACACTTGTCCCTTTGCAGCATCACCCTTGGCCATCACCTCTCTCAGGTCTGCAGCTCGGCCTCTCGACACTGCTGCCATCTGTCCCAGGTGGTCTGGCAGCCCCCCGAGGGGGATTTTGTCACAGATACAAGTGGGTGGGGTGGGGGAGGGCAGGGGGTGAGACATGACAGGGGTGGGGGAGAGGAGTGTGCGCCACCAAGAAGTTTCCCAGGATGGGGTGGGGTGGGGGTCACCCATCTATGTCCCAGCTGAAGAGATGGTGCTTCACTAGCATGTCCTGCACCCCTTCTTTCAGTGGCTTCTTCTCCTTCTCCTGCAGGATGAGAGGGACCTGGGTCAGTGCACCACACCCAACAAAGGGAAGGTTGTGTCTGTGGGCAGAGCCCAAGCACACACAGGTCTCCAGCAGCCAGACAAAGCAGCCTTCTGCACTTCCCACCTCTGCACAGCTGAAACAGGGAGAGGCCCTACAGTTTGGAGAGCACTAGGGAAAGGGGGGCCTGCCATTTCCCTCTGCCCCAACTGGGGTGCTGAGGCTGGGCAGAGGGAGGCAGTAAACAAAGCCCCCAACTGAGTGAGAGGATGAGAGATGCCACCTACTTACCTCCCTCTTTATTGGCAGCTCCCAGTCCTGAGAGAGGCTGAAGGCAAATTTGCAGAGGACCCTGCAACGGAAACAGAAGAGAGCAGTGGTAAAACATACCCACTCATCCAGATACTCCCAGCCTGTGCCCACAACTGCTGCCCCCAGGCACACGAACACACTGCCTCCTCAGCTTGTCCTGGCATGCCACGAAGATTATAAGGAGGAAATTCCTTGTTGGATATTGTTGAAAAGACAGTAACAGTCACTCATTCCCTGTTTTGCCTTGCGAGCTTCATATCCTGCCAGGCCCAGGCCCAGGCTGGGAAGAGAAGCTTGAAGATGTGACTCAAGTGCAGCCCCTACTGAGCCCAGTACAGCAGCACAGGGAGGCAGGGGCAGCCCTGGGTTCTGGGGGACTGCAGACATGCCTGGCTAAGGGCTGCACACAGCTAGCAATGGGGGCTTGCAGGTTCACTCTCCAAAAAGCAGATCCCTGTCAGTAGCACCTTGGAGTTTCTGCAGCCCCCTCTTTCTCCTTGGAGCAAAGTGTCTTGACTCCCATGCAGAAGTGCAGCAAGGAGTTGGCATGGGGAAGTCCCTTGCTGGTGGGGTGAAGTATGATGTAAGACATGAACCAGTCCCACTTGGTCCTTCGGCTGTGCTGAACTGGCACTGCCCCCATGCTGTGAGAAAGCAGCCACAGGACACACAGCACAGAGGTGGAGGCAGCCCCCTCCCATTCAGCAGCAGTGCAAGGAGAACAGGGCACTGTGTACACACAGGCCTGCTCTGGCTACAGATGCTCCCACTGGGGCCAGCGGCAACTGAGTGGTGCAGACAGAAGCCAATTCCCACAGAACAGCAGCAGCAACCAGGCTGGAGCAGTGATGACAGCAGGGGATTTGCACTCCAGCTCCCTGGACTTCACGTGGCTTTGCAGAGTGCAGGAGGAGCAGAAGCACACCCATGGATGTGTGCCCTGGGCTCCAAGTGATGTGCCTTGTATGAGCTCAGGCACTAAAGCTGCCTTCAGCCCCTGACAGCCCCACTGGCTCCTCAGCACATTCCCTGTTGCCAGCTTGGACTTACTGTGGCTGGCAGAGCACATAGTGTAGAAAAGGCAGTCTCCCATCAGAGTAGGTGCAGGGCACAGCAGGAGTTTGCTGGCAGGCAAAGGCTACCTGCTTGTCACAACAGGTCACAGCAGCCAAGCTCTGCTCTTGGCTCAGGCAGGCACAGTGCCTCGCATTAAACCATCTAAAGAGCTGCTGCTGCCTCAGCACACAGGAGGAGGTCCCTGGGCAGCCCATGCTGTGACACAATGGAGCAAGCCCAAATCCTGCCACAGCAAGGGCCACCCCCTGCAGAGGAGGAGGAAATCCACTCCAGACCCTGGCAAGGCCCATGGGGACACTTACCTCAGCTCACATTTGATCTGCACCCAGCCAGGACTGCGCAGGAATGACCAGGGATGGAACCACTTCTCCACGGTCTGCAGGCTTGAGCACAGAACCTCCAGCCACAAATGCAGCACCTGCTCGCTGCAGCAATGGAGTAGAGGCATGTTAGTTAGCTCAAGTCAGGGAAAGAAGCACCATCCCTTTGGGATAGTCTATTTTCAGCCCAAGCCTTGGCTCCAGCCCACAGTCCTGTCCCCAGTGGGAACAGGGTAACTCAGTAAACTTGTGTGAGCCACTCCACGCAATAGGAGCTACTTCTTCCAGCTAGGATTCAGGCCAGCCCAATGAGAACAAGGAGCAAGTCCCTCAGTGGTTGCAGTAAGAGGGGGGAAAAAGACACTGTGGCCTAAGGTAGCTTGAAACCATTGCTGCCCTTAAGCCCACTCTGTCCCTTCCCAAGGTCCTTGCATGCACAATGCTGAGGGGTGTAAGGGCCAGATGACTCACTTGAGTCCAACGCAAATGAGAGAACGAAGCTTCACATCCATCTGTACATGTGCAGCATCATGTGTCATGTTCACAGCCTGAACTGCCTGCAGGGAGGGAAGATGTGGTTACCATTGGGCACCGTTTCAGCAATACAGCCAAATGCTGTCTTCCCCAGAGCTCCCATCCTCACTGGTGCCACCTGCTAGCACCAGTGGGGCTAAGGGAGGGTCTGTGAGACTGCTGAGCATCTCCCAGCAGCCTCCACAGGAAACTTCCTGAAAGCAGGGGCTGGGCTCAGTGGGCTTGGGGCAACACTCACCCGGTAAAGCAGCTCCTCTGGAGTGAGGACTTTGCCATCTTCATCAAGCCTGTAAGGATCACAGCAGAGATTCAGCTACCTTCAGAGACACTCTGGGCACATGCAGGCCTTTCCTGCTTTATACCACAACAACTCTCTTGCTACTGCCAAGCCCACAGGGCCCCTGCAGCCATAAGGGAGCAAGATACAGACCCAGAACCAAACACAGGAGTCCAGAGAAGGGGATAAGAGGCACTGGCAGCCCCGCATCATCACAGGTACAACAGCCTGCTGACACCACATCCACAGGAGGATGGGATGCACCATGACCCTTCCCAAGGTGCAGAGCAGCATCAGTTTGATGAGCAGCAGGGCCAGGGCACAGACTTGCCACTTGGTGTGTCTGAAGTGGCCTTACCTGTAAGTCTTGCAGAGCACAAGGCGAGAATACACAGAGTCAAAGTCCCGTTCCACTTCCCGGCTTGCAGCCTAGAGGAGCAGAGGGACAGTCAGCACACTGCCCTGCCACCCATCTGTCTGGCAACACTGCCCCATGAAGGAAACTGGGATATCTCACCTCCTCAATGAACAGCCAAGGGTGGCAGGGCCCTCCCAGCAGAGATGGCTTCTTCAATCCATGTTCAAATATGGACTTCAAGGCTGGACAGAGAGTTCCTCGCACCAAGTCCGTCACTCCCTCTGTTACTGAGTCATCTCCAGCAATGGAGTACTGAGGAACATGAAGAGCCAGCTCTCAGTATTCTGGCAAGGGGGTGGAGCACAGAAGTGGTCCTCTCACCTACACCTTTACACAGATCAATTCCACTCCCAGGTGCCAGCCAACCCTGTGTCCTTTACCTCTTATGTGCTTGCATAAGGCACTCTGTTCTGTGCTGCTGCCCAAGGATCTGCTGGGACACCAGGACCTTTGTGCTTTGGTGGTGCTCAGGAGACCACACAGGTGACTCCAGCACCATCCTGGCAGCAGTCAGCACGTAGGAACCACTGTGGTTTGGTGTGATGCTGACTGAGCTGAGGTACAGAAAGGGGCTTGCACTGAGGGTCTCTGTGACTCTGTAAGCTGCAAAATGTCAAGACAAATGGGGACAGAGAGGAATTTCCAGGTCAGGGAGTACCTTTGAGGTATCACCCTGACACTGTTAACAATTCCATGAGTGAGATCCTCTCTGTTTCCACAGTTAGGAGGAGAAACACTCAGCAGTACAGGGCATGTTTATACAGAGAGGAGATCTGCACTTAAGGAATCAGCCCTGAGAGGGGGTGAGGAAGCAAGTGAGTTGTCAGTAGGGACATCTCTCTGGGGGCTTCAGGTCAGCCTTTAAAGCTCTTCCTCACTCTCCAAATGCTGAGAAGAAGAGGGAGAACAGGGCCTTCTCCACTTCCCCTGAAAACTGCTCAGGTCAACAGCTGATGATGTTTGTCTCCTACCCGTTACCTCAGCCTTGGGGACATATTGAGGTATCTGCTCTAGATAGGTGGTATTTCACCATTGCCAGCTGAGAGAGGAGCTGAGATAGAATGCCCCACTGGGCACAGCTGTCTGGGGAGAATTCACTGTCAGGGCCACAAAGCATGAGGAGGATCCACAGGCACAACCTCAAAGGACAAAAAGAACACAGGCAGCAGGAAGAAGACAAACACTGCCCACAGAATCCTCCTGCCTACCTGCCTGCTGCTTTCTCAGCTTTCTCAAGGTTCATCTCTAGGATCTTTGCAACCTCAGGCATCCCACACAGGCTGCCCTGACAGCCCTCTGGGGCCCTCATTCTCCATTTGGTCAGCATGAGGAAGTTGAGCAAACAGGCTCAGGAAGATAAGCTGTCAAACCACACCACAAAGCGGTCAATAGCCAGAGAGAGCAAACAGACTGAAGGAGGGAAATATATGGCTCCTTTCATCTGTGTTTTTTCAGTTATGATATAACCAGTCTTTTTAATGTGAGGAGTTTTTTGTAGTTGTGGGTTTTTATTACCTCTTTACTCCGCTCATCCAAGATCTCCACAAATTTTGCAGGAAACCAACCTACAAAGAGTGGACAAAGAAATAAGCCTGACAAAGACACTGAGAAACCCATACAGAGAGCTCAGTGGAAGCTGAGAATAAATCAGAGTTCACAGGGCCCAATTTCATAGAAGAAAGCAAGTGGCCTCAAAATCACAATAATTAAGGCAAATGCATGAGGAAGTCAATTACAGAACACTGCCCATATGCAGCAGTAATGACATGCACCCAATCACCCTGTGCCAGAAGGATGGAGTCTAAACCTGCTGTTTGCAAGAAGTAACCAGGTCACTGCTGCATGACTGCCCTCATAATGTGCTTTAACATTTCTTTTGTCCCTGGCAGATACTCTGTGTACCTAGCAGAGACTTTGCTGCAAATGTGCCAGAGCAGTTGTTGTGGATGAATGGATGCTGTGCATCCAGGCCCCACTCTCCCCAGTGCAACCCATCCTGTTCTCACCTCTCAGTCCATTCAGCTCCCCCACCCAACAGTGCTCATCCTTCTGGGAAATGATCTGAAAAACAGGGAGGGGAAAACACTGGTTGAGGAGAGTGCAGTGGCAGGAGAGCTGGAGCTGCCCAGCTGCTTGTCCACAGTGAAAAACTGCTTTTTTTCTCAACTGTTTTGTCAATGTTCTCTTCTCATGTGGCCTGGTGCCTTCAAGGGCACAAGCTACTGCAAACACAATGCTGCTGCTGTTCTCCCCAATTTCAGAGGGGATGCCCACAGCTAAAATCAAACGGATGCTTTTACAGTCTTACCACAGCTCAGTGACAAGTGTTAAACCAGGACTCAGGCTGGACCAACTCCATCTTTTGCACAGCTGTGAGACAGCCAAGAAAGGGCCTTTGCGGTTGTAGTGAGAATGACCCACAAGACAACACCCACAGAACATACTGCCCCATCCTCAGGCAGTCCCCAAAATGCCAGCTGCTTCTCTTGGGCTCCTAACTGGGCTCTGAGCTTATCTGCTCCCTTCCTTCCCTGCAGAAGAGGCAGCGCAGCATTCCAAACCAGTGGGGTCTGCACAGTCCTGCCCCGGTCCTGCCCCGTGGCTGACGGACCGTAATGATGTCGTTCTTGCGGAAGCCCAGCTCATCGTCGTCGTGGCGCTCGAAGTCCAGCAGTGCCTTGGCTCGCCGCCGGCGCGTGCGGGAACAGGCCACGTAGTTCTCATGGTCCCGCTGGTGGCTCTCCATGCTGTAGTCTGGAGTCAGATCCTGGCACGCATGTAGATGAGAGCAGAGAGGAGTGAAGAGCAACAGGTGATTCCCAGCTGATCTGCCAAAGCTTACACGCCCCTGTCCCCAAACCTCTTCCTGCTCCTAGCCAGCAGACAACAACCAGCCCTCCTCCACCAGGGAAGGTTAAGCAAGCCTCACCCTCCACCCACCACACCTGGCATGCTCTTTCTCAGGCACACACTTTAGGAGCACTTGAGCAGCCCTGTCCTGTGATGGACACTCAACACTCATGCCTGGATCACACAGCAGCGCATACTGAGCTTTGTCCACTCACAATGCTGCAGTTCTTGGGATCCACGCACTGGAAGTGCCGTGCCACCTGGAGAATGGCCTCACGCAGGTCAGCCACCAGCTCAGTCTGCTTGATGTTCTTGGCTTTCAGTGCCTCCAGATCGTCATCCCCTGGTGGAGCCCAAGCAGCCAGAGAGAAGGCAAGAAACGGGAACAAGTACAAGGCATTTATTTTTTGTTAACATTAGAAATCATCAGTTCTGCAGGAATCAAAAAGTCGGATATCAGAACTGCTTACACTGCAGGTACTTACTGCCAATCTAATCAATAATATAAATAGCAAATACCAATCTGACTGGATCAAATTTTAAGGAGGTGGTATTTCAAACCACCTATGGACCTTGAAGATGTCATTTCTGATCTGTCTAGGGAGTCAATACACCAAGGTACTACTTTAGTGAAGTGTCTACAATATATAGTTGGCTGAATGGTGCAACACAAAACTGGGGAACTTGTAATAATTCTCTTCAACTGAAAGTCACTTGAAACTGAATCGGCTTTTGGTTGAACTACTTCTGATATTTGTGTAATTCACAGGCTGAGAGTACACTCTTCACTGAGTCTTGAAGAGATTTGAAAAACCAAGACATCCCACTTTGCTGTGCCAGTCTAGAATCAGAGCCATGAGAGAAAAGCTTAAGACCTCAGCTACCCTAAGGGCCAGATGTCAAAGGTCAGGAGTGTATAGAAACGATCATAAGGACAAAGTAAAAGTTACCAAAGCATCTTTCAATTATCACTAACTCCCCTAGGAGTTTTGACAGTCTGTCTCTATTACTTGATGCAGAAAGATGTCTAAGGGGATGGATTCTTTAGAGAGCTAATGTATCTAAATACCTTAAATAGTGGGTACTATGATGTTTGGTAACAAGAAACTATTTGCTTATTTCTCTAAGAAATCATTTTGTTTAAAATTCATAATGTATTTTCATACATCTATTTTTGCACTCTCTATAATATATTAAAGATGAGGTAGCTTGATTAACAAAATCAACACTTAAACCAATGAATTTTTCACTGAACTCCAACACTTACACAAACACAGCTTTCATTCATGACACAGGTAAATAACTGGCTACCAAATTAGTATCTTGCTGATCTTCTAACAACATTGTAGAAAACAACATGACTAAAGTGTGGTCTGAGATATACAGCTACTGCAACAGCTACATACAGATTAAGCTTCTGCTTATTGAAAAGTGACTAACAGTATCTTTTAATCATGTGATCCTAATTGAAAAGACACAAATTTTAGGAATGTAAATAGAAGCAAAAAATTAGATTTAAAATTATTTTTATTATTGTTTTCTGTTTGCCAAATTAAATTATTAGACAATCAGACACACAAATCTTAAAAGAAAACTGAACTTTGCGTCTAGACTAGAAAAACTGTAGGGCATAGTTATTGCCAGTCCAATCAACAAAACATGAACAAAATCTCCTCCTCTGTGGCCAGGGGTAGGAAATAGAGTATGCATGTACTCTCACTACAGATTCAGAGGTACAAAGATTATAGATAGAGAGGTGATCACGTAGACGTCTGGGATTCCCAGAAAATTCATGTTATTAAAATAGACAGTGACAAAGAAGAAAATAAACCACAACCACACCAGCTCTGTGGGCTGCCCTCATTTACATAGATCACCAATTCTTTCTGTCATCATTCAATCCCATCCGGCCAAAATAACATGCTCTTCCCTCTGCATTCAGATAAATCCCACCCAAACACATGTAGGAGACATGAGGAGCAAGTTCCATGCTCTCCCACCTTAGAATGTGGACAGTATACAGGAAAGCAGCTGGTGTTCCCACCAGATTCACCTCACTGCACTCAACACGACTGCATGTACCTTTCCAAACAGGAAACCAGTGTGTGAACAGCCACATGTGAGGAGGTTCTACTTTGAGCCTGCAAAGACTGACTAGCTGAACAGAGGAGAACCAGCTCTCCTGCATTCCCTTGTTGCAATGCCCATCCAACAGGAAAAGGGCAACACACACATTTTGCTCTCCACCAAATTACCTTTCGTTGTTTCTTTCTATTCCTTCATTGGAAATCTGGTTCAACTCCCTGAATCTCAACTAGAGAAAGCCCTGGCTGACCTGATCTAGCATGATAAAGAGTCTGGCTTTGAGCAGGAGAGGCTTGAACACAGACACCAAGGAGTGTCTTATAAACAGTGCCCCTGTGCTGCTGTGACTCCTGTCCAGGTTACTACTAGATCTGCATTCACTCTAAGGAAGAAGAATTAAGCTCCGGATAAGTTCTTACTCCCTTGCAGATGAGGGCTAAGTACCAGTTCCAGCCAGTAACTCTCACAAGCAGCAGACTTTACACTGCTTGATTGTCAGTTCCCAGTATACAGTGTATTTATCACATCCAAGCTTGCCTTCCTCTCACTTGGGCTGAAGTTCTCCATTCTGGTTAACTTCTTGGTTTTAACCAACACTTTAAATACTGCGAAAAATGCTAGACAAAAAACATGACAGTCACTGTACAGAAACCCCACTAAAATGAGAAAACACTATCAATCATCTCAGTTCTACCACTGATATATTTTGAAGCTTGAATGTAAACTTTATCTTTGTGCATGTGTATAACTACGTATCACCATTATAAAACTACCCAAACACAGTCAAGGAGGCTGAAACACAAGAAAGATCCATGGGGCAGCAAAGTTCCTTGCCAGCTCGGTCTGTACTTGACTATATTATATACCAGAGCTCAGAGTTTAGGTTGCTCAAGCAGCTTTCTTGCATCTCTTCACTTCTGCATGCTTGACTTTGCAGTTGCGTTGCTATTCTATCATAATTTTTATATGTAATGTTCTGTGTGCTTGTAGGAAGACTGTGACAATATATTAGCTTCCTGGAGAACATCAGAAAAGGTCTTCTCTGAAAAGACCAGTAAAACCCATTTTTAGGCCATTTAGGCCATTCAGGCCATTTCAACCACAACAGGAACATTGTTTGAAGCCTGTAAATTCAGTATGTTGTCTTCTTCCTGAAAAACAATTCCTGTGGTGACATGTGGCAACTTCAAGAAAGCTAACCAGTTGCAAGGATGGTGATGACAGTAAGGCTTACAGAAGAAAGGACTCTTACAGAGTCAAAGAAATAAGTTAGTGTTAAACCCATGCAAAACCTATTCTGACTGTGTGTGCTTTCTGTACATATTTTAGCTTAGCTCATAAGTGAAGAAAATTAAGACTTAGAAGTGTTCACAACATTGAATTCTCAGAATAAGTAAGGGGAAACAATGATATTTGCATTTATAAATTTTGATGAGTGACACACTGGACATCCTGCCCTGTCTCAGATCTTCAAAGATGTTCCTGAACTGAGTGGAGTAAGATCAGGAAAATAACACATCCAGCCTGTGGACTGCATATGTCTGCCAGAAAATGTGTTTGCCCTGTTAGTCGGTGCAAGAAGGACATTACAGCTGGGCTGAGCTGCACCTGCTGGTGGTCACCATTCATGGACCTAAAAATCACATCTAACCTAAAATTTGCTTTCCTAGCTCAGATCAGAGTAAGCAAGCAGTAAACAGCACTTCTTCCTTCTCATCCTTCAGTTCTGGCTCCCTTCTCTCCAATTCCTCAGTCCCAGTGTTTCCCTGCTTTGCTCACTCCCCTCCCTTCAAGGCTGCAGTAGCTGCCAACAGCACACGAAGGGCACAGGGTTGTCCTTACCGAAAAGCAGAGAGGTGATGCCAGATTTCCTGCGCTGAGTCCTGCGCCGCACGATCTGAGGGAACAGGAGACAGAAACCACAGTGCACACATTAGAAGAGATTTCAGAAATAAAATAAAGAAACCCTCCACACCAGTCATCTCTGGGTTAAGGGGTCCTCATCACTACCACTAGAAGGGGCAGGCAAGTGAACTGGCAATTTCAGACAAAGTTGTTCTAGTCCTAATGCAATGAATCAGATCCACTGCTTGATCTGTTCCATGTGCAAGAGTTTATTTATAGCTTCGTTATTATGAAAGTATAATAGAAGTTCAAGAATCAACCACAATTCATGTGAATAATTCTAATTGTTGCTGAAAGCATTTACACATGTAATTGTATATAAATTTCTACATGGATGACTATGACATTTTAGAATTGCAGGAGTGTCATGTCTGTAGCTGCAAATTTTAGTCCAAGATTAAACATGGGTGCATGTTTTATTCTCAAAGGTGGCTGTCGCTGTTTCTGACTCTACCTTACAAGGTTATTTTACTGTACAGTTTCTTACTAATGGATGAAATCCAGTTCCTATTCTCCATGTACTTCAAGCAAATTCTGCCCAAAACATATGTTGCTTCTTTTAGTTTCCATTAATGAAATGCATTACATTTCATCATAACTCTCATTAATGATAATTACGTATGTATGTATGTATGGCCAGACTTCCCGAACGCAGATTTGGGCAGGGCTCTCCCCACGTGGGTGTGCCCTTCCAGCCTGCGCAGTGGATTTTTAGGTGAGGCAC